>PVHX01002002.1:0-182293 GCA_004024805.1 Geosciurus inauris
ATATATATATATATATAGTTTTATTCAGCCATAAAGAAGAATAAAATTATGTCATTTGCAGGAAAATGGATGGAACTTGAGAGCATTATATTTAGTGAAATAAGCCAAACTCAGAAAGTGAAGGGTTGTATGTTTTCTCTCAGATGTGGAAGCTAAAGAAGAAAAAGGAAAAAAAAAATGTGGGGAGGATCATGAAAATCAAAGGGAGATCAGTAGATTAGAGGAAAGGAAGGGAGGAAGGCAAAAAGTGGGGAATGATATTGCCCAAATTATATTGTATTCATATAAAATTTGTAACAACAAATCCTACCATTTTATGTGCAACTATAGTGCACCAATAAAAATATGAAAAAAAAAGAATTTTTCTGGTAATTGTTTAAGAATATATTCTCTTTTCAGAGGTACTTTCAGAGTTAAAAATATCTATATATCAAAACCTATTAGTGGGAGACTGAGCAATGGTACCTGCCTTGAGCCCATGACATTACTCACCTTGGCAGCTACTTTCTCCAAACAGAAAAAATATTTCCAAATCTCATTCTATGTATAATTTTTATAACCAGAGTAGTTGGTACAAGGAGAATTCACTTTTATTAAATGTCAGATTTGTAAATTCTTCTTATGAAAGAATAGTACCCAGAAATTGGGACTTAGATATTTAACACCTTCTGAATGATATTGCAGAAGGGGTAGGGGAATTTTCCTGGTTACATTGATAGAAGGAAAGAAATGAATTTGGGCAAAAACTAGGAGCTGTGGGCACCTGTGGATTCTGAAAAGCAGAAAGTAGGAGATAACAGAGTTGGAAAGATCCTAGGAGGTAAACCAACGGAAATTATAGGATTTTCTTTGTGGAGGTTGAGACAGAAAAATAAATGAATAAATAAATAAATAATCATGAATCAGTTTCTCTGGGAGAGTTCAAATGAATGGCTGGATTATATTTATCTGTAGCCAAAGAGTTACAACTTGGAATAAAAGGGAAGAGGGAAAAGTAAATCACACATAGAGATTGAGATCAGAGAAGGATCCAGTAATTGGAAAATTGCTCTACCTGAAATGGTCATACTTACAGAATAAGTCCAGATTTCCCATTACAATTTGCCAGGGCTTTTGTAATTCCGTTCCTATTTTATTTTATCTCTCTGCTCACTACAATTTAGCTACATAAACCTTTTCCATGATTTCTAAACACAACCTGTGGTCATGTCTCATAGCCTTTGCATAATCTCCTGCCTGAAATGCTCTCCCTGTGCAGGCTGTCTGGAGTTCCAAGCATCTTTTTTTTTGAGGGGAGGGGGGTATCAGAGATTGAAATCAGGGGCATTCAAACACTGAGCCACATTCCCAGCCCTTTTTGTATTTTATTTAGATACAGGGTCTCACTGAGTTGCTTGGTGCCTCGCTCTTGCTGAGGCTGTCTTTGAACTTGCGATACTTCTGCCTGAGCCTCCCAAACTGCTGGGATTACAGTCATGTGCCACCATACCCAGCCTAAGCATCCTTTAAAAGTTAACTAAAATATCACTTCTCCAGAGATGCCTGTCTAACCACTGGTTCCATTTCTCCTTCTGCTGTGATTTCAAAATACTAGGTGGGTAGCATGTTAATATTTGTCACTCTTTTTTTGCCTTATTTCTTTGATGTAAACTCCACAACTGCAGGAGGCACACTTTTATCCTTAGAGATCCAACCTGATTCAGAAAAACCTGGTCCTAATGTATGAGAACCAGCTGCCAAAGACAGAAGATGTGAGATGGAAGAAAGAGGCAGGCACATCCAGGATTACACAAGGGGAAATTTATTAGGGACATACCGGCAAAAGAAGTATGTCTTAGGTGGCAGCAAGACAAGAGCATCCTCGCAACCCAAGGCAGGAGGAAGGAGTTTATGTGTTAAAGAAGAAAAAAGTGGGCTGCAGCCACCCAGAATGTACCTGGTCTTTCTTGAAAACTATTAACCTGAAGAACAGTAGTTAAGGAACAGTGTGGCACAACATGCTTGGCTGCCTATCTTAATAACTATTTGTTCTATAGAGTTTGGGATGTGTGCCAGGGTCTCCTGGTGGGTAAAATGACAGTTATGACCAAAGTGGCTATAGTCATGTCAATCAGATCCCTAAACAGCCCCCCCAGGCATAAAGCCCTAAAAGCAGTGAGTTCCAATAAGTTCTCCATAAATGAGGAGGAAAGGGGAACAGGATGATCTGAGAAGACAGGGGTGGATGTTTTATGACATTATCTGATAAAAATGTGTGATACACAACTTTGGTTTAATTTCGTGAAGTTCATACCCGGCAAACTCTGGGTATTTTCTTATATTTTGTTATTAAAATTTTTTAAAATATTTTTTTAGTTGTCAATGGACTTTATTTGTTTATATGCGGTGCTGAGACTCGAACCCAGTGTCTCACACATGCGAGACAAGTGCTCTACTTGAGCTCTACCACTGAGCCACAACCCCAGCCCATTTTCTTATATTTTGATATAATAAAAGAGAAAATGCTGGGAGAGAAATTTAAAAGAGAAAAATAAAAGAAAACATTTGGCTTTGAAACATAATAGACCCATATCTGGGGAGATAAATATTTTCCTCTTCTCCAAGGCTGTGATAGGGACAATTTACTTAGAGAAAAGTTGAATGACTGGGCATCTCCATTGTTGGCACATGTAATATGAACAGCACTGAGAGTCTGGGTGTGGCTTCCTGGTGAATATCTTCTCCAAATGCCAAAGGCTTTCCTTTCTCTCCACAAAGAAAGGCAAGGTAGGCCGTTTCAATGAAGCACATTCCTGAGAAGCAGCCCTGGTATGGGACTGTTAACTCCAGCTCGGAATCTTAATTCTTAGCCAGTGAAGATTTTGCTCTCTCCTATAAGGGACATTCAAAATACTTGGAGATATTTTTTTGGATGTTATAACAAGTGGGGAAGTGGTTGCTACCAGCATCTAGGAGGTAAAGACCAGAGATACTGCTAAACATCCTACAATACACAGGATGGTACTCTTCTCCCAAAGAATTCTTTGGTCTAAAATATTAATAAGACCACAGTTGCGAAAACTTGCTCCAAATGAGGTCATGGGAAATGTTACTAATTCTCAGAAACACCATGCCTGAAACTCTCAGCCCAAAACACTCCACCCAGTGACATGGGATTGGCACACCCTGAGGCACACTTGAGCATCCTCAGCAGATTCTGGGGCAGGTGACACTACTATTTCAAGTAGTTATAATGGCAATAACTGCCTTGCCCAGTGACTCCCATTTGGACCCTTGCTCCACTGCCACCAAGCCCGGTTTCTCTTACCCTTTTTCCCCTTTTCCTTCCTTTACCTGCACCAGCATTAACATTTGCCTCTGTATCTTCAGCCTCCACAGGTAAGATCTCCACCTTGATCTGGAGCACATCCTCTCTCTGCTCCTCCAAGATCTTGTTCTACCAGTTATCCCCATTTTTTATGTCCAACCTCTTCAGAATCTTGTTTTCTTTTCCTAGTCTATAAATTATACATAAATTTGCATTCTTCATAAAAAATTAAAGGGCACAAAACTTTAATTTTAACAAAGTCCTTACATCACTTGTCTTTTGGTGTTGCGTTTGAAATGCCATTGCCAAACCTAAGGTCATCTAGATTTTCTCCTAGGTTATATTCTAAGAGTTTTATAGTTTTGTGTTTTATGGTTAGATCTGTGATGCTTTTTGAATTAATTTTTGTGAAGAGTATTCAATTTGTGTTTAGATTCATTTTTTACATATGGGGTCCAATTATTTCAGCACCATTGACTTAAAAGACCATCAGTTCTCTACTGTATTGCCTTCCTCGTTTATCAAAGAGAATGTCCACTGTCGAGAGAATGAAAAGACAAGCTGCAGACTGGGAGGAAGTATTGGCAAAAGATATTTCAGATAAAAATAAAACAAAACAGGGCCCGGTTACACACTAAGAGGTATTTGGGAAAGACACAATCATGGTCCTCCTCTGGACCTCGATTGATACAAGACACAAGCTCCTCCTCTGGAGCTGGCCATAAATTGCACATCACATCTTTTCCCACCACTAATCTTCTAGGACCTTTCATATTCAATAGCCCAAATGGCAAAACCTGATGTAATGCAGCTGGGACCTGCTGCAGACCCTTTTTTTCCTGCAGGATTCACTCAAAGTTGCCACCTGTAGATCACTTATTATGTGACAGGAATGATGTGCCTAGGTGTGGAATGTGAAGAAGACTGCAAAGTTAGTATTTTCTCCATTGTGTTAAGAGATACAAGAGGCACAATTTTGTCTTTCCATCTGGAAGGGCTATTTTAGTACAACCCAACTCCTGATACCCAAAATGTTTACCCAAGTGGTAGATCCATGAATGATCATAGACAAGTGCTGGACAACCAGCCTGAGTCTCATACAGATCATCTTGATGATAACAGGTATCTTACAGGGAATAGCCAAGTTTGTGGTTTTGTTTTTCAAAACTGTTTATCAAGATGTAAAAAAGGGAGAGGCTATGGAAACTCATCTGATTTCAGAAAGGGAGCCAGGAGGGAACCCTACCTAAGGAATGGCTCGAATCCATCATCTTTGGAGCCCCAGTCCTCCAATGGCTGGTGCATGAGAATGGCAGAAGGAAATCATCAAGAAGAGGAGGGCTGACCATGCTGGACAAGTAGATTAATGTGCAGAACAAAACAAGGATTGCTCTGTGTCCTTGCAGGTAAAAGAGGTTGTGCTGGAAATTCCTTCTGCAGGGAGCTGGCCTGACTGACATGCAGTTCTGTAAATGCACATGTTTGTCTCATTATCTTTCTTGTGTAATTATTAAAGTATTAATATTATTTTAATAGGTAAATATTTTAGGTTACAAAACGTACTCATGTTTATAATTTAATCACAAAAAATTCCAAATCTAAAGAAAATAAATAAAAGGTTGTATATTCAGATTTTAAAACTTTATCTCAAATGTAATTTCCTCTTTGAATCATTTCCTTTTTTCTCCAGAGACAGATAGATGTTTCCAGGCTAAGAATGTAGCCCTCGTGGTAGAGTGCTTGCCCAGCATGAACGAGGCTCTGGATTCAATTCACACAAAAAAAGAAAGCAAAGCTGTTTTCTTTCTAAATTCCAACTGCTTTTAATCATCCCTTTACAGATCACATATCACATTCCATTGTAATTATCAATTCACATATTGTGAAGGTGGTATTAAGTTTATAGTCTCGATTCAGATGAACTGGAAACTATCTTCTATGATAAAACTCACACCGACACCTACTATACTATTATTAATCTGGAAAATTCTCCCCACTCTGACTCAAACAGAAAACAAAAAACTGATGCTTTCTTCTGACAGGAAAGCAGCACATCTTCACTGTCTAACCTATTTCTTTCCTGGCCCTATTCAAGGAAATCTTTTGGAAACTTGATAGTTTTGCCATATATACAACATCCTGCTTGTCCACTCTTTCAGTGATAATTATGTTTCTTAGATGCCCAACTTTATCTTCTATAATAAAACTCAGCCAACTGCTGAACCATTTATTTCTACGAATCGAGCAATACATATTGTGGCCACTGAAATCACTTCAGAAATAAAACTTAGTGTCTTTTGAGTAAATACATGGACAATTTTAAGATCCTATCATTTTCCTTCTGCTGGCTGTCTCTCTAATCTAGGTCTCTGAGTGACTTCAGAAACATCCTGACACTGAGGTCATACACTGCCTGGAGTGTATGCCTTTCCCCAGTTCTCTCTTGCCTCTGATGGAGGAGGCACTCCTATCCGAATTTAGACAGAGTTGGTATAAGTTGCTTAAATGCTCTTGACATGGCCTCTGTCAAAACCACTGGGTCCACTCATTCTTTGTCTTCATCCAACCCTTCTGGCTGTAGACTGCCACATCCTTCCTCTCAGCATCTATTCTTTTTTTTTTTTTTTTTAGTTGTAGATGGACACAATATCTTTATTTATTTATTTTTATGTGGTGCTGAGTGCTGAGAATCGAACCCAGTGCCTCACGCATGCGAGGCAAGCACTCTACCACTGAGCTACAATCCAGACCCTCAGCAGCTATTCTTCTACTATCTTTTCTCCCTGAACAGAGGAACCCTGACCTGCTTTCTTCTCTGAGTGGTTATTACCCTGGAGGAACCACAGATTTAAACAGGAGGATCCAAGATGCTTCTGGGTCACCTAACTTCTTCTAACTTGTTTTAATCTTCCCTAGTTTATCTCATTAACCTTACAAAGAACCCTCATTATAGATTTTTATTTGGTAAAAATTCACATTTCTGTCTTCAGGAAGCTGAATGTCTAATTTTGTAAGGCACACATTTTCTCTCTCAACCATATCTACCTCTTGAAAATCAAGGGCTGGGCTTTTAGACCCTTATGTTAGCTAAGGAGTTGAAAGATCATTTTTTAAAAATATTTTTTTAGCTGTAGATGGACATAATGTCTTTATTTTATTGCTTTGTATGTGGTGCTGAGGATCGAACCCAGGGCCTCACGCATGCGAGGCAAGCGCTCTACCGCTGAGCTACAATCCCAGCCCTGAAAGATCATTTTTTGAAGTCCAAAGCTGAATAACTGATTTGCACTAAGCTATCTACCCTTCCTCTAGGGACAGTGCATAATAGAAAACCATTGCTGCTTTTCTATTGGTAGAGGGATGGTAAAGTAAAAGAATAGGAAATACATGATTTAATAGCAACACTTTTCCTTACTGTGCTTGTTTCCCCCACAAAACTCTGAGCTTTATGATGGCAAGGCCACATACATAGAGCTGGAATGTTCATGGGAGCCAGAAAATAGCAGATCCTTGGTGTAATTGATAGCAAGGGTCAGAATGTCAAAGCTGTGATAAGCCCTAGCTCATAAGGAGTTGTAGGAAAACCACATATCATTCCCAAAGCTTTCTCCTTCACTCTCTGTTATAGAGACTGGAAATTTAAAATATTTGATTTCCTAACTTCCTTGGCAGCTCGAGGTCAGTGGCAAGATTTTATCAGTAAGTCTTGAAGTGACAACTTCTAGAGAGGGTCTAGACAATTTTTCTGAATTAAAGAGAGACACAGTTAATAACAAATCTTCTCTAGTTCTGCCTTTAGCAGTGAGCGAAATCCCCTATTGCTCACTGACCTGTGGATAAGGATAATTGTGATAAGAAGGACAAAGTGGAACCCTCTGAGTTCTTCTCTCTCACTAGAAGAGTAAACAAAAAGCAATAGCATATTCCTGAAGAACTGTAGGAATTGATGTGTTCTCCAATGGTTTGAAAGATGAAGAAATGCCATTCCTATTAAATCCCCATTAAATTCCTCTGTACAGCTTTTGAGAAGAGAGGCAGGTGTTGGCATGAACTATGTTAAGTCTAATTAGCTGCTCTTCTGGAGATGATCTCTTTACTGTATCAAGGCAGCACAAGCACAGATACATACTATATTGCTATTAATTTGGAAAAAGCTGCTAGCTCAGACTCGTTAAACAGAGAAAATAAGAAACCCATGCTTTCTCCTGGCAGAGACGGCAGCACACTTCTCTAGCTAGCCTCTTTTTTTCCCTGGCCTTATCCAAGAGAGTCTTTTGGAAATTATTGATAGTCTTACCATATATGTATTTATATATATATATATATATATGTATATGTATTATATGTTACTATATATTATATGTTATAATATATGTATAAAACTATGCACTGTTTTGGTAAGGATGAACTAAAATTAGGAAGTTCTTTGGATATCCACTAAGATGTATACCTTCTAAAGTGTGAAAACAAAATGTCTTGAATATATGAACCTCCTATCCATTAAGAAAGAATCACAGGGGGAAAGTGCTGAGAAGCCAAACTGGCTAAATTATATTGTTATACTGTGTGCATGTACTAATATGTAACAACAAATTCCCCCATTATGTACACCTATAATGCACCAATAAGAAAATGTGGGGAAAAAAAAGAAGCACAACACTTGGTGAGCTGTTGTGAATTTTGGAGGCTACTTATATCACATGTAGGTCTTTTTTCTGAAGTGAATATACTGAGTAAACTAAAAGGTTGTTGGTTGCCATCTGTGAATTGGACTCAGAAGTCTGCATGTGGCTGAAACTAGTTTTGAGTGAAGAATAGGAGTTTAGAGCAAAGTTATGCAGAGTTACATTAGTAACAATCTCCATTTTGAGAAACAGCTGGTGGCTTGCCACTGGATTATTAGAAAAAACTGAATGCCTCTGGGACATGAGATGACTATAGGACTGAGATACCCAAGACCAAATGGTTGTTTTGTGAGTCACTTCTCTGCATAGTTGAGGTACCTAGAAGCACTACCTTATCAAATGGAAGTATCAGATACCTAACCCAGGCTAAGTAAATGTGAAGATGCAAATGAATTACATGAACAGGTGGCTTGTTTTCCCAGCAGGCTTACTCCTATCCACTGCTACTTCAATTTCAAAACACTTATGGCCTATGCAGAGTTTATTTATCCAGTTGACTGGTGGGAAATATTTGAATCTGGGTCACAGATAGGTCTGCATAATATGCTAGCACAAGCTGGCAAATAATTGATGTCATGCTATAGTAGATTCTGAGTTAACAGTCAATATATGAGAGTGGTGTTCCCAAAGTCAAAGTCAATCCTTATCACTCATGGATTTCATATTTGCAAATTTACCTAGTGGATAAAATTTTTTCATAACCACAAAATCAACACTGACAGCACTTTCATGTCATTTGATGATGTGTTGGGAGTGATGAAAAATTCAAGTTGTCCTATGCACCTGATTCCATCTCAGATTGAACAAGGTGATGCTCTACCTTCTTATTTCAGATCTCATACTATAAACATCATTATTTTAATTTAATAATTAATTTAATTTAATTTAATTTATAAGCATCATTATTTTTGTCTACTTAGTGCCATGTTTTCCACATTTCTGTGTTTTTTTATAAAATAATTTTTCTGTTTGAAATGGCCCCCTAAGCCTAATGCTGAAGTTCTGTGTGGTGTTCCTCAGCACAAGAATGCTGTGATGTGCCTTATGGAGAAAATGTGTATGTTAGATAAGCTTTGCTCAGGCATGAATTATAGTGCTATTGGTCATAGGCTAATTACTCAACACTCTGTATATTCACAAAAACAGTAAACAAATCCACTAATTTGTACATCAGTCTGCTCCAGAAAGATATTTATTGTCATATCACCCATTTTCTGAGTGTTCTCCAAAGAGACAGAACCAATAGGAGGTTATCAACCCATCCACCCATCCATCCATCATCTATCAAAAGAGGAATTATAAGGAATTGGCTCATGTAATTAAGTTCAGACCCAGGAATAACTGTAGTCTAAGACCCAGGAAAGCCAATTGTATAAGTTGCAGTACAATTCTAAGGACAAGAGAAAAACAATTTGAAGACATTAAGACGGAGAGAGAGAGAGAGAGAAAGAAAGAAATTCTTACTCGTTCTACTGACTCAGAAGCACCCTCACAGACACACCCAGAAATAATGTTTAATAAAATTCTGGGCATTCTGTAGCACAGTGAAGTTGACACATAAAATTAATCATTATACTCAAGGTGAGGAAAATTTTTAACTCTTTTAGGATTGCACTGGCTGGCTTACACATTTCGAAAGGTAATAGACCATGAAAAATGTTAAGCTTGCAGGTGAGGCAGACTCTGCAGATCAGGAGATAGCCAAAGAATCCTTAAATACCCGTTAAATGTTATACAGGAAAGGGCTGTGCAGAAGAGCAGGTTTTCAATACTGATAAAACTGGCTTGTTAGACAAGGATGTTGGAAAACCAACCCACATAACAAGAGTGGTATATTGGGTAACAAAAATGTTATGACCAGAGGCTCACAGGAACCTAAACCAGTATTTCACCTTGGAACAATGTTTCATTATTGCTAATTCAACATTAGCAGCAACTTCATAGAATGTAACCATGGTAAACAATGAGAATACAGTATTTTTGTTACAATCTTCATAATTCTGGACTCTGATCATTTAGGAGTAAAATGTCTAAGGAATGAATTTTTCTATCAGGGTGTATAAGAATAGTCTCTCAAGTATTTTTAAATGCAGTACTCTTATCTGATGCTGGTATTTAACTGTACTATGAGCGTGCATGTGTATGTGTGTGTGTGTGTGTGTGTGTGTAAGGAATATCCCACAAACTCACAATGTCATCTATGCTGCTGGTCACCACCATTCCTTTTTAACCTACAAACTAGTTTTCATGCCCATTACTCCACTAAAAATACTCTTGCCAACTTCACAATACCCTCTCTATTGCCACGCCCAGTGATTGGGTCTCTGATCTCAAATTGCTCTAATTCTTAGCAGGTTTTGACTTAGCTGACCACAACCCTCTTTCTGGAGCCCTATTCTCTCCAATTCTGCAATACTCTATTCTTTTTTTTTTTTAATATTTTTTCAGTTGTTGATGGATCTTTATTTTATTCATTTATTATTTGTATGTGGTGCTGAGGATCGAACCCAGTGCCTCATGCATGCTAGGCAAGCGCTGTACCACTGAGCCACCTCTTCTCTTGAATGTCTTCTATATCTAAATATAGTCTCATCCACTCCAAGATCTTCACAAACAATTATGCTACAACTTATAAATTAATATCTTTGGTCCAAATCTCTCTCTCTTGCTCCAAAGTCACATATCCAACTGCACACTTGATGTCTCCACTTGACTATCTCACAGACATCTCAAAGTCCACATACCCAAATTGTAACTCCTGATTGTCACCTCAAAGTCCTGGTTTAATCTCCAACCCTACTCCTCCTCCTATATTAATTCATTCATCCAGGAACTAATTCAGAAATCTAGAAGTTATTCTCAACTTTTCCCTTTTGCTCATCTCTTGCTTCTCTTAAACTCCCAGCAGACTTGATGTCCAAATACAATTAAAATCCATCCATCTACTTTCCACTTCTACTATCCTGGGAGCCTAACATGAAGCAGGTGGGAGAGAAGCATGCCATGGACAAAATCAGGCTTTCATTATCTCAGATTTATGAACCTAGGGGAAAGAAATAATTTCTCTCTCCCAGCATTAACATAAAATCCCAAAGAAGTAGCCAGGTTTGGGTCATTTGTCAATCATTTTAACCTTGGAGAAGTAAAGAATGACAGACCAAAAAAAAACACCATCTGTGAAGAGCCGAGGCCAGTGACAAGGGGAACCAGCTCCCTTGCAGTTCTGTGTACATTTCCCACACAGACCAGAACATCTGAAGTAACTGGCTCTTAAATGAATTGCTATGATTCTAATGCCAGCAAGGTTTGGGGATTTCCTAAAACAGGTATTATATAGAACTTGAAAATCAAATAGAACCTGTCAGGGTTCTGAAAACACTAAGTTAGATTTTGTTGAATTTCCAAGGTCTGGTTATAAATAGAAAGTTCTTCCTCTGTGTTCTTTCTCAGTCTCTGGATACTTCCAGCTCTGAGCTCCCCTGATTGACAGGATTCCAGAATATGTATATTCCTGTGCATTCTACACCATGTGTTTAATGTAACTGCCTTTATAGACATGAGAAAACCCCTAGGTGAAAAAACGCAACAGTAAGACCGATACAGAAAGAAGTAAAGCGGGGTTTTCTTCAATTCAAATTAATATCATTCATCAAAATTCCCGTGTATTCACTTGACCTTTTTATAATGAAAGCATTCAACTGGAATTTCAATTTCCCAGAACAAAAAATAAACAAGGAAAATCTCAGAGGGGCAGAGAAAGTTGTTCTTATCATTCATGTTCTTCTTTTGAAAAACCAGCAGAGGGCAGACAAGATGGCAAATCAAACAAGTGGAACCCAGAAAGCTGACGGAGGACTTGGAAAGTGATGCCCTTCGTAACAGCCAGCAGCCTAACTCGAGAACACAGAAGTGAATAAATGTGGCCTTGAACACTCATTTGACCTAACCCTGGTGTTTCCAATTTGTTTCCATAGGGTTTTAGTCTGTGATAGAGACTAGATCCTTAAAACCTGGCCGGTTCTTCTGCTAGAGACCAGTATTAGAAAGATAATTGCTTAGAAAATGTAAAGAGGAGAGAATAACCACATATTTCTCATTCTAATGACAGGGTTTGGCATGCTTGCACCAACTAACATGTAACTTCCCTTGATCGCTTAAATATTCACAAAGTCTGAAGAACATAAAAGGAAGTCATGAAGGGAAGTAAAATTTATTTTTCATACACAATCTGTTCAAAATAAAGGCACAAAGAAGCATTATATAGAAAGAAGATAAGAATTTCATAAATCCTGATGTAACATAAAGGGAAGAACTTTCTATTAAAATTTTTAAATGTCCAGTTCGGTTGCCTCATGGGTAAAGCCCTCTTTTGTACTATAACTAAATGGGTCAAAGATCAGTTATAAAATTCATTTTGGGAAAAATTCCGGGTAAATGAACCATTACGAAAAAACAATGGTTAGAGGCTAAGTTGGTGTAGCTTTTAGTAATTAGGTGACATCTATCCCAGGTCTGTGAACATCCTACATGAGCCCTCATTCTCACTCTGTTCTATAAAAAAGAAACACTAGTATGGCCGGAGGCCAATCCCAGTGACTCAGGAGGCTGAAGCAGGAGGATCATGAGTTCAAACCCAGCCTCAGCAGCTTAGCGAGGTCCTAAGCAACTCAGCGAGACCCCGTCTCTAAATAAAAATACAAAGAAGGACTGGGGATATGGCTTGGTGGTTAAGTGCACCCGGGTTCAATTCCTGGTACAAAAATAAATAAATAAATAAATAAAAACAAAAAACAAGACACTCGTATTAGTCAAAAATACGTGTATAAGAGTGTTCATCATGGGGCTGGGGCTGTAGCTAAGTGGTAGAGTGCTTGCCTAGCATGCGTGAGGCACTGGGTTCGATCCTCAGCACCACATATAAATAATATATGAACAAAATAAAGATCTATCATCAACTAAAAAAATATTTTTTAAAAAAGAGTGTTCATCATACCATTATAATTGTTAAAACTTACATAAGACAGGGAACTAGGGTATAACTTAGTGGTAGATCACTTACTTAGCATGAGTGAGGCCCTTCAATCCCCAGTACTGGAAAAAAAAAAAAAAGAGAGAGAGAGAAAGAAAGAAATAAGAAACATAAAAAGAATAGATTGTATTACAGTGAAACTTGCTCTGTGCCCAAATGCCATTCTAGGTGCTTTATCTGCATTAATTCCTCACAACTAGCATTTTATTGCAACATATGTTACAGATGGAGAAACTAAGACACAGGGAGGTGAATTTGTCCAAGTTCACATGAAACCAAAGTGGTGGAAAGGAGTTTTAAACTCCAGTGGTCCATTTCTTGGTCCCCAGGTCTACTGCTTCTCTTACTGTGCATTTGTAAAATTAACTATTTGTATTTACTATGTGAAAAGATATACATAATATAATGTTGATATTTAAAAAGAGGTTCTTCATGGGGCTGGGGTTGTAGCTCAGCGGTAGAGCGCTTGCCTCGCATGTGTGAGGCCCTGGGTTCGATCCTCAGCACCACATACACAGCAATAAAATAAAGACATTGTGTCCATCTACAACTAAAAATATATTAAAAAAAAAAGAGGTTCTTCATAATGTATGTATAGATAGTACAGTCTATACAAACAATCTATGGTCAATATATAACCTGATCTACTGTTAGAAGTGGCTTCCTTTGAGGAAAGAAGCAGATTCACTATAGCAACTATATGCATTTATTTTGTTACAGGCACAAATTCCTTACATAAAGGTTTTGTTTGTTTTGTTTTTTTGGTATCAAGGATTGAACCCAGAAGCGCTTAACCACAGAGCCACATCTCTATCTTTTTTTATTTTTTATTTTGAGACAAAGTGTCACTAAGTTGCTTAGGACTTTGCTAAATTGCTAAAGCTGGCTTTGAACTTGTGATTCTCCTGCCTCCTGAGCTGCTGGGATCAAAGGAGTATACCACCATTCTGGCTCTTACATAAAGAATTTTCAATTAGCAAAAGTAAAACTTAGTTTTATAGCTTTTCTACAGAGGGATGTTTAACTTAAAGCTCCCCTGGAGAGATATAAAGTCACTTAAAATCATAGATCTGGAAGATCAGAAAAGGCAAAAGCTAGTTTTCCATGGATTATAGTTGATCCCCTAAAATTTTTTATTGGCTCCCAGACCTAGATTTGAATCAGCAATACAGAATCACTTATAAGGCCTAACAATTCCTTGAATCAATAAATATTCAAACGCTGGTTCTAAACCAGACAACTGGGTATGTATCAATATATAGTTACTGAAAATGCAAAAAAAATGTATAATCCCACTTCGATTGAGTAAATCATGCTACCCATAGAACTTGATTCCTAAGTGGCTCTGGAACTGCTTAGTGACTATAGATTTGGAAAAAATACATGAACAGTCTTTAGTCCTCCCCTTCCCTCGGAGCCTCTTTGTCATCTCCTCCTCCACCTCTCCTCTTCCTTCTTTTTCTCCTCTTCCTTCTCCTCCCCCACTTTTTGCCCATTAAGGGGGGAGGGGCATTGTGATGGTGAAATTAGCAGTTTCAAAAGCTCTCCTTTCTACAGCATGAAAGATGGTGGCTTTAATAGCTGACCAGTCACGGCCCGTGCTCTGCCTACCGTAGAGCATTTTCAGCATGGGATAACTCTGGTAAACTGGAAGCCTGCTCTGTATTTTTGCTGGGTAGCTTTCTCCATAACTCTTCCTTATATTTATGTGGTACGTTCTAAAGTAAAATTGTTTCTCTTTCACGTTCTATAAGTCCATCTCTTTTATACCATATCCCCATTTTCACTCATTTTTCTCCAATCTAGTTCTTTCTTTTTTTTTTTTTTAATCTGAGCCTCTTCCCAAATCTAATCTAACAACCACCCATAGAAATAGAAGAAAGATATAGATCTAGATAGAAACCTTGAGAAAGTGTGGTATATTGGGAAAAGTACACACTTCCTCAAAAAAAAATGTGTTTCTATTTCCCATAGTTACAACACTTTCTATCTAGATCCCTTTTTTATGTAAATGCTTGTCGTCATTGAGAGAGTGATGGAGTCCAGTGTATATGTAGTAATCTAATCCCCCTGTCTTTCCCCTGGTTTATGTTTAGATTCCGAACAGGAAGTTGGGAAGTGTCCTAAACGTGAGGATTTTCCTATTACAAAAACCACAGGTTCATTCTGTTTTGGCAAAATAATATTTATGTTACAGGATGAATGCTAAAACATGGGCATTAAAGATAGGCTGGAGATAACACTGGTAGCTAAAGTAGAGGCAGGGAGGGTTGTGGAAATCTCAGTTCCCTGTATGCTATCTAAAGTTTCTGAAACTGTAGTTTAAGTCAAACAGCTATTGCCTTAGAATGTGAAGGATTTCTAACCTGCTGATGGAACCCTGTTCATCTCAAGAAAGAAAGACCCATCAATATTCTTGTCAAATGAATTTATAAGAGACCCAGAATAGCCAAAGCAATCCTGAGCAAGAAAAGTGAGGCAGGAGGCATCACAATACCAGACCTTAAACTATACTACAAAGCTATAGTAACAAAAATGGCATGGTACTGGCAGCAAAATAGACACGTAGACCAATGGTATAGAATAGAAGACACAGAGAGTAATGCACATAAATACAGCTATCTCATACTAGACAAAGGTGACAAAAACATACATTGGAGAAAAGATAGCCTTTTCAACAAATGGTGCTGGGAAAACTGGAAATCTATATGCAGTAAAATGAAACTAAACCCCTATCGCTCACCATGCACAAAACTCAACTCAAAGTGGATCAAAGACCTAGGAATTAGACCAGAGACCCTGCTGCTAATTGAGGAGAAAGTAGGTCCAAATCTTCATCACGTGGGATTAGGCCCCAAATTCCTTAACAAGACACCTATAGCACAAGAAATAAAAACAAGAATCAATAAATGGGATGGACTTAAACTAAAAAGCTTCTTCTCAGCAAAAGAAACTATCAATGAGGTGAACAGAGAGCCTACATTCTGGGAGCAAATTTTTGCCACACGTGTATGGCAAATTTTTGCCATACATCAGATAGAGCACTGATCTCCAGGATATATAAAGAATCCAAAAAACTTAACACCAAAAAAACCAAACAACCCAATCAATAAATGGGCTAAGGAGCTGAATAGAAACCTCTCAGAAGAAGGTATACAATCAATAAACAAATATATGAAGAAATGTTCAACGTCTCTAGCCATTAGAGAAATGCAAATCAAAACTACTCTCAGATTTCATCTCACACCAGTCAGAATGGCAGCTATCCAAAATACCAGCAACAATAAGTGCTGGCGAGGATGTGGAGAAAAAGGTACACTCAAACATTGCTGGTGGGACAGCAAACTGGTGCAACCAATCTGGAAAGCAGTATGGAGATTTCTTTAAAAACTTGGAATGGAACCACCATTTGATCCAGCTATTCCACTCCTTGGCCTATACCCTAAAGACTTAAAAACAGCATACTACAGTAAAGCAGCCACTTCAATGTTTATAGCAGCACAATTCACAATTGCAAAACTGTGGAAGCAATCCAGATGCCCTTCAATAGATGAATGGATAAAGAAACTGTGGTACATATACACAATGGAATATTATTCAGCAATAAGAGAGAATAAAATTATGGCATTTGCAGGGAAATGGATGGAATTGGAGAACATTATGCTAAGTGAAGTAAGCCAATCCCAAAAAACCAAATGCCAAATGTTCTCTCTGATTAGTGGATGCTGATATATAAGGGGGGTGGGAATGGGGAACATAGGAGAAATGGAGGAACTTTGGATGGAGCAGGGGGGAGGTGGGGGGAGGGAAAGGGGAATGGGTGTAGTAAAGATGGTTGAATGAGATGGTCATCACTACCCTTGGTGCATGTATAAAGACACAAATGGTGCGACTCTATCTGGTTTGCAACCAGAGAAATGGAAAAATTGAGCTCTATATATGTACTATGACTTGAAATGCATTTAAATAAATTAATTTTAAAAAAATATTCTTGTCAAGGTATAAGAATAAAAGCAGAAGAAAAACAGTGTTCTGATGCTAGCAACACTACAATACTCACATGGCTAGATTTGTCTGAGTGTAGCCTGGAAAACTGAAGGCCCCAAGACTGAAATAATGTCTTTCTCAAGTTTTAGAAATGTATATAGATATGCTTATTGGAAAACAATGAGTAGCTCTTTAAAATGCAAACCTCTCAGCAAAATCTTTCTACTTTCCACGTCCTAGATTAAATGCTCATTTAACACTAACAAAAATCTGTTGTTTACAGCTTTAGTATAGTAATTTTCTGATGGAACCCAAGTCTTTGCTTGGAATATGTACTTGACTAAGAATACACAGTGATGAAGAATGAAGAGACTGAATCTATTTTTATTCCAAGACAACATTTTTTTCTCTACCCTTTCCTTAAAAGTAACTTCTATTGCTTTTACTCTTTTTGTTAATCTCTAAGTGAACAATGTCCATTGAGAAGGGTTCAAAAACCATCAACTATACACAAAAAATTACCTTTAATATGATTGCACATTAATGACTACTCTTAATATTTTGGTGCCATCTTCTTAGGTCAATGTGTATGTACATATTTGTAGACTTCTAGCTTTCTTTTTTAAATTGGGATTATGCTAAGCATGCTATTTTATTAATAGCCTGTCTCACTCAGCAGTTTGCTTTAAAAATCTTCTTATGGTATTAAATACAGTTATCTAATATAAATAACTAATCAATGGGAAAATGGAGAATTAAAACAAAATATTTAATCTTAACCATAAGACTCAAATTAACTGAGCTAGGTCCCAGTTCATCAGCCTCATGTACAAGCCTAAGTCAAATATCTTTTAATAATCAAATCAAATTTCTCCAATACTCCGTCCTACTAGTTTGAAGAAGTTATTTCCCGCCCCCCTCAGGATATTCTCTCTCATTATAACTAGGTAAGAGATTAGTCTGGCTATCACTGCCCCAAGTAAAAATGCAGCAAAATGCTGTGTGTTAGCCAGGGAGTGAGCAAGGTGATAAGGGCAGCTCTATTTTCAAGCATAAGGTATGCACATCCACCTGCAGACAAGGAAAATGCACCGAGGATCACACAGGGAGAGCCTCTTGGGCTTCTACCACCCCTATTGACAGAAGGTAACTGTATGGCCATACCTTTTGCTAGGCAGGCTAGAAATGTGAGCTGACTATAAGAAGAAGAAAACATGAGTCTTGGTGGGCATTATCAGTCTGTTTTCTGTTGCTAGAACAAAATACCTGAGGCCAGATAATCTTTACAGAAAAGAGGCTCATTTAGCTCACAATTTCATAGGCTGAAAAGCCAGGAGCTGCCAGCTCCACTTGTTCATTCTCCTGCTGAGGCCCCCATCGCTGCATGGCATCAGGGAAGAGAAACAGAAAGGAAACTATTTGAACACAGAAGAAATCACATGGTAAGCCAAGAAGACAGAGTTAGGGGCCAATCTTGTGGAAACTAACCAGTTTTTTTGAAAGAGAAAGGACCCTGCAGATAGAGAATGATCAGTATTTTTTTTCCAAAAACATATTTTTCCCCCCAAACCACCCACTTTTGCTGGCATAGGATCGGGTTTGACTATTAAACTTTCACTTGTGAATGCTGCAAAAGTACATTACACCACATATTACCACACACTTCCAAGTTGACAGAAAGAAAACTGATGGGTTAATGCTTACCTAGCATTGCCTAAGTATTTTATTCATTTTCCAATGAGTCTGAATAAATACTTACAGGGAAGTAAATTATTGAACTGAAGTCAAGATCATCCAGTACAAAGAACAGAGACTGGGTTATCTTTGGAAAAGGATAACTTAATGGCAGGCCACAGATCACAGTAGGAGAGAAAGTCTCAAAACAGGCAGAGACCAGAGACCATGGTTTCCCTTGTCTTTACCACTGCAAATTCCCAGGAAAGTAAATAGATCAGTGCAATTCCCTTTTCCCATCAGAGCACAATGTATTAGGTCTCAGGTCAACCAGTCAGGTCATCTGTCAGATCAGGTCTCTTCCCTGAAACACTTAGCTGTGGCCAGAGGGGTAAGATCCAAATGGTCCCTGCCCCAGAAGAAGAGTGGATGATGGAGACACCCCAAATATATCTAATACACTATGAGATTTAGGGCAGTAATTAAGAGAATTGTATTTTTTTAAAATTTATATTTTATTTGTATCTTCATCAAGTGTCTTTGTTTTTGTTTTAATTTTGTTATTTGTTCTAATTAGTTACACACGACAGTAGAATGCATTTTGACCCACGATACATAAATGGAGTATAACTTCCATTCTTCTGGTTGTACATGATGTAGAGTTACACTGGTCACGTATCATATATGCACATAGGGTAATAATATTCAATTCATTCTACTATTATTCCTACCCCAAACCCTCTCCCCTCCCTTCATTCCCTCCTATCTAATCTAAAGTACCTCTATCCCCCCCTCAGCTTATTGTGAATTAGCACCCACACATCAAAGAACATATTCAGCCTTTGGTTCTTTGGGATTGGCTTATTCACTTAGCATAATATCCTCCAGTTCCATCCATTTACCAGCAAATGCCATAATTTCATTCTTCTTTAAGGCTGAGTAATATTTCATTGTGTATATATACCATAATTTCTTTATCCATTAATCTGTTGAAGGGCACCTTGGTTGGTTTCATAGTTTATGTATTGTGAGTCGAGCTGCTATAAACATTGATGTGGCTGCATCACTGTAGTATGTTTATTTTAAGTCCTTTGAATATAAACCCATTCCAAGTTTTATGAGGCATTTCTACATTTCCTTCTATAGTGGTTACACCAATTTGCAGTCCCACCAGCAATGTATGAGAGTACCTTTTTCCCCACGTCCTCACCAACACTTATTGTTACTTGTATTCTTGATAATTGCCATTCTGACAGGAGTGAGATGGAATCTTGGTGCAGTCTTGATATGCATTAAGAAAATTGTATTCTTGACCCATATTGCCTGCTTCCAAAGCTGGTTCCTCCCTTACCAACTGTGTGACCTCGATCAAGTCAGTCATTGTGTCTCGGTTTCCTTATCCTTAAGATGGGGCATATAAATGGTACCTTTTCAGAGGACTGTGGTACAGATTAAATGAGATCAAGTATGAAAAACACTCAAAACTATAAATAGTATATAGTAAGTACTCAACAAGCATTGTTATTATCATACTTTGTCACAAAACAAGAGCCTCTTCTTCCATTTTTGGTTAAGGGTGTCATCATTATCTCATGTATCAAACTATGTCAACTTCCACATCCTGTGCATTCTTCCTTTGGTAAGTATTTTGCTTTATTTACTGATTCATTTATTTATCTGGTTTATAGTGTTTGAGCATCCATTTGCTACATAAAATATCTCCTTCACAAATTCTGCTGGAATCAAAGTTTTGCTATTAATACCTCTTACTTGAACTGTTATAATTTACTTCCTAACTGGTCTCATTGACTCTCAACTACTGTGGTCAGATTAATTTTACTGACATTTATTCTGATCTTGTTGTTCCCCTACTCAATGGTTTTCAGTTCCCTTACTGCTTGTAGTGTAAAGTTCACATCTTGAAACTTAACATTCAGCATAGTTCCTACCATTTGGATCTAATCTGCCATCGTACCTTCACTTTTCCACAGCACAGACACACTACACTTGGTTAACCACACTGTCCTTAACCAGCAGTATAATGCTCCATCACAGCTCCTGTTATACCTCCCACCTCTGTGCCTTTGCTCATGCTGCGCCAACCAGCTTGAACACCTAACTCCTGGCTCCAAGGGCTAGCAGCACCTGCATCCCATTGGAGCTTATTGGAAATGGCACACCCCAAACCTACTAAGGCAGAATCTGCATGGCAATAAGACCCCCAGATGGCTTGCATACATATATTTCTCTTAGAAGGTTTTGACAATATAAGAATGTGTAAATTTATGTAATAACTTGTATATTATGGGTTAACCCCTCACCATCCTTCTCCCTGTGAAAATTCTATCCTCGCCTGACTCAAACAATAAAACCGCATCCAGATGTCTCTGACTACTAGAGCTGAAAATAATCTCTTTATTCTCTGAATTCCCATAGCTGCTTTATGAATTCTCTTAATCTCCTACAGTGGAATTCTTTAAACCTGCTTAGGGTAAATCAGCACATGCTTTCTTCCAGTTATTATCAGTGTACTCTCTTGTTAGACTCAATTTCCCTGAATACTGGACTAACCATAAGAAATACCCAACAAATGTCTGGAAATACACTATAGAGTTCAAAATATAAAATAAAACAAAAAGATGTCAGATGTCCTTGTCAATTAGAAAAGACGACAGGCAGTGCCATTTTTTTTTTTCTGTTAGCAACTCTAGTTTGGGGCCCAGGGTTGATGGGATTTTTCAGAGACTGCAGATATGCTGTGGACTTGAAAAGCATTCATCAGCTTCAAAATTTGACAATAAAACTTAAAAAATTAAAAAATGCTTAAATGTCCACAATCACGATAACTTAACTTTCTTAGTTGTTATTGTAGTATTCAGAATACTCTCATTATCTGAAAAAGTTTTTATAGATTGTCTTGCTTAACAACAATGCTCAGGTTGAGTGTGATTGTCCAAAAATCAAGGAAGTTAAAACAAAAACAAGCTGGGCGTGGTGGCTCATGCCTGTAATCCCAGTGGCTTGGAGGCTAAAACTGGAGGATCGCAGATTCAAGGCCAGCCTCAGCAATTTAGCAAGTTCCTAAGCAACCTAGTGAGACTTTGTTTTAAAATAGAAAAAAAAAAAAAAAAAAGGCAGGGGCTGAGGATGTAGCTCAGTGGTAAAGTGCCCTTGGTTCAATTCCCAGTACCAAAAAAAAAAAAAAAGCAGATACAGAAAAAATGCTTAGGCTTCTCAAGGCCTGGAAATTTCCCTGGACATAAGTGCTACAGCCCATACTACTGGGAGCAAAAATTTCTGCAAACATCCTACAAGCATTTGTAAGTGGGCCCAAGGGCAGTAAAAATTGTAAAACCTAATAATACTCCTTCCAATACTCAATTTTGTGGAAATAAAGATCTGGGGCTGCTGCTCAGTGGTAGAGTGTTTGCCTCGTATATATGAGGCACTGGGTTCAATTCTCAGCACTGCATATAAATAAATGAATAAAATAAAGTCCACCAACAACTAAAAATATATTTTTTTAAAAAAGAAAGAAAATAAAGATGTCTTCACAGGTAGTGGTTCTTTTTATTTTTCTTTTTACATACTATTCTATATTGTTTTAGATTTCCTATACAATAAGCATGCATTTTATAATAAAATTAGCTTACAAAAAATCACTAGCCATTTAAAAAAGAAGTCAATGAAGAGGAAGAGGAAGAGGAAAGGAGATATAAAGCTGGGAGGAGGCGATTGTACCCACTAGCCTTGCTGCTTTTCGCCCTACTTTGCCTTCTGATAAGCTTACAACCGGTATGCATGCATTTCCCTTTGATGAAAACCCCCAAACCACAGGACAGCTGTTCAATTTCAACACAGACCTAGCTCTCAAAGAACCTCAAACATCCCAACTGCCCGGGTGTTTACATTTAATATTCTCAACAATCCTAACCTGTGGGCAATATTTTTCTGCTTTTCTAAATGTGGAAACATACTCAACGAAGTTAAATCACTTTCCCAAAATCACACAGCTAGGAAATAAATAGCAGAGCTGGGAATGCACAATAATTGTCTACTTTATCAGTGGGTGATTTTTCAGTTACCACAAGTATGTCCATACTCTAAGATGGACACATAGTGTTTTAGGTTCAAGCTCAAAATTCTCACCTCCTTTTCATGTCAGAACTCTTTGTCAGAATAGCCTCTTTTCTCCCTACTCTCAGTATGACCAGAGAGATGTACCTAGACTCACACCAACTTGATACATGGAGTCATTTTGTCTCTAAAAAACTCTCTCAGGTATGGGGTGAAGTTCAGTAGCAGAGTTTGTGCTTAGCATGTGCAAGGTCCTGGGTTCAATCCCCAGCACCACAAAAACAAAACAACAAAAATTCTCAAATTGGAAAAAAAAAAATTCTCAATTAGAAAGCCAAACAGTACATAATTTTAATATTTTATTCTGCTATCAATATACCTTTGCCTGAGTATCTATTTTAAACAGCAAACATCTATATGGCAGAGACTGATTCCACATAATTATCTTCACACTCAGCAAAACAGGGTAGTAAGGTAAAAGTTTGAAATTATTTTGTGTAATGCAAATTTTGACATAAATAAGCAAGAAAAATCTTCTATCATCATCAAAACAAAATATAATTACATATTGAATTAAAACCTGGAAGGAAGCACAAAAACATGTGTTTGCACAATCTACTCTGAAAATGATTTCACTCTCCAGGGAACTGAGTGATGGAGATGGCCAGAAGACACACACTGGCTCTTGATCAGCTCTCTGTGCAAGTACATATAGCCAGGGAAGAGAGTTCCACACTGTGTGGAGTCCTGTATTTGTAAGCTTCAGAAAACCAAGGAATATAAGCCATTTCCAAATCAAAGAAATGTTGAGGGCTTATTTATGAAAACAACCCAGGACTTAGAAATGAACATTAAAAAAAATGATTGCATTCAACTCCATTTAACAATATGGAATGAATTAGCTTCATTCTAGCAGAAACATGTATATATGTAGTAATTCAGCAGAGCACTCTGCTTTTTTTTTTAAATATGCAGATTTTACATGAAGATGATTTTTCAGTAGTGAGCAGGAATATCTTTAGTCTAGGTCAAAATTATCAAAAAGATGCATCATATACCTGTTTTCAAGATTATGGTTCAATACTACACAGCTTGCCCTGGTAATATAAGAGAATTGGACTTCTGACTTCAAAAGCAAGAAGTACTTTTAGTTGAAAGTGGACAGTATCTTCAAATGCTTTACATAATCAGTTCAAATATCTCTTTTGAGACTGATTATGTAATCTTATGTCTCAGTGGTAAGAAAATGAAATATCTCAAGAGTTATGTATACTCCAAATATTAAATAAAATTTTTCTTTCACAACTTTGCTTTGTGTGTTTAATATAAAACAAACAAAATAACACTGAATGGACTAAAAAGTAAACTGGCAATAGTTTACAATGAAAGTAACTAGGAAAATGGTAAGTTAAAAAATATAAAAACTCTGAGCTCCGAGGAAAAGCATAAACTTTGTTTTGTTTTAGAGTGGTTACTCCTTTTGTTAAAACTGTTTTTATTGTTCTAGTTCCTTTCACTTTGCATATAAATTTAGTACAGTCTTATTTGTATCCACAATAAATCTTTTTATAAGCATTGCACTAAACCTGTATGTTAGAGAACTGACATTTTCACTATGTAGAATCTTCCAACCCATCACAATATATGTCTTCTGGTTTAATTTAGATCTTCTGTTTCTTTCCTCAGCATTTTACAGTTTTATGCATATATTTCTTGCACATGTTTTACCAGATTTAACCTAAGCATTTACGTTTTTTATCAATCATAAACGGTACTCTCTATTTTATTTCAATTTACATCCATTTGTTGCTAGTAAATAAGGATAAATATGAATTTTTTATCTTCCTTCTTTTTCTTCTCACATTTTTTATTAGTGCATTATAATTGTACATACTGATTGGATTTGTTGTTACATATTTACACATGCACATGATACAAAATATAACAACATATTTTGGCCAATATCACTCTCCAGCATTCTCCCCTCCCACCCTGCCTCCTATCCCTTGGTCCCTTTCCTGTACTGATCTCCCTTTGATTTTCATGAGATCTGCCTGTGTCTTTCTTTTCCTGTTTCCTCTCTAGTTTCCACATACGAGAGAAAACATAGGACTCTTAACTTTCTGCGTTTGACTGATTTTGCTTAACATAATGGTCTCTAGTTCCATCCATTTTCTTGAAAATAATGGACACCTAGGTTGGTTCCCATAGTTTGGCTATTGTGGATGGTGTTGCTTAAATATGATTTTTGTATATGGGTCTTATATTCTGCAATTGTGCATCAGTGACTTGGTGGCTCTGCATCCTCACCAGCACTTGATGTTGTCTCTATTTTTTATTTTCGTCATTCTGGTAGATGTGTAGTGATATTTACCTGTGGTTTCCTTTCTTTCTCTTTCTCTTAACTAGATTGGTTAACAGGTGTTTGTTTTTTAATGTGGTAATAAACTTATGAAATTGACTCCCTTGAATTTTTAAGCAGACAGCGCAGTGTTGTTACCTATAAGCACATTGCTGTACTACAGATTTCTAGAAATTTTTCACCTTGCATTATTGAATCTCTAGATCCATTGAACAACATTTGCCATTTCCTTCTCTCCACAACCCCTAGCACCTACAATTCTCCCTTATGTTTCTATGAGATTGAGTATTTTAAAGCCTTCATATAAATGGAATCATGTAGTATTTGCCCTTCTCTGATAATTTGTTTGACTTAATCTAATATCCACAAGCTTCATCCATGTTGTAGGATGTGATAAGATTTCCTTTTTTTTTAAGGCTGAATAATATTCCCTTGTGTGTACATAAACTTTATGTGGACATTTTGTTGGTATGCATGTTTTGCTTCTGTAGGCATCCATTGATGGGGGTATTAAGAACGGAGAAAAGCCTCTTGGCTATTGTGAATTAAGCTGCAATGAGATTGAAGTGCAGATATTTCCTCAATATTCTGCTTTTGATTCTTTTGGATATCAATTCTTTGGAGATATACATGAGGAACCTCCACACTGGTTCCTATACAGCTCCACATTTCACATTCCCACTAACGATGCAAAGGGTTGCAGTTTCACCACATCCTCATCAATGCATGTTTGTTATTTTCTGGGAGTTTTGTTGTTATCATTGTTGTTTCTGTTTTTTTATAACAAAACAGGGTTTGAGGCGATGGGTCATTATGGTTTTGATTTGCATTTCCCTCATGGTTAGTGATACTGAGCATCTTTTAATATACTCATTGGTCACCTATATATCTTCTTTGGAGATATGCCTATGTAAATTCTTTGCCCATTTTTTTTTTTTTTTTTTTTGGTACTGGAGATTGAACTCAGGGGCACTTGACCACTGAGCCACATTCCCAGCCCTATTTTGTGTTTTATGTAGAGACAGGGTCTCACTGAGTTGCTTAGTGCCTCACCATTGCTGAGGCTGGCTTTGAACTCGCGATTCTCCTGTCTCAGCCTCCTTAAGTGCTGGGATTACAGGCTTGAGCCACTGTGCCTGGCTTCTTTGCCCATTTTTAAACCAGAATTTTTGTTGTTGTTATTGTTGTTGTTGCTATTCAACTGTAGGAGATTTTTACATATTTTGGATATCCATCACTTATAAGATTGATGGTTTGCAGGTATTTCTCCCATTCTGTAGGTTGCCTTTTTATTCTATTGATTATCTCTTTTGAGGCACAGAAACTTCTAATTTGATAAAGTCCTACTTTTTACTTTTGGTTTTGCTGCCTATGCTTTTGGTGTCATGTCCAAGAAATCATTGTCAAGATATTAAGACCCGGGTGCGGTGGCGCACGCCTGTAATCCCAGCACCTTGGGAGGCTGAGACAGGAGAATCGCAAGTTCAAAGCCAACCTTAGCAACGGCGAGGTGCTAAGCAACTCAGTGAGACCCTGTCTCTACAGAAAACACAAAATAGGGCTGGGGATGTGGCTCAGTGGTCCAGTACCCCTGAATTCAAACCCCAGTACCAAAAAAAAAAAGAGATGTGAAGAAGTGTTCCTCCTATGTCTTCTATAGTTTCAGGTCTTAACATTTATGTCTTTAACCCATTTTGAGTTGATTTTTGTGTACAAAGTAAGAGAAGAATCCAATTTCATTCTTTTACTGTACATATTTGGTTTTCCCAGCATCATTTGTTGAAGAGATGATTCTTTCTCCATCATGTAGTCCTGACACTCTTTCCAAAGATCATTTGACCCTACATATGTGGACTTATTTCTGGACTCTATCCTGTTTCTTGAGTTGGTGTATCCATATGCTAGTACTGTATTGTTTTAATTATGGTAGCTCTGTAATATGGTCTGAAGTCAGAAATTCTGAAGACTCCAGCTCTGTTCTTTTTCAAGATTGTTTCAAGAATTGGAATCTTTTGTTTGAAACAAATCTCAATTGTATTCAGGGCTCTAGGTGGTTCCATATAAATTGTAGGACGTCTTTTTTTCCATTTCATCAAAGGTGCCATTGAGATTCTGATAGGCATTGCAATGAGTCTATAGGTCATTTTGGGGTAGTGTAGACATAGTAGCAATATGAAGTCTTCCAATTAATGAACATGAAATATCGTTCCATTTATTAGTGTCATCTTTAGTCTGTTTCAACAATGTTTTATAGTTATCAATGTACAACTTGATCACCTCCTTAAATTTTTCCTTAGTATTATTTTTATGCTGTTCTAAATGGGATATTTGTTCTTATTTTCCTTTTCAGGTTGGTTGTTTTGGTATATAGAAACACAATTGATTTTTGTATGTTGACTTTGTATCCTGTAAGTTTTCTGGTTTCATTTATTAGTTCTACAGGGGTCTTTTTGTGGAATCTTTAGGGTTTTATACTCTTTTTTATAAAATATTTTTTTAGTTGTAGATGGACACAATGTCTTTATTTTATTGCTGTGTATGTGGTGCTGAGGATCGAACCCAGGGCCTCACACATGCGAGGCAAGCGCTCTACCGCTGAGCTACAATCTCAGCCCTAGGGTTTTATACTTTTAATATAATCTGTGCATAGATAATTTTACCTCCAATTTGAAAGTATTTTATTTCTCTTTTGTCTCATATTAATTTAGGACTTCTAGTACTACATTGACTAGAAGTGGTGAGAATAGGAATCTTTGCCTTGTTCCTGATCTTAGAGGAAAAACTTTCAGTTGTCCACTGTGAGCTTGCCATGTATGTCCTTTATTATGTTGAGGTAATTTCCTTTCTGTTCTTGGTGTTAGTTTCTGTCTGTTACACTACAGGTCTTCTGGAGCAGCAGCAAGCCACCCAGCTCACTTCTGTCCTCAAACACCCAGATATCCAGAGTATATTGGGTCCTATGAACACTCCAATACAGATGAGACAGAAACTAGTCTTTCGGGCAAGCCCCCTGAAAAACGAGACTTGAATTCCATTCTTCTCTTTTCCTACCAACATAGAAGCTGTGCCCCCCCCCCCCCGCCATCCCCTCCTGATTACACAGCATGGCAAGTAAGTCCACACTGTCCAAAACTTTCCCTTTGTTCTCAGTGCTCCTCCACCTGGCACCCTTTCTTGTCATTGCTTAGATTTAGGGACAACAGAAACCAGTCCCTTAGACTGTCCCCTGGAAAGTCTGAACATTGGACATATGTTTTAGTCTTTTCTTTCCCTCCCCAGGGAGTTGCTGGGAGCTGGGAGTTTTCTCCTGATCACACCATGCTAAGCCAGGGCGCGAGACAATGGAGAATCAGTGCAAAACTTTCCATTCGGTTTCCAGGAAGCTAGCTTTGTGTTCATATGGTGTACAAGAGCCTCTTCACTGGTTTCTGAATTTCTTACACAAGAACTGGTCCACAGATCGCTCTTGAATTGGTGTCTCTATAGGGGTAAGGAGGGTCTGGCACTTCTTATTCCAGTATTTTGCTGATGTTAAAATCTCTTTTTGGTTTTAATTTGCATTTCCTTAAGGCCTAATGATGTGGAACACCTTTTCATGCACATAATTGCTATCTGAATATGTGTACATAGGTTTGTATATACACCCATGTATTTGTGCATTTGGTGCAGAATATTACACATGCTAAGCCCATGCTTTCCCACTAAGCTACACCTCCAGCTCCATGCACATATGTCTCTTTTCCATACTCTAATTAGATTGTTAGATTTTTTTACTGTAGAGTTGTAAAGGGTATTTTAAATATTAGTTCTATGCTGGATATGTGGTTTGGAATATTTGCTCTCAGAATGTAGCTTGTCTTTTCTTTCTCTTAGAGAAAGAAAGCAAAATTTTTAAAATTTTGATGAAGTTTTATCAATTTTTCATTTTATAGAATCAGGCTTTTGGTGTTATGTCTAACTCTTTGCTTGCCATTCAATCATTAAGATTT
This sequence comes from Geosciurus inauris, assembly GCA_004024805.1. Classification (NCBI taxonomy): domain Eukaryota; kingdom Metazoa; phylum Chordata; class Mammalia; order Rodentia; family Sciuridae; genus Geosciurus; species Geosciurus inauris. The sequence continues at coordinate 29,111 of PVHX01002002.1, forward strand.
TCTCCAGCTCAGTGGTAGAGTACTCGCCTAGCATGTGTAAGGCCCTTAGTTTGATCCCTAGAGGGAATGTAGGGGAGGGCATGCGGGATAACAAAATAAAGAAGAAAACAGTGATATATCACTTAAGATGAGCTGGACACTCCCCTAAATGCCTTGTATATGTTGATGCATTTAATCCTCACAGTAATTCTCTGAGGAAGCATTATGCTATTAAGGTACAATAATACAAGAATATTGTCCCATTGCATTTCATTCTACGAGTGTTGGGAAGTTCTTAGAGTTTTTAGAAAAGTAATGAAATTGAGCTTATTAAGAATCTTTTAATGACTGTTCTCAAGTATATATGTAAGTAGAGAGAAAATATAATCAATGCCCATTTGTACATCACCTAGCTTCAGCAATGATTACCAATTTGTTATTATATTTCACCTATTTTTTCCCTTTCACCTATGCATTTTTTCCTAGAGTACTTAAATCAAACTCTAGGCATCTTACTCATTGGTACTTCAGGAAGTATCTCTAGAAAATAAGAAAAATCCTAAAACCTAGCCACACTACCCTTATCACAAAAACAACAATTATTTCTTAAAATCTTTCCTTAATGAATCCTCACTTCCAGTTCAAATTTCCTCATAGTCTCACAAACATCTTTCTACAGTTGGTTTGTTCAAATCAGTATGCAAGCAATGTCCACCCATTACATCTGGTTGACTTTCCATTTTCCCATGTCATTGATTAATTGAACAAACTGAATCTAATATTTGTTTTTAAAATTCACTCTAATTGTGAATTTTAATGTGGTATATCCATACAACATAATATTATTCAGTCTTAAAATGGAAGGAAATTATGACACATGCTACATGGATCAAACTTAAAGACATGATGCTAAGTAAATGAGAAAATCACAAAAAAGCAAATATTATAGGATTCTACTTATGTGAAGTAACTAGTCAAATTCATAGAAGGTAGAATGATTTTCAGGGACTGGGGAAGGAAGAAATGGGGAGTTGTTTAGTGGGTTTAGAGTTTTGGTTATACAAGATAAAATTGTTTTAGCAATTGTACAGTGTAAATGCACTTAACATCACTGAATTTCATATTTTAAAATCATTACAGCTGTTAAAACACAACTTTATGCTGTATTTTATCAAAATTTAAAAAGTTTTAAGACTAAAAAAAAAATCACTCCAGCTATTGTGTGGATAAGCATGTACTCTAGAAAGAATAGAATCAGGCTGGCCAGGTAGGAGGCTAATACAATGCTCCAGGTGAGATGACAGTAGATTGAATGAATGTGATGGTGGAGGTACAGGTAAGTATCTGAGTAAAGATCAGATTCAGGGTTTGTTTGTTGTTGTTGTTGTTGTTGTTGTTTTGGTACTGGGGATTGAACTCAGGGACACTTGACCACTGAGCCACATCCCCAGCCCTATTTTGTGTTTTATGTAGAGACAGGGTCTCACTGAGTTGCTTAGCGCCTCACCATTGCTGAGGCTGGCTTTGAATTCGCGATTCTCCTGTCTCAGCCTCCCTAAGTGCTGGGATTACAGGCTTGAACCACCACGCCCGGCCAGGGTTTGTTTTAAAGTAGAGATAAGACATTAGATACTGAGTGTGAGGGAAAAGGAAAAATGACAGTGGACTCTTAGGATGTTGGCCTGATCGACTGAACGACTGACCCTGTCATTTAGTGGAATGAGGAAACTGGGGGAGGAGCCAGCTACCAGGTGGCAGGTTGATTACATTGGACTGCGTCCATCAGGGAGAGGGCAACAATTTGTTCCCTTTGGAACATGCATTTATTCCAGATTTGGATTTCGTTTCCTTGGCTGTCCCCAGGCTGCTGCCAGTACCCTCTTGTGGACTTGCTGAATGCCTTATGTTTTAATCATGGTCTCTCACACAATATTACTTCTAACCAAGAAATGTATTTTACAGAGAAAAAGTAAACCAATAAGCTAACGTCTGTGGGATTCCCTGATCTTATCACAGCATCCTATCACTAGAAGCAGGTGGCTCAGGAGAAGGGAGGAATGGGGTATTGGCAGCCAGTTCCTGGGCCAGCTGGAGAGATACCTTGCAGTGATACAGCATCTTCTCTGACTAGTGCTGCTCTTTTTTCCTAGCCAAAATATGCTGGACCGAGAATCCCAAGGGTAAAAGTGGTGGCAGATGGGAGGGAGGGACTTACCAAAATTGTTCACTTCCTTTACCCTCAGATTCTGCTTGGGTAATCTGGATATCCAGAGGAGAAATGCTTTTACCTGGAAACAGAGTTCCAAAATGACTGCCTGGAATATTCTGTTAACCAAGCCAATGACTCTTATACCAGATTTAATTTTACTGAGAAAAATAATGTGATTTATTTGCATCTGACTATTATGGAGCTCTTCACATCTATCATATGTAATCTATATTGCCAAGTCTCAGCATCTTCCATTTATATTCAGAAGACCTTCAAGTGCTAGCTTCCATGATTTCCATGGCTCAGTCTTCTTGCTGCCATGTTCTTCCTTCTGGGTCCCTCACTCTTCTTTGATGTCTGTTGTTCACAAGGCTGTTTGAAGGAGGCTGGCTGTTGCCCTGAACCAAGATCACCAGCATCTCTGCCAGTACCCTTTAACATAATACCCATATAGTGCCAGAGAGGTTCTGGGATCCACCTTCACATTGACATGGGGGTCCACAATGGCACTCCTCATTCTTTGAGTCTTTCAGTCTTTCTCAAAGGCAGATACTTCCATTATTCCCTTTGATACTTGCTGCAAACTAATATACTAATAAAAACTCTTTTCCATAGGAATTAACATTTTCTTCATGCACACAGATCCTTGACAGCCGTACCATCTCTCCCTCTCAGCTCTCTTCACCTACCTGGAGTTTATACTTAGAGAATGTAGGATATGGAGCAAGTTCTTGAAGAGAACATATGATGCAAATTGATTCCTCACCCTGGTGCCCAGCCCTGCCTTCCTCCCTTCTTCATTTCCCTCTGGGTTTTGGTTGCCTGGCAAGATAGGGAAATGCAGGGCAGGCTGAGCCTCTGTCCTTGCACTTTGCCAAGTCCTGACCAACTTGTGAAAGTTTCCTGCACCCACTTCGCTTCCATGTGCTGTCCACTGTCAAATGTTCCATTTCCCACTGACAACATTGGGAACAGCATAAAGGCATTTGCTCTTCCAGAAACTGTTGGAGGTGTCTCAAGAGCAAAATAAAATAAAACAAAATCCTCATCCTCTTTGGGATGGGGAGGGCCTTTCTCCCTCTGGCCATGAAAAGTGGAATCCTCCTCCAAAGCACAATAACCTTGAAATAGCTCAAGAAACTCACGGCAGGTAAGGCCTGGGGTTCCTCTTACCTGGATAGTCAGGGATGGGGTCCCTCATGTGAAGCTCCAAGCTACATAGCCTTTCCCTTTCTAGGACAAAGTTCATTTCACTTAGGAAGTCACAGAAGGACTTTTAAATTTTTTCCTTCTCCTAAATGTCTTCCTTTTGCTGGTTATCCCACATATATACAGAGACTCTAGTGTTTTTTTTTTTAAAAAGGCAGTCACCATGGCCCACTGACACTTCTAAATCAGTGGGGATTTCTAAGATGTGTAGCTCATCACCACACACCAGTTTTCTCATGTTCTGGAGTGACCTGCCACAAATTCCACTCCAGGGTTTGTCACTGGTCTGTAGGCTCATGTGTACTTTGACCTTGGACAATCTTTTCATTGCTTTCTGACTTAGTTTGCTCTTAGAAGATGGAACAAATTATAGTATTTACCATATAACAACATGAAAAGCCCTTAGAACAGAGCCTCACACATAGTAAGCAGTGAATAAATATTAGCCCTTATGATTGCTACCATCATTGTCAAAATCATCACCATTATAAAACCCACGAGTCCCTCCATGTAGCAGGGGAAAATGTGAGGCCACAACTCAGTCATGCAAACAGTGTAACTTGCTTTATTTTTCAACATATCTCTATTTAGTTTCTATTTTGTGGACCCATTCCACCAGGTGGCCAAAACTTTTACTTCAGTGAATGCAGGGTAATCTCACTCAGTATAGAATCTCACTTTCCATGTGTGCTGGTAGTTTGTCAGTACTGATGAGCATGATATGCATCTGGCTAGCTATTGACCAGGTCCTAGGTCAGCAACCTACCCAGGTCTTATACTTGGAATTAACTCTCTGGAGCACCTTGCTTATGGCTGAGACTCAGTTCCCACTTCCTGGGGAGCAAGGGAGCAGAGAACACTTCTGTGAGGACTAAACTTTCTTTAATAAGGAAGGAGAGAAAATGAGGGTTAGGATAAGTATTTGCTTATTTATTATTTATTTATTTATTTAGGTTCTGGGCACTGAACCCAGGGCCTCATTCATGCTAACCATACTTCTACCACTCAGCTATACCCCTAGTCCTAGACTAAGATTTTAGAATCCTAAGCAACATGTTTTTCTCCCTGTAACCCTTTTAACCAGTTGACTGAGACGTATCCATTGTATATCCCAAGAAAAGCTTATTCCATTCAAAAAGCAGAGGAAAGGGTTTTGGGTATTTCCAACATCTGGATGTTTTTGCATCAAACACCTGAACTTAAAGAGTCATGGCATTTATTTTTGTGCAATAAACACTAGATTAGACAGAATAGGAGGTGGTGGTAAGAGCCATGTTTTCCAAGCTGAAACCGAGATACAGGAAGAGAGGAGAGTTAGAAAGCAAATAGGTAAACTAGAGTCTGTGTAAGTGGAGTGATCTTAGAGTTCTCTAAACTGGGACACTCTGAAAGTGAAAGGTAGCACTATAAATAATTGTACTGGGGCCACAGGCATAAACCAGGATGGCCCCAGGTAGACGGCACTAACATATGTTCACTCCTCATACCTGGCCCAGGACCAAGTGCAAGTGCAGGTTTTGGGAAATCACCGATATGCTTAGGGAATCTGAGAGGACAGCTCCTGTCCCTCTTTGCTTTTGTACAAATTAGGCTGTGAGAGAGCTCTCAGATCCCCCAACCTGCTTGGGAGCAGCAGTGTAGCTACCAAGCATGGCTGCACTGTAGGGGTGGAAGCAGCCCGATACAACTCCCTACACACCAACCTGTCGAGGAAGTGTGGCCAAATGCTTTCTCTGCCTCCAAGTGGTCAGCGATAGACCAGAAAGAGCCAGGCCTGGCAAGGCCATGCAGCAGAGATGTGCATAGTCCAATAAGGGCCATATGGGAAAGTGTGTGCCCTGCAGGGGCCTATGACAGTAGCTATCAGTGAGAGAGAACCAGACACACCCTCACTCCACTCCCAACCAGCATCTCTCTGATTTCCACCACAACCAAGCAAGCAGCCTAGGGGTTGCAGAGAGGCCCCCAAACCAGCATGATGAATACAATGATAGGTATTATGCCTCTGAGTTGGTGGCTTGAGAGTCACATCCACCTTACAATGAAACCAAGGACTCCAAAGTAAGAGTTTCAAGTTCTAGAGGCAGAATTTTTCTTGTTACTTTTAAATAAAAGCCATTCCTTTAAAAATACTGCCTTAGTGTCTAGTCCTCCCTCCAGGATTTGCCATCACATACATAGTTGTATCTGCACATGGAAGAATTTCTGGACTTTGGGAGAGGCAGTTTGACAGTATATATGAAAATAAAAAACAACAATGGGACTTAGGGTGTATCTCAGTGGTAAAATATGTGCTTAGCATGTGCAAGAACTTGGGTTCACTCCTCAGCACCAAAAATAAATACACACTTACCTTTAGCCCAGTGTTTTATTTCCCAGGATCTGCCCATGTAGAGAAACAATTGCCTATGCAAATTAAAAGGAAAGTATAAGGGTTTTCTGAAGTATATAATTTATGCTACTCAAAAAATTGTAAATACTCTACTTGCCAAAGGGGCAGTGTTTACAAAGTTGTACCTCCACAGTACAGAATATGAGGCAGCAAGTTTATAAAGGTGTGTTAAGTCTGTCTTGTTCTACAGTGAAGAAAAAGTGCTCCAGACATAAATTTAGAAAGCAAGGTATAGAACAATACATATATTATGATACCACTGATATAAACACTGCGTACACATATAAAAAGTCATATTTGTCTATATAAACCTTTAAAAAGAAAATGTAAGAAATAAAGATCTGGGAAGATGTTCAAATGGAGAACAATAGCTACTTTTGTGGCAGGGACTGCAAAGGGGAGGTTCAAAGTTAAGGTAGATTTTCATCACTTTGTATGTATTACTCAAATTTTTTTACAGCAAAAATATGTTTATATATTAATTGTCTAATTCAATTGTAATTGAATTGTCATTGACACAACCACAATGCCACCGGAAACAGATGGTATAAATTAATAACAGGATAATGAATAAAGTTATGGGTAAAATTCAGCCGAATCTTAGGAGAGCAATGGACCCCAGAGTAACAGTGGAATTTTCCTGCCCCTAAATCCAAAGGGATGAAGGAGAGGGCAGTTGCAGGAACCCAGAAGCACAGGTTTCTTGAAGGGGCACCATCATATGTGAGCTTAGGATGCAGCCAGTCTGAGTTAAAGAATAACAAAAGAAGTGGGAAATAAATATCCTTCCCTCCTTCTCTTTCCCCAGAATCACCTGCTGGAACTCGTTGTTGGCCACATTCAATGGGAAGCCAGAGAGTGTGGGAATTTGTCCACTTTGTCCAGACTGGTGAGTCTCCTGGAGCAGAGAACAGAGTGAGAGGTGTAGAAGGCAGATCTGAGAGGACAAAAGGAAGATAATGAAACTGAAAACCTGACTAAACCCTCTAGACTTAACCTGTTTTGCCTGCTCTAAGTTACTTGATTTGAATTAACTTCAAAAATCACCAGTTTTAGAAGTAAAGCTAACCCTCAAATGGGTAAGTTCTAACAGCTGGTGAGGTTGATTATGCATTCACAGACCACTGATAACATCCTAAATTCTTGTATCTCAGTCCATAAATATCCTCAAATCTTGTCCTTGGAAAGGTTGAATGAGACTTGCTCTCCCATCTCCACACCTCATGGATGAACTCTTTAAAACAAAAATTAATAACAAAACAAAACAAAACTGGTCATCTCAGTGATTGGCATACTGTGTGCTGGGCAAAATGGGCCTAGCTTGGTAACAGTAGCAGGCACGTATAGCCACTCTCCTTTGAAAATAGTGAAAGGAAAGGGGGAAATATGCAACATGGTCATCTATGAGTGCTGGGATAAAGCATATTTAAAATGTTTTACTTTTGCTTATTTGAATTTTTCTATAATAAATAATTATTGATTGAAGTTTTAAAACACTATGACCACTTGAGAAATTCTAAGTATTCAAGTGATGTCTGGAAAGAGAAGAGACAAAGCACTGAGGTGGAGCTACCTTTCATTAAAGAGTGCAGAAAATAGAACAAAGTTAACCAGTTGAGAATGGAGTGTGTCTCAACTCTGAGATAGTCCCTAGGGAAAGGCTTATTTTTGTAATAAACAGTTCCAGCATACCCGATTATCCATTTGGTAAAATATAAAATTGGATTCCCCTGCTTTAAGGTATATGTAAAAGTTAAGGTATATGTATAAGTTTCAGATACATTTTTTTAAAAATATTTTTTAGTTGCAGATAGACACAGTGCTTTTATTTTATTTATTTATTTTGTATGTGGTGCTGAGGATCGAATCCAGTGCCTCACACGTGCTAGGCAAGCACTCTACCACTGAGCTACCACCCCAGCCCCAAGTTTCAGATATATTAATGACCAAAACATAAGCATTATAATACTTAAAGAAAAAAATATTTGTATAACTCTTGACTGAAGATGCAAAAAAAGGCCAACATATTTGGCTACATAAATATTAGACACTTATATCAAGGGATTAAAACTATAAACAAAGCCATAAGACAAATACTACATAATGAGTCATATAAGTCAAATGATAGTTTTTGATATATAAAGGGTTACACTAACTAATAAAAGGACAAGTTCATCAAGTTTGGGGATGTTTGAATAAGTATTTCCCAATCCCTTTCCAACCTGAACTCTGAACAAATTGAGATGTGTGACAAAGAGTAAGGCAGACGGAAGCCAAAATATCATCTTTACGGTGGAATTGAGGCTAGGATGAAAGAGGCAGTTTAGTGTGAGAGGCCAGAGTCTTCCTAATACAAATATGAAAATGATACAATACATGTAACTGTCATGATAGCACTGCAATAGGGCAGAGCTCCTCGCTGACAAGGGCAGGATTACCCCTGCAATAAAAAGGGAGAAGATGCTCTGGCTGAGCATGACCAGGGGTTATTTAATTCATTTGTAGGTCAAGTGACCTCGCCTGGGATAGTCAGTGAGGGGACAGAATCCAGGATGTTCACACTTCCTCATGTGGAATCTCCACCAGGAGAAGAGAGGATGTGTTCTTTGCCAAAAAACAACAGAAAAAAAATGAACAAAGGATATGAACAAGAAATTTACATCAAGTGAGAGGAGGATAACAAAGGAAAAGAAAGAAGTGGGAAAGGAAAAAAAGGGAAAAAGGAGAAACCTCTCTTCATGGGAGTGTTTATACAGGAATAAGAAATCATTTCCAGCTTGCACCCCTGACTTGCTTTCTGAGAGTGGAGACTGACCAGGTGGCACATGGCAAGTACTTGGTAAATACCAGTGCATTAAATAACTGAGGGAAACAAAAAGAGTTGAGGCGGTAGGTATCCTAATGAAGTAGAGAAGGAAGTGTAGTGAGTTTCAGCTTAGATTTAACAAATATGAGTGTCTCTTCTATACCCTAGGCAAACCACAGACCAAAAAACTACCTGCAGTTTTAGCCTTACAGAACCCAGGCAAGAGGAACACCATGGCAGACATGGAGGCTGTGACCGGAGGTTGACATCATGGAATTTGGAGGTGGGGCTGCCTCAATGAACAATTCTTTCTCTCTTAACTAACAGTGAGAATTGCCCAAACCAGATAGGGAAAGGGAGAAAGCTCCAGGCTGACGTTAGGGCAGGAACCGTGGCAGGAAAGGGTATAGGGTGAGTATGATGACAGGGAGGAGGGATTCAGGAAGCACAGATGGGAAAGACAGGGCAACACATAATGGTTATGGGCTTAGGCTTTAATTCAGACCCGGATTCAAAATCCGACTCCTCCTCTACAATGATACTGGAGTAGGTTACTTAATCTTCTAAACAGTGGTTCTTCTCAACTGGGGGTGATTTTTGCCACACCTGGGGAATATTTGGCAATGTCTGGAGACATTTTTGGTAGTCCCAACTGGGTGTGGGGCGAGTGAGGTGCTACTGACACCTCGAGGGAAGAGGCCAGGGACACTATTCCCCACCTTACAAAGCACAGGACTGTAATAAATAATTACCCAGTGGCAAATGTCAATAGTGTCAAGGCTAAGAAACCCTGCTCCAAGACTTATCTGTAAAAAAGTTTTAATATAAAGCTTTTAATGTATACAAAGCACCTACATAGTATGTGATAAGAATAAAGATAAAAGAGGGAGATGCTAAAGGCAAATTTCCTTTTGCAGTTTTGGATTAAGCATTTATTTTCAGGTCATGGAAAACCATCCTTTGTTTTGATCGTTGATGTTTAAAATATAATGTCACAATATGAATGGGGGCTGGGTTTGCTATATATCTGAAGTAAAACTCTTTAAGGGAAATTGATATCAGCTAAATTCCTAAAACTACTAGTGTTGGGAAGCTTTATCCCCATGAGAAGAAAAAGGAAAAATGTTCAATGCTCCAGTTGGAAGAGTCGTGGGGTTGTGGCGAGGCCAGCTATGCCTGGATCTAACAATGTGGAGTCTGTTTGTACTTAATGCTGGGGTTGGGGAGAAGGGAAGTGCCTTTAGTTCTCTCTCTCTCTCTCTCTCTCTCTCACATTTTATAGTTGCAAAATATTATAAGCTCAAATCTGAGAGAAAACTGAAAGTGTTGACTAAATCAAAATGCTTAACTTTTTTAAAAAAAATTTATTTATCTTTTCAATCTTTATGCATTTCATTCCATGAATGATAGGGGGACAAGCCTGACCAAAAGAAACTCTATAATCCTAAATAGCAATTATTTTGGCATACATTCCTTCAGGTTTCCATCTCCCTGCCCCCCAAGCATAGAGAGCATTTATTTATTTATTTATTTATTTTAATTTTTTTTTTTTTAGTTGTAGATGGACACAATGTCTTTATTTTATTGCTTTGTATGTGGTGCTGAGGATCGAACCCAGGGCCTCACGCATGCGAAGCAAGCGCTCTACCGCTGAGCCACAATCCCAGCCCCCATAGAGAGCATTTAAATATACTTTGTAAAAATAAAATTGGAGCCCAGCACAGTGGTGCCCACCTATAGTCTCAGTTACTCTAGAGGCTGAAGCAGGAGGATTACCTGAGCCCAGGAGTTCAGGGTCAGCCTGGGCAACATAATGAAACCCTGTCTCTTAAAAAAGAAAAGAAAAAAGAGAAACTCTTAAACAATTTAATCCCATTCACCAAAAATCGATAAATAAAATTAAATTTATGGATATGTGTCAAAAGGAAAAAAAAAACCAACCGAGTATTTAGGAAAGCATGATTTCAACTGGCAAAAGCAACTAAATGGCAAGTCCATAGGTATGATGGGCTCACTGACCTCATCAAGGTTCCAGATTCTTTCTGCCTGTCTCCTCCCCCATCTTTGGAAGGCATTCTCTTCATGGCCATCAGGTGGCTTTCTGTGGTGATCAATGGTAATGGTCCTTTCTTTATGACCCACTACAATGGAACAGACTCTGTTCTTTTAGTCTAATTGCATCCATTTGTGTCATGTGCCCTCTCTGACCAATAACACCAGGACGATGCTGTTCACTGGTGCGCTGGGACTGAGCAATGTATAGAGCCTGGGGAGGGAGTCAGCTCATTCTGAAGCACGTGGTTAGGTGGAGGAAGGGCGGACTCCTAAACATAGTAAGGAATTCTGCTGGGAAAGAAGGAAGATGAATGGTTAGGTAAAAAGTCAACAGCATTTACTTCAGTATTCCTGGTGACTATCCAACAGGCCTATAACTTTTTCCACAAATCAATTTTAAAAAACATTCACATTGTAGTCCCTTCCTAAAAGGATTGTGTATGGTCCTGAGTCTCAGATGTACAGTCTTCTCCATTCCATTATTTTGATCCCATGTCACTTTTTAACTTCCTTGAGAGTAGAAGGGATTTCTAAAACCTTATTCTGAGGTGAACTTTGTCTTATATTTTAAGCTCTTTTCCTTCTCTTACTTCCTTTTTGGGGAAACGAGGGCAGAATTATTGCATAGACAGCACACAGAATTTCTTCTTGCTTAGTCATTTTGAAAGAGTGGCAGTTTTACATGCGTCTGCTACTCACCCCAAAATAGTATCTATCTGTCTCTTTTTCTTATCTCTGTGTTTGCTGGAGCACAATTTGCATCTTCCCTATGGAATGTGAACTATGGCTTGAATCACCATCATTTGATTCAAATGACAGAGCTCCCAAAGCTGTCTGAGAAGAGTAAGTAGTCAAAGCTGGAAACTCTGTTTACCTTCATTTTATTTCTGATTTTGTTGAAACTCTTGACCAGAAGCCTGATCCAATGAATAGAAAAATACATCTTTTCCAAGGATGGGTGGTGGGTCTGGAGATTTGGGCTTGCTTCCCCTCTCTGGCTGGTCAGATGTGGAGTTAGAGCCCAGCCCAGCAGCATGTGAATGCCTCGTCTGTTGTGGCCATGTGAGCTTTCCTCCACCCAGCTTGCAGCTGCCTGGCCCTCAGGGACAATCGCTGCTGGAAGCTTATTTCTGGCTCTTTCCCACCACTGTGGCCTTGGACTGATGTTTGGCTTTACAGTGAGGTAAAAGGGCCTCATGTGGAACATTCCAGATCTTTTCTCTTGCCAACCCAGGCCCCTATTTCCTGTGCCTCCAAATTGAGAAGTATTAGTGGGATTTTTCAGAAATTCAGCTCTTGTCACTACACTGGGTAGCTCACTCCAAAAAGGGAGTTGTGGGATTGGATCCCAGAATTTTATTCCAATTTTGGCCTAATTGTTTTGTATTTGGAGATACTGGATGTTTTGTATTTGGAGTTCAATTTCCTGATTTCTGTGGTATGAGGTTGGGAAAGTTTCCTAGATTCATTGTTAGACGATGTTTTCTTTGGTGTATCATGTTTTATTCATTCCAGTCAGCACTGGAAGAAAATTTTGTTAAACTGCTAATACATTGCTACTTTTTCTGCATATTTCAATAGCACTTTTGGTGGTGACACAGCATCCCATCTCATGGATGAAGCCTAATATGTGTAAAGAATTCCCAGTTGGCATACATCTAGATGACTTGCAATTTTTTCTCATTATAAAAATGCTGCAAAATTTTTATACATGGATATTTATGCACGTCTCTGATCATTTCTTTAGCAAGTTATCCTGTTTTCAATGATAATAAGGAGTCCAATGGTACTTCACCTCTTCTCAGCCCTGTCTTAGTTTTTCAGTTAAGTGGTACTAAATTAAGCCAACACGAAAATCCTTGGCCATATTGTGGAACACTTTTAGCACCTTCCTTTTCCACCAGACCATACATTGACCAGTATAAACTAATCTCTACACTCAGCAAAAATGACTGGTCTACCAGGATCGTTCATGACCTTCATTTCTGATCCTCTGCACCCTCTCGTGATCCTTGGATCCTCCACAGCTTCTTGCATTCCACCTTCTACTTACTTTCTTTCATTTCCTGCTGCTTTTATCCATACATCTCTGCACTTTGGGGATCCATTTCTACCAAGGCTTTCATCTTGTGATGATCAATGTGATAGAAATAACAGCCATTTGCTTCTTAACACCCTACTCACTAAAATAAAATGCCCTTCCATGCACACAATTGCTGAAACCCTGAAGTATTACTGTCAGAAGACAGAAACCAGGAACATGTGTTTATCAGACCCTGAGGACCACCTGCATGACAACTCTCAGCAGCTTGTTCAAATTCAAATTCCTAGACTGTGCCTCAAATTAGTTACTGCTTTAAAATCTTGAAGGGTAGCAACCAGGAATCTGTGCACTACTGAGCTCTCTTATGATTCTGGTACTCTTTTAAATGTAAAAATTTCTATAGCTTACAAGAGTTCTTATGTAAAAGCTTAACTGTATAAGCTGACATTGTAGTTCCCTTTTCAATAAAAAGTCCATTTAGAATGATTCTAAATTGATAGCAATACCAACACAATGTATACATAGCATGTTATTATTTCCAAATAACATCATATCAGTGAGACTATGAGAATCGCCACACCTGGAATGCCTCTCCTTTATAGCTCCTTGCTGATAAGTTAGGACCAGAGTAAGATTTAGTTTCCATACTGTGTGTAGGCTGTTGGTGTCGTTGAAGTCATTTGCTGAGATGGTAGTGTCACAAGATAGTGGAGCTAATATTGGTTGGAGTCTCTTAGGATCTATGAAGAAAAATGCCTGCCAACTTTAAATGACAGTATCAGCCACAAAAATGTCCTGGAGATTTTAAGATTATCTGCCAATGCAACAGAACCCAGTCTTATTGTGGCTAAGCAACTGAAACCCCTATTTCTTGTTCATGCATCATTGAACCTGTATGTCTTAGGTTAATTTAAAATAAAGTAAGAATAAGAGGGACTCAGTTCTATAACATTGAGCTTTATTGAAATATTGGACTCCTAAAAATGAACTCCTATCTTTGTCACATTTGAGTTTGCTTAAATGAGAGGCAAAACTTTGAATTTGAGGGAAGGGTATTAGAAAACTTAATGATTTGGAAAAAGCTAATGGAGTAAAAACGAATTAGTTAGTGATTGACCTGGGGAAAGAATCCAGAACTTCCTCTGCTAACTGTTTTCACAAAATCAGCCTTTTCTTTATTCATATACTTGTCATGAAAACCTCAAATTTCCAAAATGCATATGTATTTTATTTTATTATTACTTTTGGGGGGTTGCTGGGGATTGACCCCAGGACCTCATACTTACTAAGCATGCCCTTTACATCTGAGTTGCACTCCCAATCCCAAAATGCATATGTATTTTATGTAAGTTCGCTACATCATTTGTTGTTGAGTCTGGTGGGATGATCTTACTCAACTTTGGTGTGGATTAGTGCTGCCATATAGACTGATACTTTAACTCCATGCTGATCTTAAAACCCATTCCATCATCTGAAGGTAGAAGAGCCTTTCATGACCTCCCAACCCCACCCTCAAGTCTATAAGACATAGGAAAGAAGAACCCACTTCCCTTCTGCCCCTTTGATATTAGTTATTTGAGTCTCAAGTCCAGTATTTTTTCCTCTGTAGTTAGTTAACAAAACTGTTGGGGGAAAAGGTTGAGAAAAAAAATTTTTCTAAGAGGTGGCAACCTGCATCCCCGAATAGAACATTAATCTCCAGGATATATAAAGAACTCAAAAAACTTAACACCAATAAAACAAGTAACCCAATCAATAAATGGGCAGAGGAACTAAACAGACACTTCACAGAAGAAATATTGTTGGTCAACAAATATATGAAAAAATGTTCAACATCACTAGCAATTAGAGAAATGCAAATTAAAACTACACTGAGATTCCATTTCACTCTAGTCAGAATGGCAGTTATCAAGAATACAAGTAACAAAAAATGTTGGCGAGGATGTGGGGAAAAAGGTACACTCATACATTGCTGGTGGGACTGCAAATTGGTGCAACCACTATGGAAAGCATATGAAGACTCCTCCTAAAACTTGGAATGGAACCACCATTTGACCCAGTAATCTCACTCCTAGGTTTATACTCAAAGCATACTAAAATCAGCATACTATAATGATGCAGCCACATTAATATTTATAGCAGTTCAATTCACAATAGCTAAACTATGGAACCAACCTAGGTACCCTTCAACAGATGAATGAATAAAGAAACTATGGTCTATATACACAATGGAATATTACTAGCACATAAAGAAGAATGATATTATGGCATTTGCTAGTAAATGAATGGAACTGGAGACTATCATGCTAAGTGAAATAAGCCAATCCCCAAAAAACCAAAGGCTGAATGTTCTCTCTGATATAAGGATGTTAACATACAATAAGAGTGGAGGAGGGAAGAATAGAAGTTCATTGTATTAGACAAAGGAGAATGAAGGGAAGGGAGGAGGGATGGGAATAGCAAAGACAATAGAATGAATAGGACTTAACTTTCCTATGTTCACATATAAATACATGACCAGTATAACTCCACATCATGTTCAACCACAAGAATGGGATCCTAATTAGAATAAGTTATACTCCATGCATGTATAGGAAGTCAAAATACACTCTACAGTCATGTATATCTAAAAGGAACACATTTTAAAAAGAGGTGGCAAGAACTGCTTTACTCTACCTAGTCCCTCCTTCTTCCTTTCCCCCCTCACTTTTTATTTCATTTTCCATCCTTACTTCTTTTCCTCTGCTTTCTACCTTGTCTTTGCTTTCTATGTCTAATCATTTAGCATAAAAATTAAACATTTCTGGTTATAGACATCTTTCAGAATCTGATGTAATCTATCAACTCTTCTCCTTGGAAAACTGTACATACGCTATCTTCAGGAACTTAAATAATCTCTTTAAGAGTAGAAATTCTGTCCTCAACTAAAAAGCTTTAGTTCCCTTCCCCTAATGAATTCCTATGAAATCCAGTTACCCCATAAAAGTCTGGTTCTGGCATTTTCTTTCATCTTTTCAATTTTACCTTTTTAGTAGCAGGTTCTTGATGTTTATAGAAAAATCTTTTTTAGGAGTCAGGCGGGGGTGGAAAGAACATGAACTTTGGGATAACCCATGCCTGGATTAGATAGTGGCTTTAATGCTTATTGGCTAAATGATAATGGAGAACAGGTGTGACCTCTTGAGGGGCTCTTACTTCCTCAGTCCATTTTTTTCTTTTACAGTCAAGGTAAAATGTAGATCTTAAGATTAGTATGTGGCTGTGTCTGGCACTCTTTTCAGAATAAATAGGCTCTTAGCACTTCTTATCACCAGCATTAAACTGAATGGAAACCTTGAGACAAAAATAAATTTTAAAAATTAGTATTTTCTCTCATAAGCAAGACAAATTCAAGTCATGAACATTATGAATTATAATTAAGGGATTGATCTGATGCCTCTAAAGGATTATTTCTTCTTCTTTTTCTTTGAGATCCCTTCACATAGATTATTAATTACCATTCTTTTTATTTCTTTTTCATATTGTGCAGTGCTTGCTCTCCATGCTTTCTTCTCTTTCATAACTTTAAAATTCTTTTTAAGATAAGCCAAGCATGGTGGTGCACGCCTGTAATCCCAGCGACTCTGGAGGCTGAGATAGGAGGATCTCAAGTTTGACGCTAGCTTCAGTAATTTAGTAAGACCCTGTCTCAAAATAAAACATAAATCAAAATTCATTCTGCTATTATATATACCTAAGTAGAATAAATAAATAAATAGATGGAGAAAAAATAAAATGAAAAAAACAAACAAACAAACATAAAAAGGGCTGGGAATGTAGATCAGTGGTAAAGTGTCCCTGGGTTCAAACCCCAGTACCACAAAAAAAGAAAAATATATTCATTTTAAAATAGAAGAAAACCTTCTGATTTCCATATGGTGTCTTATATCTCACCAAAGGTCTATCAGCTCTTCTAAATTTCTTATTTAATGATATAAGAAAGACTCTGGGCTCAGGTTCAACTCCTCCTGATATGCTCATGCCAGTTATTTTTCCATTGTATACAAATGAAACCCCATTTG
This sequence comes from Geosciurus inauris, assembly GCA_004024805.1. NCBI lineage: Eukaryota > Metazoa > Chordata > Mammalia > Rodentia > Sciuridae > Geosciurus > Geosciurus inauris. Next base: position 45,866 of record PVHX01002002.1, read on the forward strand.
ATTCCATTCAGGCTAAAATATCTGAGAGTGATTTATTGTTATTCATTATACAAAACTTAAAGGTTTTGAATAAGATGTTAATTTAAAAGTCTTCTGTAAATATAAACAAGTCACAGAACTTGCCTTGTGTTCTAACAAGTATCTTTACAAAGCTCAACTCCAAAAGAAAGCTTTGAAGGGAAATATTAAAACATTACCTATTGTAGTACAAAAGGAGTGGTTTATTGTGGTTTTGAAACAGTTCTGCCTTAATCCTTCCACTTACCTTTGTGAGTTTGACACAAATTATTCCAGATGTCAGAAAGTGGTATCTGTTCCTGATATCTGTCCTCCACAGTGGCATTGAAGGAGCCTGCCGAGGATTCAGAGAGCCACACCCCACTGAGTATGGAGCTCAGGATAAACTAGATAGAGGAGAGAAAGGACAAAGGGAGGCAGGGGCCATATTTTCAGGTGATCACAAAATGACACTAGGCAGGACTCATGTATGGGACGGAAGAAGGATTTGTTTCGTTGAAACTTGAGGGCAGATACAAGACTAGATGAGGTATAATGCAGGCATGACATCAAGTCTGCTCAATCCCAGCTGGAGAGCCAATTCTTCTCTTGCTCTGAGATGAGGGCATTTGAACTGCCATTCAGAGAAGTCAGTGAACAGTGAACAGGGAAGGAGATCCAGAGGAGGGAAAGTGATTATATACCTCCTTCTCTACTCTTCTTTCTCTGATGGTTGTGGTCTGAGCTTGCTGGTGGACCAGTCCTGGGGTGCAGAGGCTTCTGCCTATATCATGGAGATGGCCTAGCGCCCCGGTTTATGTGAGTTTTCCCCTCTCACAATTTGGTGTGTTCTCCTTGTAACAGGGCATGCTGACTGTAGTGAACATTGTACTCTAAGACCCAGATCCCTTCAGGAATGAAGTCTGAGTGAGTGATGTCAGAAGACAGCTTCCAGCTGTCCACCATTTTGGGAATCACCTCAGGCAAAAAGAAATTCTTCACCCAAGGTCCTTCACCCTTCCCAAGTGGCCCACATCCAGTGACTAATTGACCTAGCTTCTCACTCATCTGGGACAGTTTTGAAGGGCCATCTGGGGCTCATCTGTGGGGCTGACCAGACCTTTTCTCAGAATTCCATCCCTGCCCAACCTTCCCTTTTGCCTAATCCTTTCTCTCCCTTCAGAGGTAAACTTCCAGGAGGGCTTCTTAATAAACATTCCTCACACTAGTATCCATCTCAGAATCTGCTTTGAGGGGCCAGGTGGGGGCGGGTACTTAACATTAGCATTTGTGGTGCTGGACTGAAAATAATTGCATACTTTCAGAATTGTATCTGTGTAGGAAACTATCTTAGTGGCCAGACATGGCGATAAACACCTGTAATCCTAGCAATTTAGGAGGCTGAGGCAGGAGGATTGCAAGTTACAAGACTGTCTCAAAACAAGAAATAAAAAGGGGTGAGGATGTAGCTTAGTGGTAGAGTTCCCCTGGGTTCAATCCCCAGTATCAGGAAGGAAGGAGAAGGGGAAAGGGAAGGGGGAAGGGAAGGAGCTGGTGTGGGGAAAGAAAAGTGTCTTAGATATGGAACCATTTCTTGATATTCTTCTGGGTATTGGCTGTGACTATTGAGCTAAGGCTATAAAATAAATGATTAAACTGATGATCATTAAACAACCTTTAACAATTGAAGTCTTAGAAATATAGACAGTGAACTTGTAGTCTGAGAGGTTATATCAGTTATACATTTCAAAGTCTCTCATGTGCCAAGCAAAACATGATGTTGGGGAACAACACAATTGAGCCCAATTCATTACCAGTATTAAGCTGTCCAGGCTGGCCCTGACCTCCTAGGCTCAACTCATATGATCCTCCTGCCTCAGCCTTCCTGGTAGTTGGGACTACAGGCATGCACCATCACACTTGGCAGATTTAAACTTTTGTCTGTCTGTTTGGTGCTGGGGATGGAGACCAGGGGCCCCTCCATGCTAAGCATGCGCTCTACTGCTGAGCTAAATTCCCAACCTCATTGTCAGTAATTTTCAAATCTTCAGTTCTTTAGTTTAACTTCTATCTCCTACTCTATTAGCAGGAGAGTGAGAAAATACACATTAGCAAACTTCCCTCAAATAAAACACTTTCCAGCCGCCCCCATCCCTCCAAGGAAGACAAAAGAGGAAACCTCCCAACCTACAGGTGCTTGTGCTTGCACAGGAATGGGAGAAAACCATGCAATTACTCTGCATTGGAGGCACCCTGGGTGGTAGTAGAGCTGTTGGTGACCTACTGCCACAGATGGAACCAAGAATGTCACTTCTCTTAGGCCTGATAGCAAGAGGAAAAGAGGGAGTGAGGTGAAAAAGGGCAGGTGGGGAGAAGGAAGTTTCAAAGAGAAATGATCCAAGAAAAGCATATAAAAGTAGGAGGCCCTTGATACCCAGAAATCTCAGCTTTGGTAAATACTGGTGGTAATTTATGCATCTCTTTTGATAAAGTTCTATTGACTCCTAGAGGAGGTGTCATTATAGGCATGTTGAATAACAAGTACAATTATAAAAAGCAAGAGAAAAGGTGCTGATCTCTTTTTGATTTTTTCTTTCCTTTTTTTTTCTCCCTTTGTTCACTCTCCTGACAATTGGCTTCCCCAGAAAGCAACTGCTTAAACTTGAGAAATAACTACATCTCTTCTGTTACACTCTCTGGAGAAAGAAAAAAGAAGAGGAAGGAAAGAAAACACAATATTACCTCACCACGAACAACAAAAATAGCCTGTGTGGTGTTACTTTAAATTGGAAATGGTTGGATGGTTTGGTCACTCATCAGAAGGGGGAAAAAGTAAAAAAGATATAAATGAATAAATCTGAAAGAAAAAAAGTTCTTTTTATACACAGGTAAAATAAGCTACTTAAGAGAACTTATAAGAGTATATGTCCACATATTACTTTGGATGGAGTGGAAAAAGTTCCTTTAAATATTTGCTGTTTGATTATGATCTTGCACAGAATTTTGAGGGCATTAGTAAAACAAGAGGCAAACATGGCCCCTTAGCAGTGCTTCTTTTTTTTTTAAATTTTTTTTTAGTTGTAGATGGACACAATATCTTTATTTTATTTTTTATGTGGTACTGAGGATTGAACCCAGTGCCTCACGCATGCAAGGCAGGTGCTCAACCACTGAGCCCCAGCCCCAGCCCCTAGCAGTGCTTCTTATCAGTACCAAGGCCTATGACTATCTCAAATCATTCTGTGATGAGAGGCCCAGAATGTTAGTACACATGGCCAAATCCGTGAAGAAACACCTGGAATATGGTCTCTCTATATCCCTTTGCAATTCAGCTAATATGCAGATTACAAGTTTTGTTATGAATTACATATATTATGTGGCTACAATTTCAAATGCAGTACTTTAGGGATTTACCTTTGATGTGAAATCATTCAAGATGGAATCTTCTTTCTAAAAGAATCAGAACTTACTGAGTTTGAATGAAATATTTTACATATATACAAATCTTTTACCAGCATTTTACTCTCTCTACTAAACCTACTCTGATTTCATATCCCGTGTGTGTAAATAGATAGATGCTAAGTACTAAGTGACAACATAAAGATAAATTCTCTCTTTGTTTTATGGGTCAGTTTTTGTAAACAGGCCACCACTTAAAAAGTCTGTGACAAGCACCTTCAGCAAGTTGTTTGTGTATTATTTTATTTTTAAACCAATGATGTCTATTTTGGTATGAAAGCCTTTAAAGGGCATGGTAGTTTGAAAGGTACAGCTCTAAATCTTTTGGTACTCTTCCCCTTTACCAAGTGAAGCTCAATTTCTCTCTCCTTGAGTGTCTGCTAGATCAAGTACTCACTTCTAGGCCAATAGAAAATGACAGAGATTAGGTGATGTCACTTCTTTTCTGTTATTTATCTGCATAACAGAAAGCCTTTTAAAGCCATTTTGGGGCTGAGAGCGGGTGGGTCAGTGGTACAGCACTTGCTTAATATGCACGAGGCCCTGGATTCAACACCAGCACCAAAAAAGAAAAAATTTCAAGTAGGATGAGGTACATTCACATTGATGTGCAACCATTACCATCGTCCACCTCCATGACTTTTTTAAATCACATCAAAGTAAAATTCTATACCCATTCAGCAAAATCTCACCCCTCCCCTGTCCCTTCAGCTCCTCACAGATACCATTCTGCTTTCTGTCTCTATCTCTCTCTCTCTTTTTTTTTTTGGTACCAGGGATTGAACTCGGGGCACTCGACCACTGAGCCACATCCCCAGCCCTATTTTGTGTTTTATGTAGAGACAGGGTCTCACTGAGTTGCTTAGCACCTCACCATTGCTGAGGCTGGCTTTGAACTCATAATCCTCCTGGCTCAGCCTCCCAAAGTGCTGGGATTACAGGTGTGCACCACTGCGCCTGGCTTGATTTCAGTCTCTTAAGTTTGACTATTCTAAGTAACTTATATGAGTGGATTCATACAGCATCTGTCCTTTTGTGCCTGGCGCATTTTGCTTATACAATGTCTTTATGGTCTCATGAAAATAGAAGGGAGACCAATAGAGTAGAGGAAGGGGACTAGGAGGGAGGGAAGGAGGACTTGGGGAACTACTGGGGAATGCAATCTACTAAATTATGCTATGTCTGTGTATGAATATACCACAATGCATTCGGCTTTTATATATAATTATAATGTACTAGCTAAAATAATAATAATAGGAGAGAAATTAGTAGAGCAGAGCAAACAGATCAGGAAAAAAGGAAGAGAGGAGGGAAAGGGAAGGTAATAGGGAATGAGATTGATCCAATTATGTACAAATATGGCATAAGGAATCCCATTATTATGTATAATTATAATGCACCAATAAAAATTTGTTTAAAAAAAGCCTTCAGGGTTGTTTTAGTCAGCTTTTTTGTCGTTGTGACTAAAATACTCAACCAGAACAATTGTAGAGAAGAGAAAGTTCATTTGAGGGCTCACAGTTTCAGAGGTCTTAATCCGTAGAAGACTGGCTCCATTTCTGGGGCTTGAGGTGAGGCAGAACATCATGGCAGAAGAGTGTGGCAGAGGGAAGCAGCTCACATGATGATCAAGAAGCAGAGAGAGGTCTCCACTCGCCATACACAAATATATACCCCAGAGCCACACCCCAATTCCCACCTCCTCCATCCACACGCCACCTGCCTCCAGTCACCACTCAGTCCAATCAGGGATTAATTCACTGATTAGTTTAAGGCTCTTACAACCTAATCGTTTCCCCTCTGAACCCTCTTGCATTGTCTCATATATGAGCCTTTTGGGGAAACCTCACATACAAACCATAATAATGGTTCATTCATCTAGTAGCATATGTCAGAATTTCCTTCCTAGTTTTTAAAGCTGAGTAATAGTCCTTTATAGGTATGGGGGCTAGGGCTGTAGCTCAGTGGTACAGCACTTGCCTCATACATGTGAGGCACTGAGTTTGATTCTCAGCACCACATAAAAATAAATACATAAAAATATAGTGTCCATTTACAACTAAAAAAAATAGTCCTTTATAGGTATATACCATATTTTGTTCATCTATCTGTTCATTTGTTACATATAGACATTTTATTACTTCCCCTTTTGGCTATTATGAATAATGCTGTTTTGAACATAGATAGAGAGATTATCTCTTTGAGACCTTGTTTTTAATTCGTTTGGGTATTCACCTGGAAGTGGAACTGCTGGATCATGGATCACGTGACAATACTATTTTTAATTTTTTAAGAAGCTGCAAAACCATTTTCCATAGAAACTATACCATTTTATATTCCCATCAGCGGTTCACAAGGGTTCCAATTGCTCCATATCCCTTCCAATACTTGCTACTTGTCTTTTCTTTCTTTCTTTCCTTCCTTTCCTTTTTTTTTTTTTTTTTTTTAATAATGGTCATTCTAAGGGATGTGAAATGAGATATCACTTCTGAAATGAAAAGACTCTCGTTTCTCCTGTCTGGGATATGTGTTGTATTCATATTCTCTCCTCTCTCTCACTCTCGCTCTCGCTCTCATCATTCACTCTGAGGAAAGTCACCAGCTCTCTGGGGGAAGTCACTGCTCTGGGGCGAGGGAAGCCAGCAGCCATGCTGTGAGGACACTCAAGTAGTCTGAGGAAAGACCCATACAGGTGAGAACTGAGGACTCCTGCCAAGAGCCATATGAGTGAGCTTCCAAAGGAATTCTCAACTGTCAGCCTTTTGAGTATCCCCAACCCAGAATTACCTAGCTAAGCTATTCCCAGATTCCTGAAACTATTAAATAATAAATGTTCATTGTTTTAAGTTGCTAAATTTGGGGTAATTTATAATGCAAAAAAAAAAAAAAAACAGTTAAGAGAACAGAAATTTACTTACCAATTATTTAATAGTTATTTATTGAGTCATGCCAGGTACTGTTCTAGGCATTGAGAATACCACAGTGAACAAAAAGGAAAAGTTCACTTCCATGGAGCTTATATCCAAACATACCTTATAACCTTTTCTCCGATTTCTGAGTATTTGTCTGAATCAGTTTCAGTTTCAAATAGCAATGACTTATGCACAAGGAAACAGAAAGAGAGCATGCAAAATCATTGCTAGCGCTAGAGAAGTAGATCCTGGTTGAGCAGTCAGAATGAATCCCAGAACAAAGAACTAACCCCACAAAATTGCTACCTTTTCAGTTACCATAAAGAAGCCAGGGAATCTGGAAGGTGCATTTTGCACTGTTATTTTAATACTCATAATCGCAAAATAGATATTATTATTTTCAGGTGGGGAGACTGAAGCTCAGCCAGATTAAATAATTTAGGCAAGGACCCATAATAGGGGTAAAAAGATTTGAACTACACATTTTATTCAAAGCTTAGGGAAAAAGATACTACACTCTTAGGATCACACAACATAACAATACTAGCTGATGTTTGTTGGTGTTATTTTGATCTCTCTCTCTTTTTTTTTTAATATCTTTATTTATTTATTTATTTTTATGTGGTGCTGAGGATCGAACCCAGTGACTCATGTATGTGAGGCAAGCGCTCTACTACTGAGCTACAGCCCCAGCCCTATTTTGATCTCTCTTATGGACTGAATATTTGTATGCCCTAAAAACTCTCATGTTGAATTCCTAATTCCCAATGTGACTACATTTTGATATAAAGTCTTTATGGGAATGATTAATGTTAAATGAGGTCAAAACAATGGAGTCCAATAGAATTAGTGTCCTTATAAGAACAGGAGGCATCAGATAGTTTTCTCTCCTCTTCTCTCTCCTTCTCGTTCTCTTCTTCCTCCTCCTCACCCCCCTTCTTTTTCTTCTTCTCCTTCTCCTCCTTCTTCTTCTTTTCTCTTTTTTTTTCTCACTCTCCATTTCTGTCTGCATGCTTACAGTGAGAAAAGGCCATCTGCAAGTCAGAGGAGAGCCCCCACCAGAAAGTGAATCAATTGAAATTTTGATCTTGGTCTGCAAGCTTCCAGAACCAAGACAAATCAAATTTCTGTTGTTTAATACAACTGACCTATGTGTTTTGTTAGTCTGAGCAGACTAATACAGTCACATAGGTATTATTTATAAAAATTGTAATAAAAACTTAGACTCTGGAGCCGAACATACTGGGTTTGAACCACCGATTTACTACTTACTAGCTTTGTGGCCTTAGGCAAAGTTACTTAATCTCTCTGTGCCTATTAGAGAAAAGTAGTTGTACCTACTTCATGGGGATTAATTTGTTAATATTTGTAAAGCATGGCCCAAGGCTCATTCATAGTAAATGCTATATAAATGTAACAAATAAATAAGAAACATGTGTCATGTGCTGTGGGTCAGGGAAACAGGAGTCACCTAAGTAATTTGAGTAAGAAGTTTATATGTGGGAATTAAGGATTTAGGCAACTTCTGAAGATAAGGAAGACAGGAAGGTTGGAAGGTAAGTGTTATAGAACAGACACCACCAGTCCTTCAGCTCTGAAATGAGTGATTCTCAGAGGATAACCAAAAACCCCCAGCAAACACTGACATCAGCTCAAGGTATCTGCAGATGTTCACGTGCTTCTGGGGAATAACTACTTTTCCTTGTCTTCTGTCCACCCCTTTCTTCTTGGAAGCCTCTCTGTGCATGGGAGAGTCCAGAAAGTGGGGATTCTGGCTTTTGGCAGTCTCTGGGGAGCTCAAGAAGGCACAACCACAACGTTTTATTAAACTTCTGATTATCTTTACATGTGCTTTGCCTGCATTTGTATTCAAACATTGAAAGAGCCCTACGAGATTTTCTGTTTACAACTGTATTATATATTCTTTAATGTAATTGAGACCATATCTTAAAATTCTGTCACTCTCCCTTTGTGCCTTAACAAAATTTTACATATATAATGCTCAAGAAATGTTTACTTATTAAAAAAATTTAAAACCTTTATAACAAAAGTGATTCTGTTCAATACGATTTGAACAACAAGGGACCACATTCTAAGGTTCTTTGGGGGATGTAGCTCAGTGGTCAAGTGTGTATTTAGCATGTATGAGGCTCTGCGTTCAATCCCTAGCACCAAAAATTTGCTTTTTTTCTTCTTTCCCCTGTAATAATACAATTTATTATTAAAAATTCATAGTCATTTAAAACAACAATAATAATTCCCATAGCATATTACAAAGACACCAGAGTCAGCTTGAAGCCAGATCTAGGTCAATTTGAGCAACAAAATAACATGTATGTATTGTAAGTATGTCAATACATTATAAATGACTGGGAATAATCTATACTGATGATAATAGATTATCACCAATAATAAACAGGTAAATAAATAAGTGGAAAGAGGAGAGGATTCTCATGCAGGGCTCACTTGTCAATGTAGAAGGATGCTAGAGTTGCATACTTCAAAGAAAGCGTGTGCCAGGCAAGAATCAATGAATGCCCAGTCTAAGAAGGTATTCGGGTGAGGGGCTTGGACTTAAAGTGTGTCCCCCAAGGCTGCTTAGTAGCTGCAACAGGAAAAAAAAACAGCAATTATACGGTCAAGTCGATATCTTCACTAGGGTGATCCAAATTCACATTCCTGATGAAGAGCACATGAATATCGTGGGCTTCCAGACCCTGATAAGGGAACATCAGCTATGTAGCAGTCTGACCACCAAAGCATACCTACACTTAATTGTGAGGAAACACTCACCAAACCAAAGTGAGGAATTCATGAATTAAAAAAAAAAAAAATGTGGGAAACTGTATTTTTCAAAATTGTTGAGAAAAATTTTAGATTTTCTAGATTAAAGGAGACTAAAGAGATATGACAATGAAATGTCATTCCCTAGACACAATCCTCAATTGAGGGGAAAATTCTATTAAAAGGACATTGTTTAGGTAATAGACAAAACTAGACTACAGATGCCAATGATAGATTAGGTTAGACAAAAGCAATGTATAGTATTAAATTTGCTAGTTAAAAACTGCACAGTGGTTAGCAAATGCACATTGATGTACATAGGGACAAAGAGCCTTAATATATGAAACTTATATTCAAATAGTTTAAGTGAAAATATTAGGAATAAATAGATGTAGAGAGCAAATGAAAAAATGTGGTAAAATATTAACAATAGGGGAATGATCTGAATGTTCTCAATATTATTCTTATTATTTGAATAGATTTGAAATTATTTCCACATAAACAAGAAAAAAATTTAACACATGAATGATTTTTTACTTTTACTTAATTTTTTCCAAGATTTATTTTTTAAAACATTTATGTATTTATTTGTGGTGTTAAGAATTGAACCCAGTGCATCACACATGCTAGGCAAGTGCTCTACCACTGAGCCACAACCCCAGCCCTATTTTTACTTAATTTTTATAGCACAAATTTCAAATAAAGGAAATTATAATTAAATCCATGCACATAATTTTTTTTTTAATATTTTTTTTTAGTTGTAGATGGACACAATGTCTTTATTTTATTGCTTTGTATGTGGTGCTGAGGATCGAACCCAGGGCCTCATGCATGCCAGGCAAGCGCGCTACCACTGAGCTACAATCCCAGCCCCACATAATTTTTTTTGACATGGGGGATTGAACTCAGTGATACTCCACTGAGCCACATCCCCAGCTCTATTTTGTGTTTTATGTAGAGACAGGGTCTCACTGAGTTGCTTAGCACCTCGCCATTGCTGAGGCTGGCTTTGAACTTGCAATTCTCCTGTCTCAGCCTCCCAAAGTGCTAGGATTTCAGGCGTGCGCCACCACACCCAGCTCCATGCACATAATTTTTTACAAAATTAATAACAGATGAAGATCAAGTGGATTCCTAGACACAGTCTGAAAATGTAGGAATTCTGAACATTGATGGACACCTAAGCTTCTAACCTAAGGGAAAATGCAAAGTGATGGCTTGGAAAGGCCTACCTCTCCCAGACCCCATCAGGTCTCCCACCTTCTCCATTTCCAGCCTTGTCTAGTGTCAATTTTGTAGCTGTGTTATCCCATAGAGCAATATATGATGATTCCATTCCCTTCCTGTACTGTGTTAAATAGTATTTCCTCCCCCAAACTCATGTCCTTCCATAACCTCAGAATGTGATCCTATTTGGAAATATGTTCTTTGCAGATATAATTAAGTTAAAGTGAGTTCATACTTAATTAGCACAGGTCTTAATCCAATGGCTGGTATACTTATAATTAAAGGGAAAATACTCTTACTGCATTAAAGTTTATATAAATTTTGAAATTTATTTGTATAAGAAAAAAGAGGAAATTGGACACAAAGACACACAAGGAGAATGTTATGTGGTGACGGAGGCAGAGATTGGAATGGGGTGCCCACAAGCCTAGGAATGCCAAAGATTGCTAGCTGTTTGTCAGCTTTTCATTGGATAAATTGTGACAAGAACAATTTAGAGGAGGAAAAGTTCATTTTGGCTCACTGTTTCAGCGTTTCAGTCCATAGTCAGCCAACTCCATAGCTCTTATCCCCAGGCCATGCAGAAGGATGGCGGAAGGATGTGGCAAAGAAAAGCAGCTCAGGACACGGCAACCAGAAAGCAAAGAAAGCTCACCAGGGATAAAATAATAAAACCCAAAGTCACACCCCCAGTAACCTATTTCCTCTAGCCATACCCTACTTTCCTACAGTTACTGCCCAATTAATTGTTATCAATGGATTAATCCATCGATCAGGATATACCTCTCATAATCTAAGTATTTCACCTCTGAAAATTATTACATTGTCTCACATATAAGCTTTTGGGGGACACCTCATATCTAAACCATAACACTGGTCATCACAAGAAGCTAAAAGAGGTAAGGAATAATACTCTGCAAAGCCTTCAGAGACGGCATGGTCCCGAAGACAACTTAATTTCAGACCTCTAACCTCAGAAATAGTAGACAATACATTCTTGTTGTTTTAAGCCAGTTCATAATAGTGCTCCCACAGTTCGAGGAAAACTACTGCTAATTAATGACTACTTCCTAATTAGACTTTAAGCTCCTGAGGATGATTCAAAGGTCAGGATTACATCACACTCCTCATTCCAAGCCTGCTGAACTTCTGGCTATGTCTTTTCCCAACACGTAACTCAGTACTGTCCCTTAAGGAACTTTGGATCTAGAGTTATTTGATCCTTATTGAGACCATTGAAATTGGAGGTCAAGGAGTCTTTACACTGGAAGAACCATGAGCAAACCTCAAGCAGTTGCCCAATCTTCTCCATGATACTACTATTTTAGTCTCCACATACATTATCAGGAAAATACTTTTTCTAAATTGCTACTTGTTTATCTTCCACCTCTCCCACCAGAATATAAGCAGCAAGGGAGCAGATATCTTGCCCACCTTGGTTACTGTATCCCCAGTGTCTGGCCCACAGTAAGTGCTAGGTGAAGAGTTAGTTGTTGGATGAACAATATGCGTGGAAGAAACTTGGCATTCTAGAGGAAGGAGAGAAGGCGAAGTGCCTGCAGCAAGGTCAACCAAGTTAGAGGGTGAAATGTGGTGCCAGGAGGCGGGCAGAAGCATCTTGTAGGGCCTCAGGGACCCCTTAAAAGGTTTTGGATATATCTCCATTTTGTTCTCTCTGAATGGAGTTCTTTCATACTGCTTGTTTTCATTGTCTGATTAACCTTTGTGTCCTTCAGCTCCCGCTTCAAATGATTCTCCACCTGCCAAACAGAATGGCGTATGTTCTTTTCTGGCTACCCAAGTCATTCATATCTCAATTTTAGGACTTATATCACCAGTCTGTTTCCAAGTCTATCTTCCCCACAGGCTTGAGCTTCTTAGGGCAAGGCTCTTGTCTAACCTCTGTTATGTCCAGGGCCCACCAGAGTGGGTACTCCCTGGTCTTCATTGTGTGGATGAGTGGACAGATAACAAAGGACAATGTAATCTCAAAGCCTAATCACCTCTAGCCAAGCCTCAAGGCAGGGTTGTGGTTTCCAGATAGCACAGCCTGCTCTCTAAACTCATTCCATTCCACCTAGCATGAGAATTGTCTCATTCCACCTCTTTCTTTTTGGCTCTTCCAATAACTATTCCAAAGTATAGATCCTTTCTCTAGAGATGTTAAGTTATTCGAACTTGAAATACTTTCCTACATCTGTAGATTGACAGAATTAATTGCTCAATAGAATACACACACACACACACACACACACACGTGTGTGTGTGTGTGTGTGTGTGTGTGTGTTTGTTTTTTTCATTCATCCCCTCCTAATGAATGACATTCTCCCCTGGATTCAGAAATGATGTTATTTAGTCCTAAATTGCACATGCAAAGTAGTTAAATAATGATTTATTCAGGTTCTCTGAGGAGTAGCTGCTAAGAAGGGTATAGATGTATAAGAGATCTTTTTTAAACCTTTAAAAAAATTTTTTTGTAGTTGAAGATGGACACAATCCCTTTATTTTTATTTATTTATTTATTCATTCATTCATTTATTTTATGTGGTGTTAAGGATCGAACCCAGTGCTACACTTGCTAGGCAAGCAAATTAGCACTGAGCTACAGCCCTAGCTCTTAAACCTTTTTTTACAACTTTATTTATTTATTTATTTATTTATTTATTTTTCATGTCATACTGAGGCTCGAACCCAGTTCCTCACATGTGCTAGGCAAGTGCTCTACTACTGAGCCCCAAGCCCAGCCTCTGTATAAGAGATTTATTGGGGAAATTATCTGTGAGGGATAATGTGGAAGAAGCAGGAGGAGGATGGGAGAGCCATTCGACTATGATGCAGGCCGGCCGCTTTGAAGGACATGGAAAGCAAGGAAGGAAGAGAGAAATAGAGGGAGAGAGGGAAGGAAGGAGGAAATGAATGGAGGTCATAGGCTGCAGTATAGTTCTAAGAATGTTTCAGCAAGATCTAAAGGGAGTCCTGGAAACTAAGTTACCCACTAGCCAGGAAACCCTGTCCTCAGGAATGGCCCTCCTTGGTATTCCTACCATGCTGCCATTGGCTGGAAGTAGCCTATGGGAAGCAAGCCTGGTCTCAGTGCTGAGACACCAGGACCTAGGGGTATACTTACTGCAGCTGATGTGGTGGTGAATGCCTGTAATCCCAGCGGCTCAGGAGGCTGAGGTAGGAGGATCGCGAGTTCAAAGCCAATTTCAGCAAAAGCAAGATGCTAAGCAACTCAGTGAGACCCTGTCTCTAAAAAAAAACACAAAATAGGGCTGAGGATGTGGCTCAGTGGTCGAGTACCCCTGAATTCAATCCCTGGTACAAAAAAAAAAAAACACAAAACTTCCTGAAGCAGGAGATTTGAAAAGCAGATTCCCATGGCTGCTACAGATAATGTTTGCAAAATTTAGACTTAACCACCTTCTGAATTTAATGGTATGATCTAAGGGGTTTAGCTTTCAATCCATCCTTATGACCCCTATTCTCAATTCTACTTAACTTTGAACAGGGAGTAGTAGTCAGAACAACCTAAATGAAGATCGAAAAAAGGGATACAGGTTTTGCTGAAAATGTTAAGCTATAGCTCTGTAGCAAAATAACTTCTGCCTTCATTTTAAAATAAGTGGAAGGCAAGGACGAAGGCACAGAAGTATAAATGAGCAATCAGTTTCTGGAAATATTGGGTTATAAGGATTAGATCCTATCAATAGTGAGTATGACTAAATGTTCAGCTAATGATCTTATCAACCATGTGCAGAAGATCTGAATTATCCCAGAGTTTGTGCTGGAACTATCCTACTTTACAGATATAAACTTTACAGATATAAGATACAGCTACATTGCTAACCCTAGATGCAGACTCCTAGGAGTCAGAATTAGTGTGTCAGTCAGCTTTCCATTAATTTAAAGAATACCTGTGATAATTAGCTTAGAGTAAAGGTTTATTTTGGCTCCCAGTTTTGAAAGTATCAGTCCATGGTTGGTTGACCCATTGTTCTTGGGCCTGTGTTCAAAGTAGGTACAACACAGTATGAGCACGTGGCAGAAGATTTTATTCACCTCATGGACAGCCAGAAATCAAAAAGAAAGGAAAAGGAGGGCTTCAGGGGTCCAATATCCCCTTCAAGGGCACACCCAAATGACATAACCTCTTCCAAGTAGGCCCCACTCTTTAAAGTTCTACCACCTCTCAATAGCATCAAGGCTGGGGACCAAGCTTTTAATATGTGGGCCTTTGGATGACATTTTAGTTGCAAACTATAACAGGTAGCCCATAATCTCAAGAAGATGCAAGTGTAATTATATGTGTCCCTACTTTAAGATTTTAATCTTTGTGATAACATTAAATAATAGAAGTAAAAAACTAACATACGTTAATTTACTCAAAAGTGTAAGATATTTTCAAAAGCAATAACACACTGGGGACTCCATTATCAACAAGGGACTAAAACAGGGTCTATAAATTGGCCTGTACTCACCTGTCATTAATACAACTGAGAAATTCTCAGTTTTCATTACCTCTGGACTACATGATGAGAGTGAATTGTTCTTTCAAATTATGGATGCATTGGCTGTAACTGCCATGTACAATTCAATCACTAAGTTAATGCTATATCAAGATATGGTGTTACATATAGTAGTTCCCCTTATCTATGAGGAACATATTCCCAGTAGATGCCTGATACCACAGATAGTACCTTACATATCTTCTCTTCTTTCCTATACATACATACCAGTGATAAAATTTAATTTATAAGTGAGGCATAGTAAGAGATTAATAAGAACTAATGGTAAAATAGAACAACTATAACAATATATTGTAGTAAAAGTTGTGTACATACGCTCGCGCTCTCTCTCTTTCTCTCTCTCTCTCATTGTATTGTAGATTCTAGCAAACTCAGCATGTGATTCCTCACCCGCCTTCCCTTATGAAGTTGCGAACTTTCACCTTTTCACTTAAAGGAAGTACTTCATGATTTCTCTTCAGCATGTCCAAATTACCAACATTACTAATCTTGTGCTTTGGGGGTCACTATTAGGTAAAATAAGAGTTATTTGAACAAAAGCACTCAGATACAGCAACAGTCAATTTGATAACCAAGGATGAATGGATGGGTAATGTATACAGCATGGATACACCACACAAAGGGGTGATCCATGTTTAGAGTAGCTCAGAGAAGGACAGTGCATTATTTCATCATACTACTCAAGCAATTAAAACTTATGAATTGCTTATTTATGGAATGTTCTCACTAAATTACTTAGGTCCTAGGGGAGCACAGATGGTAAAACAAGATAGAGAAGGGAAAGAGGCTTGGAGTAGTAAGTGAGTAAGAGAGAAGGAAAGATGGCCTTGAAGTTCCTTTGTAGTAACAGTTTGCGTCCCTCTCCCTAATTTGCTACCTCTAAGTTCAACCCTTTGTGTCTATGATAGGTTGGGCCCTACAGTGTTCATGGTGATCACTTTGATGTGATTTACTGAGAAGCAGTTCTGTGTACAAGTATTTTCTTTTCTAGTAAGTCTGGCTTGTTACCAGAGCCAACTTTTACTGCCACCAGTCACAAATCATGCTGATGGTTAAAATAGCAAACTGTATTTTCAGAAGGTAAGGATCAAGAAACCCTATTCCTAGCTGTGTTATCTTAGACAAATCATTTAATTCTTGTACTTCAGTTTTCTCATTATTAAAATGAAGAGATTGAACTAGGTATTATTCAGTTTAAAATTTTTGTCCATAATGTATAATAGTTACCCTTTCTTGGTACAGCAAGTATTTGTTAGTGGCTATTTCCACTTGGAGCTAGGCTAATGAAAATAATGCACAACAGTGAGTACACTAAAAGATACTAACTGGGGCTGGGATTGTAGCTCAGCGGTAGAGCGCTTGCCTTGCATGTGTGAGGCCCTGGGTTCGATCCTCAGCACCACGGTACAAAGCAATAAAATAAAGACATTGTGTCCATCTACAACTAAAAAAAAAATATTAAAAAAAAAGATACTGGGCTGGGATTGTGGCTCAGTGGTAGAGCGCTTGCCTTGCATGCGTGGGGCACTGAGTTCGATCCTCAGCACCACATAAAAATAAATAAAGATGTTGTGTCCATCTACAACTAAAAAAATATTAAAAAAAAAAGATACTAACTGATAGAAGTATAAAGAGAAGTAAATACATTTGTTAGAAATTGATACTTTCCTTTTGAAGTAGGCTTATAAGAATACTTAACATTATAGACTCATTTAGACCTAATTCAGGATAGACTTTAAGTCAACTCTTCCATGAATTACTTTTGTTATTTATATGAGTCATTTATGAAATGAGTATCCAAAATCAGCTAACATCTTCAGATCATTTTTTCTGATAATGACTTTCTATACATTTATGAAAATTGTTACACAATGTTTATTAATAAATAAGGCTTAATTTCTGTTAGTATCTACAGCAAGAGAAATACCAAAAATTAAGCATGAATTAATTCAGATATATTTAAAGATAATTTATTTTTGTTGAGATCATATTTGTGAATTAAAAATCACAGATCAGAACTGGAGGCTTGTGGCTTCAAATTTTGGACAAAGCATTCTGAGATAGTTAATTTGATGGGTCAACTGCGCTAAGGGGTGCCTAGATAACCAATAAAACATTATTTCTGAGTGTGTCTATAAAGGTATTTCTGGATGTGTAAGTTAGTAGACCAGGTAAAGACAATCGCCCGTACCAATGCTATTGGTGTCATCTAAAGCTAATCCTCTGAAGGCCCAAACAGACCAAAAAGGCAGAGGAAGGGTGAAATTCACTCTCTTCTTGAGCTGGGACATTGACTCTCCTCTACACTCAGATATCAAAGCTCCTGATCCTCAGGTGTTTGTACTCTATGCCTTTCACCAGCAACCCCCAACACTGTCCCTCCCAGGTCTTTGAACTAGAATAGGGAGTCACAGCATTGGCTCCTCTGTTTCTCAGGTGTTTGGGCTTGAACTGAATCATATCACTGGCTTTCCTGTGACTCCAGCTTACAAGCGGAAGATTGTGGGACTTCTCAGCCCCATAATCACATAATTCAATTCCATGATAAATTTCTTCACATCTACATATCTATTGGTTCTATTTCTCTGGGGAAATCTTGACTAATCCACATACATTTTCACTTTCCTTTCTTCTCCAGTCCTATGAAATGACACTAAAGATATAATAAAGAGAGGCTGAGGTTGTGGCTCAGTGTTAGAGTGCTTGCCTAGCATGCATGAGGCACTGGGTTCGATTCTCAGCACTGCATACAAATAAATAAAATAAAGGTCCATCAACAATTAAAAATATTTTTAAAAATCTTTAAAAAAAGATAGAATAACGGAATCAATTCTGATTAGTCTAATGATAAGCAAGAATCCCAGTGTGGACTACCAGACACTTAAAATATTTGTAGATGGAAACTGGATAGGCTTCTAGTGGTAAATTAATCAGAGATCAAGTTGCATCTGAAAACAGCTACAAGAAAAGACAGCAGTGGAGGTGGGACCTAATCTGCTCTGTGGAGCCTGAGACAAGCTCTAAGCATTGAGTCAACAGATAATGAACCACAGTGGGCTGTGGTTCTGTTTTCACAGTATTTAACAAAATGACTCTTAGCAAATAGCTAGGACAAATGAAACCACTAACATATACCCCCCACATCTAAACACAGCAATTACTCATAGAATAAAAACATGAATCTGCTATCTAAAGAAAGCACAAGATTTGCTAGAGTTGCAAGCACCCAAAATAAAGCCTTCAAATATTTAGTCAATCCTTACAGATTATGTTGAAGGAAACTCATGAAAATTAGTTTAATCAACCTAATCATACATACATTTGAATTAACAACCAAGGATCACACATATTTGGATAAAATTAACAGGACATGTGAGAAGGAGCAATGTCAAACAACAAAATCCCAGAGGGAAGAGCTAATTCAGGATACTTTAAAAAATATTCTAAGTAGTAACCTTGAATAGATTTTAGTATATATTAAATCCAAAAACCATGAACAAGATAATAAGAATACAAGCATCATAAAACAACAGAATTAGGGGGCTGGAGTTGTGGCTCAGTGGCAGAGCATTTGCCTTGCATGTGTGAGGCCCTGGGTTTGATTCTCAGCACCACATGTAAATAAATGAATAAATAAAATCCATCAACAACTAAAAAAAATTAAAAATAAAATAATAGAATTATTAGAAAACAAGAATGGGATTGCCAAATTTAAAAACTGAAATTACTAAAAGCTAAAATCAAGGAAATCTTCCAAACAGATTTTTCTATTTCAAAGATAGAAAATATGACCCAAAAATTGAGACATATAGGACTATGATTCAAGAGAATTAATAAAGTCCCAGGAAAAAAGAATAGAGGTAAAAGAAGAGGAGAGATAGAGAAAAGGAAAGGAAGAGAAAAAAGAAAATAACCAAAGAAATACTAGAAGAAAAATCTCACCAAGAAAAATCAATTTTAACAAGACTGGTAATTAGCCACATCATCTTGAAAAATTAGAATAGCTTTTAAACTTTTCAACTCCTTAGGCAAGAAGAGTCTTTAAATGTAAAATTACATATTAAAACCTGGGAAACCTGGTATTTGATATTATAAAATTATGTAACTGTATTTTTCTTCATTTTCAAAAATTTTGATTGAATGAAATTTGAATAAATTCCTTAAAGATCCATTCATCTCATTGGTATTAACCATTTCAAATGGGCAAGATAAAGAAGATGTGGTAATTATCGACTTTAAACAAAGGCACTAGGCACTATCGAATACATAGAGCTCAAAATGCAAGGAGTTTGATGTCTTAAATAACTTTCCTCCTACAAATATTCAGAGAAAAACTCAATAGCCAAGAAAGTAAGGGAAATCCTTCACAAGCAGGGTGAAGAAAAAAGAGAAGGGTAAGAAAGCACTAATCCAAAGAAAGCAGTAGCTATTTTGAAAGCATTTGCTGATTTCCGTAGACTAGAAGCATAAATCAGCTACAATTTATGGACCCATGTAAGATGAAAAGTCAGATCAGAAACCCCACATAAAGTAGAAACTTTGAAAGGATACCCCACAGTGGATGAATGAGAGGGAAATCCATCTTTAAATAAGGGATACAGTTACATGCAATATTATTTACCTTAAACTTGTATTTGAATGGTGTCCTTTTGTTTTTGATTTTTTTTTTAGTTGTAGATGGACGCAATATCTTTATTTTATTTATTTATTTATATGTGGTGCTGAGGATCGAACCCAGTGACTCATGTATGTGAGGCAAATGCTCTACCACTGAGCTACAGCCCCAGCCCATTGTGTCCTTTATTTTTATTTGTTGAATCTGGTCATCTGACCCCTAGCATAAAATAGTAATGAAATTTGCCTGTTTTACCTTTGGCTCTGACTGGAGATGGGCTGGTAGGAAGTTTTCCTGAGCATTCCTAATAAGCAGGTTCTTTGATCGATTTAAAGCATAAAGTCATACTAACAATGTGTTTCCAGATGCCTGGAACGTGCCTCTAGATGCCTGGAAGAAGGAAATGTAAATCCATCTAGAGGAATCCATAGTCTTCAAGGAACAGCAAGAGGTAAATTTGCGACAGAAATTAACTCACAATCAGAAAACATATGAGGAGACAAGCCACAATGAGTGCCATTCAGCAGAAGTAATCAATAATAGGATCAGATTTGCGAAGACTAGAGTTGTTAAACTTTTCATATTTGAAATATAAAACAATGAAGCATAATTTGCTTAAATGAATA
Organism: Geosciurus inauris; assembly: GCA_004024805.1. Lineage (NCBI taxonomy): Eukaryota > Metazoa > Chordata > Mammalia > Rodentia > Sciuridae > Geosciurus > Geosciurus inauris. The sequence goes on from PVHX01002002.1 coordinate 66,015, forward strand.
AAATAGATTGTCAGATGTATTCTTTGAAAATAAGAGACCAGAAAAAATAACCAGATATTTTTAAAAGTTATGCAGAACTTTTAGAAATGAAAGTTTAACAATTGAACTTGGAGATTCAATTGATCCATTATGCAGCAGACACAGTGAAAGAGAGATGATTGGATAGAATATGTGAAAGGGAGATTAAGAGACATGGAGCTACGGTAATATCCATGTAAGCAAGTAAGAAAGAGAATAGGGTAGGGCAATACTTAAATTTCCTAGAATTAAAGACAAATTCAAATAATTAGTTTCAAGAAAGTCAAGGAAAGGAAAAAATAGGAGACAAAAATAGACCCCTTCTTCTCCTGTGTTATTCTTCCTTTCTATTTTAGGCAGCTTCTGTGTTACTGTGACCAAAACATTCAACAAGAACAACTTACAGGAGGAAGACTGTATTTGAGGCTAATGGTTTCAGAGGTCTCAGTCCGTAGACAGTGAACTCCACTGGGCCCAAGATGAGGTTGTACATCGTGGGGGAAGGGCCCAGCAGAGGGTGGGGTCAGGAAGCCCGGGGTGGGAAGGGAGCTATGCGGAAGATGCACCCTTCTAGAGCATGCCCCCAGTGACCCAGCCTCCCTAGCCATACCCCGGCCTGCAGTTAACCACCTAATTAGTTCCTGCAAACTGGGATGAACTGATTAGGTTGCAGCTCTCAAGATTTAATCATTTAACCTCTGAATATTCCTACATTAACAGGAGCTTTATTCAAACCATAATTTTGTAAGGGTTCCAGAATATCATACTCTTCTATAGAAATACAAATTTAAGGTTTTTCATAACAGCTACTACATTTCCTAGAACTGCTAGCTATTAGTTTCACATGAGAAAGCAAGACCAGTTTTTGCTTTTTGGTTCCTATTTTATTTTAATTTAAAATGATTTTGGTTAATGTTGATCTAAAACATTTTCAAAATGTATAACATCTTCCAAATTTTGTAAAAATTATGTACATGGTCTTATGTGGTAGATAAATATGTTTTAATACAAGGCAAACCTCTTTAGTAACACTTAGAATCAAAGAGTATTTCTCTTTACACATTGACCATAATGGTTATATAAAGATTAGGAATCATAAGTTTATAGTTTTAGGTATCTGCTCTTTCATCAAAAGAAAATTATTTTTCATTTGTATCCATTGGACTATAATAATAGTTATGATGATGATAATGTATGAAGATGATAGCTAACATTTACTGAATACTAGAACAGAAGTCAACATCCTTTTTCTGTTAAGGGCCAGACAATGCATATTTTAGACTTTGTAGTCATATGGTCTTTGTCTCAACTACTCAACTCTGATGTTGTAGTGCAAAAGCAGTATAGGTGATAGGTAAATGAGTGAACATGGGAACTGTGTCCTAATAAAAAGTACTTTATTTAACAAAAATAGGTGCCCAATGTCAGGACTCTGACCCAGTATTTTGCTGTCTCCTGAATTAAAGTATTGAGAATATTTGAATTCCAGTTACTTAAGTGTTTCTAAGTGTTATATTTTAACTTTCACTTTAAATTGTATTACCTTTAAAATATACAATAAATCAATGTAAAAATAATGTTATTTATTTTAATCTTCAAAAAAATCATCCTTGCCTTGATCTGTTTTATACTGCATAACAAATACCACAGACTGGGTAATCTACAATGAACAGGAATTTATTGGCTCATAATTCCTGACAAGGAACTTCTGGCTTCATCATCCCTTAACAGAAGGGCAAAGAGAGAACAAGAAAGGGCAGGGGAGTAGATTTCCAGTAGAGTCTCTTGAGCTAAACAGTCCTCATTAGGTTGCACCTCCCAACATTGATGCATTAGGGATGAAGTTTCCAATGAAGATTAATGAATCTTTGGGGGACACATTCAAACCACAGCAACCTCCCATATCATGTAGGCTTGCTAAAGCCTTATAGCAAAATTTTCTGTTTGAGCAATAATAATAGGTAGCTACACTGTAGTAATGGTGTTTCACTTTGCTATATAATAAATCACTCCCACAACGTAGTTGCTTAAAGCAGCCAGCAATCTTTTGCTCCTAATTCTGTGAGTCAGCAATTTGGGTGGTCTGTGTTCCACATTGGGTCAGAGGTGCTAGCTCTGTAAGTATGGGCCTTCCTCTGGAGAGGCTGGATTGCCTGGGATGGGTCTTTCACCCCCTTGGAAACTAGCAGGAGTGGCTGAGTCCTCAGCAGCAAGTGAGGACAGGCCCTTGTGCACACGTGCTTATCAAGCCTCTGCTTATGCTGTATTTGCTAATGTCCCTTTACAGATAGCATGAATTGATAGCCTTTTTTTTTTTATCAGCAAGATAGTGGAATAACTGCCAAAATGAAAAAGGGATAGAGGGAAGTTAGTGACTCAAGGAGTTCTGGAGTTAGGCAGTGTTCATTCTTTTATTACTAAACTTATTGAGGACCCAGTGACCTGTGGAGCTCACAATCTATTCCTGAGAGTCCTTGGAATCATGTCTTTTATGCTCTTCCATTCTAGATAAATGTCAGTATCACCACTTAGGGTGCATAAACAAGCTTATTCTAATCCAGGCCAATTATTGGATACAAACTGCGTACAAAGGAAGCAAAAAAAACAAAAAACAAAAAACAAAACATGTCCCTTAAAGCCATTTAACTTATGTTCCCACAAAGAACTGCCTTTTAAATGGTTTCTGGTTTCCTTTCTAGCTTACTTATTCCACTGCCAGGCCAAGATCAGAGCCATTTATTTATTTAGTTAGCTTAGATATATACTCTGCCTGCTACTGTGAAGAACTAAAGCAGCTGCTACATTTCTTCTTTTCAGTTCCCTTGAGTATTAATAAAGTACATTCCTTTCCATCTGGGCCCTAAGTTTGGCCTTTCAGTCCAAGTAAAGAGTGCATTTTTGATAGCCAAATAAACCCTTACCCATTTTAAGACTAATTTTTTGTTTTCAAGTTTTCCTTAACTCCACTTCCCTTTTTCTAGAAATTTAGTGCCAGACTTATCTCCCTTATACTGTTCCTGCTTGAAAGCTCTTACATCCATGCAAGAAAGCAAGCATGCCTGCTCTAAAGGTTAAAAAGGACTTTGATTCCTCTTCTCAACTGTCACCAGCCCATCTCATTATCACAAAGTTCATGTTATGGTTTTCTTAGAAACCATTGTCTTTTGTGTCAAACATTGCAATTAGTCTACTATACCCAATTACCAGGTTGTATTCCCAAATCCATTACTAATTTTCAAGTAGAATTTGCAAAGCCTGCACATGTCCTTTATAAAATATTATTTCTAATAAATAGCACAGTTTTTATCAAAAATTTCTCCATACATAGGACTATTTGGTGCTGTTCTGTTTTTAAAAAAAAAACTTACCTGCTATAAAATGAAGCCTAAATTGACTTATTTTTATTCTTCCTTAAATTTTAATCCTAATAATCATTCCTTTTTAAAATTTCCATAATTGCTCTTTCTGATAGAATAATCTTTTTAATCTACAAAATGGAGCACAAGTTGGCCATGTTTTACAGTTTAATAGGAAAGGGAATTAAAAGGGTGACTCCTAAAGAAAAGGAAAAGAAAAAAACAATATTTGGAAAATACATGGAGTGGGAAGATTTTATCACAATGTGGTTTTTATTTCTGTCTACCTCCTTCTAATTTTTGACTTCATCAAAATCTTAGAGTTGTATGCAAATATCTAGGAGCATGCTTCTCCTAGACTTTGCATATTTGTCTAATACAGCTATCCATTTTCAAAGCAAACTGTAATTTCCAGCTGTATGGACTTTTCAGGACTTTAGTAACTAGTGATTATGTTAATGTAAGCTGTTGGTTAAGAGCAATTCCTTTTGCTTAAGCTCATCCAAGAAAAATTTGAAAATGAAATAGCTAAACCTAAGATCCTGTTTCATCTGAGCAAAAGGGAGAATGTAATAGATGGTCCAAAGTACTTCTCAGTAGATGAGCCTTGTTGAACTTCCTGGTGGGCCACAGGTGGGCCTTTGAGGTGGGGACCTCTGGTTGGTTTACTGGATTCTGCTATAGGAGGTTCTGATTCCTTTCCTTTTGGAAAAGCTTGGGTTAGTGAAGAAGAAAAAGGGTGAGACAGGTTCTTGGTCACTGTTGCCTGTGTCCACCAGGCTTCTGTCCAAGCCCACCCTTGCTACAGTTGCCAGCACCACAGCCTTCTGGAACTCCTGATTTGATAATATTAGGGAAGACATATGTGGCAGGAATTTGTTCTCCTGGTTTTCTGGGATCTGAATCAACCTTCCATCCCTGTAAAGGGGTTGGAATCGTGTTTGCTTCTGGTTGGAGAGAATGGAAGGGAACTGATTGAAGCACTGGTAAAGAGAAGGGAAGGGAAGAGAAGGGAAGGATGATGAAAGAGACATGTTAGCAAAAGTGTGAGGCTGCAGTAGCAAGAAATGGCCAAAGACTTACATCCATGTTTCTTACCACCTTCTTTTTTTCTTTTCTTCCACCATATCTGTTCATCTCTGTCTTTTTTTCCTTCTTCTTATTAACTACTCACTCACAATTTTTTGTTTCTTTTCCTTATTGCACCTACTTTAGTATAATCAATCACATTCTTTGTAAAGACATGCCTCTGCTCAATTTTTGTTTCTTGGATAAATATTGAGTATATTAGAGATAAGTGGTATTTCTAAGTTAATATATTATTTAATTTACAATTTTCTTTAGCATATGTAACTGAACTAATAAATTTGATTAAGACATTTGAGTTTTTAATTTCCTAATTATCCACCAAGAGCCTTTATTGTCAGTGAGATGATGGAAGGCCAATTAGATGGGAATAGTTATTGTTGGTTGGCTGTCTTGTTTGGTATCCTAATCTCTTTTTTGGAAGAACACTTCATTGTTTGTAATTTTGGGAGGAGTGGCTGCCCTTCCTTAGGGGAACTCGGGGTGTGGAGTGAGGAAGTAGCAAGGATGGGGAATTGAGCCTGTGATTTAGGCTTGGACAGTTAGACTCTCTTTTGAATTTTTAATCAGTGAAGCACTGTTATGAAAACATATAGAAATTGATAAAAGGTTGTTCCTGTTGTATGAATTTTGCTGAGAACTTCTCTCCTGACCTTTGAGAACAATTTAGTTCTTGTTCTTTGTCCAAGCTTAGTCTCTCCAACTTTCTAGGAATTCTCTAAGCTCTTTCAATGAATTCTATTTTGTTTAATACAACCAGAGCTGATGTACAAATTCCCACTTCTGATTCCCTTACAAAAAGTAAATCTAAGAAAACAATATCCTGGTAATGTTGCCAAGAACGCTCTGTGATGGCAACTGCATAGTGTTCTCTTGAGTACCTGTGTGGACTGTTAATTGCTCTTGGTACTTCACAGAAATGCTTAGTGTTTTGCATCAGTTTTTACATTTGAGTAAAATTTTGGAAAATTTGGAAAAGAAATAGAAAATAAAAACAAAAATGGTTTCACCGAATAAATGCAACTGTTGTGAAAATTATTTACACAATTATTTCAAAATCATGAAAGCAAACTTTTCTATTTATCTATCCAATTCTCTATCTATACATGAATCAGAAAGAAAGTTTTTCACGTGTCTTCTTTGCTACTTGGTATTTTTCCATTTGTAGCCAGTTCTGTATGCAACAGATTTTAATCAATATTGTGGTCTGTCAATTCAACCACAGAAATTTATACAATTCTGTCTGCTAAACCCTAACATTTCGTTTGATTAGTTCAGTGTGCAGGAGAGAAAAATCATGAATGTGCTCAGGCTGTATTGTCTTTCACATCCCATTATTAATGGATAATAAACACCTAACCTACCCAGTGTGACAGGGAGATTTTGAAGCTAAAAAGGCCTACATTTAAATTGTAGTTCCTCCCTTCTACTAGTTGTGTAACCTGAGGCATTTATGAGATCTTTATGCTTCTTAGATTCCCTTCTTGTACAAAGGGGATAAGAATATCTGCCTTTAAGGGCAATGTGAAGATTAAAGATAAGGTGGAAAAAAAAAAAAACACACTTAGCCCAATGACTAAGCCATACATTGTGTGTGGAACTTGTACCATCCATGTGTCATCTATATCAAATAGGCAGTAAACTGTAGCCAATATTAAATATAAGAGGAAGGATAACACCCACTCCCATAATGTCCCCCCTCCCTTGCCTTAAATCAGTAGTTCATAACTTTTATTTTTTTCTCAGCAGTCCTTTGAGATCAAAGAAAGTATAGACCTTCTCCTGAGAAAAATAAACATCACAAAGAATCCCAAATTTTGCAATAAAATTTTATGGGAGTCCCAGATATCGCAAAGCCATTCCATGGACTTCAAATTAAGAACTCCTGTTTTAACTAAAGTGACTTTCATTTAAATGGCCTGTGTAAGAGGCAGTGTTCGCAAATACTCTGTACTACCCTGCAATTGAGTTGGACTACTGAAGTAGTTCTGGCCACAGGACTTGTGAGAGGAAGGACATATGATGTCATAGAGTCCAAGACCGTAGAGGGCAGATGTAAGTTCCTAATTTTTTTTTTTAGGTTGTAGATGAACACAATGCCTTTCTTTCTTTCTTTCTTTCTTTCTTTTTTTTTCATTACTGGAGATTGAACTCAGGAGCATTCGACCACTGAGCCACATTCCCAGCCCTATTTTGTGTTTTATGTAGAGACAGGGTCTCACTGAGTTGCTTAGTGCCTCGCTGTTGCTGAGGCTGGCTTTGAACTCGTGATTCTCCTGTCTCAGCCTCCCTAAGTGCTGGGATTACAGGCTTGTGCCACCGTGCCTGGCTGCCTTTCTTTCTTTTATTTATTTTTATGTGGTGCTGAGGCTCAAACCCAGTGCCTCACATGTGCTAGGCAAGTGCTCTGCCACTGAGCCACAACCTCCACTACACAAAGAACTTTAAGATGACAATATTATAAGATGTAAGCATCTCCGGTCCCAGAATTGAAGGAGAGCCACCAAGGATATCCACTTGACATACTGGATTATGTTGAGATGAGGAATAAGTGTTTGTTTTGTTAAATCACTGAGAAGTCTGTGTGCTAAAGCAGATAGCATTCAACCTTACTAAAACGTTCCTTCTATAGATATATAATCACAAATAACTTGGATTAATCTGGACCATTTCCATATTAAATCAAATCTATACATTAATGACAGGTTTGTAAATGCTTGTTCAAAGGTCTTTAGCATATCTCACTGCAATTTTACAACTTTGTGAGATAGTAGGGCAAGGATAATTATGCATCTTTTATAGAATGAAGTAAAGCTAAAAAAGTGGATGTACCTTGCTTAAGCATAGTAGTGAAGACCAGAGCTTCTTTTACTGTTATATTGTTAAATGTTATATGGATGATGTCTGAGAATCTTTCTGCAGCTTGTCAAGATTGGATGCTTCGACCTATCCAAACATTTATTCTAAACATATTCTATAAAAGATTTGAGGTAGTTGTATTTCAACTAGATCCAATATATTAAGGGGTTTAACTAAAATAGATGCTATATATTGAATGTTGGATTATTTTACAAAATTATTCTTTGTTAGAAATACTTGATAAACTGGGTGTAGTGGTGCACACCTCTAATCCCAGTCACTTGAGAGGTTGGGGCAGAGGATCACAAGTTAGAGACCAACCTGGGAGATTTAATGAGATCTTGTCTTAAAATAAAAAATAAAAAGAACTGGGGATGTACCTCACTGGTGGTATTATTATTATTATTATCATTATTATTATTATTATTATTATTGATTGAATCCAGGGTGCTTAACCACTGAACTATACCTCAACTCCCCCTTTTTATTATTTATTCTAATTAGTTATACATGACAGCTGAATACATTTTGACTCATTGTACACAAATGGGGCACAACTTTTTATTTCTCTGGTTGTACACGATGCAGAGTCACACCATTGGTGCAATCATACATGTACATAGGGTGGTAATGTCTGTCTCATTCGACCATCTTTCCCACTCTCATACTCCCTCTCCTCTCCTCACTCTCCTTTGCCTAATCCAAAGTTCCTCCATTCTTCCTTTGCCTCCCCCCATCCCCCATTACGGATCAGCAACCACTTATCAGAGAAAACATTTGGCCTTTGGTTTTTTGGGGATTGGCTTATTTCACTTAGCATATTCTTCAGCTCCATCCATTTACCTGCAAATGCCATAATTTCTTTCTTCTTTAAGGCCCTCAGCTCCTTTTTATTTTTTTTATTTTGAGACAGAGTCTAAGTTGCTGAGGCTGGTCTCAAATTTGCAATCTTCCTGCCTCAGCCTCTCGAGTATCTGGGATTACAGGTGTCCACCACTGTGCCTGACTTATTATTTAATTTAATAAAAGGGGCTGGGGATGTAGCTGAGTGGTGCAGCTCTTGCCTAGATGCAGGAAGCTATGGATTCAATCTTGAGTGCTGAAAAAAAAATACTTCTAATGGCTTCAACAAAAATACCACATATATTTGATAAAAATGTGTTAACCAAAGCAATGCACTTTTAATTGAGAAATCTATTTACAATGATTAATACTAATTTGTATTTTATATTTCTTTTTGTCAAAAACAAAATATTTGCTTCAAAACAAGTAAGAATTGTATTTAAAAAACACAAAATTTACTTCTTTATTATTCTGAGATATATAAAATGAAAAAGAACATAAACATATGTAGAGTTTAATGGAAAATTACAAAGTAAATATATGAAATTACCATTCAGGTCAATAAATAAAACATTATAACCCTCCAAAAGAAATCCTCTCCAATACAAAATACACTTTTTATTAACTCAACACTTAATCTTTCAATCTTTTGAATTCATCAGAACACAAACTACTTACGACACTGATTTTTTCCCAAAATGGGATTAGACATAAGAACTGAAAATGAATACTGATTTGAATTAGCAAAACTTCTTTGGCAGATTTGAGTTAGCAAGCTATTTGCTTTCAATAACCTATTTCTCCTTATCGAGGCATGTTGTTTCTTCAAAGGAAATGAACATTATATTAAAGGTGTCGTTAGCAAAAGAAATTAGAGTATTATTATTATTATTATTATTATTATTATTATTTGTTATGGTTTGAATGTGAGGCATCCCCCAAAAGCTCACCTGTGAGACAATGGGAGAAAGTTCAGAGGAGAAATGATTGGGTTGTAAAAGTCTTAACCCAATCAGTGAATGAATCCCCTGATAGGGATTAACTGAGTGATAACTGAAGTGTTAGGGTATGGCTGGAGAAGGGAATTGGGGCATGGCTTTGAGGTATATATTTGTTTCTGGCAAGTTGAGACCTCTCTCTCTGCCTCCTGATCACCATGTGAGCTGCTTCCCTCTGCCATACTCTTTGCCATGATGTTCTGCCTCACCTTGAGTCCCAAGGAGTGCAGTCTGCCTTCTATGGACTAAGACCTCTGAAATCATGAGTCCTTAAATAAACGTTTCCTCCTCTACAATTGTGCTGGTCGGGTCCTTTAGTCACAGCAGCAAAAAAGCTGACTAAAACATTATTATTATTATTATTATTATTATTATTATTATTATTATTTATTTATTTATTTACTTACTTACTATGGGGACATTTTTCAGACTTGAATTACTTCATTAAGTGGAGATGCCACAATTAGCCTCCTCTTCCCCTTCCTCCTCCTCCTCCTCCTTCTCTTTCTTCTTCCTCTTCTTTTATTTTTCTTTTTTGGTACTGAAGATTGAACTCAGGAGTCTTTTACCACTGAGCTACATCCTCAGTCCTTTTAATGTTATTTTTATTTTGAGACAGGGTCTTGCTAAGTTGCTGTGGGTCTCACTAAATTTCTGAGGCTGACCTCAAACTTGCCATCCTTTTTCTTCAGCCTCCTGAGTCACTGGGATTATAGGTATGTACCACCATGCCTAACAATATGGTGTATTTTTAAAAGGAGAAACTTTTTCAATATATTTGAGAATTTAACAATTTGAATTAGGTTCAATGAGTAACAGAAAATCCAAAATTACAGTGACTTAACAAAATAGCAGACTAGTCTATTACTGACATTAAAAAATCTGGAATTAGTCTTTCTAGAGCTGATATTCCATGGTGCTAAGAAACCAGGCTCCCATTTGTTGCTCTATCATTCTGGGCATATGGCTTTGCTTTTTCGTTCAAGATGGCTCTTCAAGCACTAGCTATCATATTCACATTTTCTAATCACAAAGAATAAAGTAGAATAGCCTTTACCCTTTCAGCACATTCCCTGCCATTCAATGTACTAGTTCTGCTTATATCCTATTGGACAGACATGGCCACATCAAGTTACAAGAGAAGTGGGGAAATACAAATTTTTTTTTCAGCACAGAGGTAGGACCACTAAAAACCAAGGATTCTAAGAAGGAAAAGAATAGACACGAGGAGAAAATCTCTTTGTGAAAGGGCTTTTCTATTTGTGGTATTCTACAGGTAAATTCATTCACTATATAAATGGGTCAAAATTCCTTCAAACACAAAAATAATTTTCTTTTTTTTAAAATTTTTTTTAGTTGTAGATGGACACATCTTTATTTATTTTTTATGTGGGGCTGAGGATCGAACCAGTGCCTCATGCATGCGAGGTGAGCGCTCTACCACTGAACTACAATCCCAGCCCCACAAAAATAATTTTCATATAGAAAAGCACCAAAACTTTATTTTGGAATTTTGCAAACAAAATTTAACTTTCTAAAATATTAATTTAAAATGACCTGATTTTTTAATATAGCTGATGAATATTCCTTTTTCTAGAGGTATACTTTGTGATGAAAGAAAAAGTATGAAAACCAGATGGAAAACAACATTTCAAAAGGAAAGAATTCAGTACTACCACACAGTTCCATACCACCTGGCAAGAAGACAATACTAATATAAATTTGGAGCCTGGCCAATGGAGTCATACGCCCCCGCTGGTCTGGCTACAAGGACACACACCAGCTTACATATGCCCAGCAGACTCCTGGCTTCAAAGCTCTGAATGCAGCTGCCTAAAAGTACATAATATACTCAAAGTTTGGGCTTAACAGAATATTCTTGCAGAAGTCATATATTCTAAAATGATAATATGTAATTAGTTAGGAAATACTAGACATTTTTGAATGGAATTATTATATTCCCTCATACACTGCATGAAAAACTGGGTACCTGGTAATTCTGTCCTAAATTGGATTAAACTGTAGCTTATACAATTCCCTTGGTCTGACTACCAGGAATTCAAAGTATGAACAAAATACCTAAATATGCATGTTTGGAAGGTTTTGCAGCACTGGATCCTGTCTAATGGAACTTTAAAGTCTGTAAAGAGAGAATCTTAACAAAGGTAATGGTTGCTAGCTGCAGGAGCCAGGAAAACCCTACCTTAACAAGACATAATTGCATCGAGTATTAGACCTCAAAGATTCCACACCACAATCTATAAGCAAATTTTGCTTCAGCAAATATCTGTAAAAGTTAGCAGAATAAAAGGACCCCAAGAAACCACTTTCAGGCTTTTCTTTTGCTTTGGTTTAAACACAAATAATAGCTTTAACACAAAGAAAAGTTTAAACACAAAGAATAATTAAGAAGTCTTTAATAAGCAATTAGAAGCTAGAGTTACCTGCAGTCCACCTAATGACACTATTCACTGTCAAAACAATAGTAAGAATAAGAAACTAAGTTAGGACCAGGGGTAAAGCTCAGTGGCAGAGCAATTGCCTAGTGTACAGAGGGGCCTGGGTTAGATCCCCCAGCAAGAGGAGGTGGGTAACCTAAGGTAGAAGGCAACAATTTCTACTCATTAATTTGTACCTACCCTGAGAATTTGCCCTCCTGCTACTATTTGAGGCTGAGAAAGTTGCATGCTGCTCAGAGACTCAATCAAGGATAAAGTCTCCCTCAGTGAATGTGGCATTTGGGACAGAAGAAGCATATAGGAGACCAGGGAGGAAAAAGCAAGAGTTATCACTCCTAGAAAGAAAAATTAAAGAATGCCTTCATATCTAAACTCTTTTTAAAGAAGTGTTGCCAGTTTGTGTAATTCCTAATATTATAAAAAAGGCAAACAAACATTGGCTCACAAGAAAAGGTAATTAATTGCATTATCTTGGTAAAAATCAGATAAAATTATGAAAATTTTTTCAATGTAAGAGTCATCTTTCCTGAGTTGGGTGTGTAGCTCAGTGGCAGAGCGTGTGCTTAGCATGCACAAAGCTCTAGATTCAATCCAAAAAGAAAAGAAAAGAAAGGAAAATAAGAAAGAAAGAAAGGAAAAGAACACTTTCCTATTGACAAAAAAACAAAACAACAATGTAAAAAGTTGCTTATGCTGACTTAAGGTTTTGTACAGCACCAAGTACTGTTTGCAAAAAGAAGCTTGCAGAGTAAATTTTGCATTGTACAACAAAATGATCCAGATAAACCATAAGTCTGAATAGGTAGGGCCTGAGCAACTGCTACTGGAACACTGTAACTCTCTGGCCATGTGCAGTTGCATCATGCATTAGTTGGATAACTGGTATTTCTGTTTTGGGACAATTTCCTGGCACAACAGGGCTCAGAGCTTCCGTTTTGGCTCCAGCAATCTGCTCTCTTGTACTATCACCAGGATTGGGGAGGGGGGGAGCCTAAATGAGGACCTAGAAGAAATATTTAATCAGTCTGATTCTAACATGTGCACAGCATAAGTATGATATGCAAATTACATTAACTATTGTGGTTTCCTGAATGGGACTGGTTAGTGTCTTAGGTGTTATCTCTGTTATATCTGGTTATACATTTTACAATGTGACATAAATAAAATATAGTCAGACTATATTTTAAGGTATGTGAATAATAATTCCTCGCAGTATTTTTTCAAATTGTGGTAAAATATATATATATATATAAAGTTTACCATTAAAACCATTTTAAGTGTACAGTTCAGTGGCATTATGTACATTCCCACTGTAATGAAAACATCTCTACCATCCATCTCCATAACTTTTCTCATCATACCAAACTGAAATTTTGTACCTATTAAATAAGAACTCCTAATTCCTTCGTTCTCCCATCCCCTGGCAACCACTGTTCTACTTTGTCTTTATGAAACTGACTACTTAAGGTACAAGTGGAATCATACAATGTTTTTCTTTTTGTGACTGGATTATTTTGCTTAGAATAATGTCTTCAAAGTTCATCTATAAGCCAGGCGCGGTGGCACAAGCCTGTAATCCCAGCACTTAGGGAGGCTGAGACAGGAGAATCACGAGTTCAAAGCCAGCCTCAGCAACGGCGAGGCGCTAAGCAACTCAGTGCGAGGCACTAAGCAACTCAGTGAGACCCTGTCTCTACATAAAACATAAAATAGGGCTGGGGATGTGGCTCAGTGGTCGAGTGCCCCTGAGTTCAATCTCTAGTATCAAAAAAAAAAAAAAAAATCATCTATATTGTAGTATGTGTCAAAAAAATTCTTCTTAATGCTGAGTAATACTCTATTATATGTATCTACCACATTTTATTTATTCATTTATCCATCAAGAGGCATTTTAATTGCTTCCACCTTTTGACTATTGTGAATAATGCTGCTATGAACATGGGTGTACACATATCCTTCAAATTCCTGCTTTCTTTTAGGTATATACCCAGAAGTGCAATTGACGGATCACATGATAATTCTATTTTAAATTTTTTGAAGAACTGTTTTCCATAGTGGCTGCCCATTTTACAGTTCCCACAAGCAGAGCACAAGGGTTCCAGTTTCTTCCCAATCTTGCCAACATTAATTTTCTGTTTTTTTTTTAAACTTTATTTGTTCTTTTTAGATATATATGACGTTAGAGTGTATTTTGACATATTATGCATACATGGAGCATAACTTTCCATTTTTGAGGTTGCATATGATATGTAGTTTCACGGGTTCATATATGTATTCATATATGAACATAGGAAAGTTATGTCCAATTCATTGTAGTGTCTTTCCTATTCCCATGCCCCCAATTTTCTGGGTTTTTGTTTGTCTCACAAGAGCCACCTTAACGAGTGTGCAGTCATATTTCTTTGTGGGTTTTTTTTTTAATTTTTAATTTTTAGTTGTTGATGGATCTTTATTTTATTCATTTATTATTTATATGTGGTGCTGAGGATCAAACCCAGGGCCCCATGCATGCTAGGCAAGCGCTCTACCACTGAGCTACAGCCCCAGCCCTCTTTGTGGTTTTGATTTGCATTTCCTTGATGATTAGTGATGCTGATCATCTCCTCATGTGTTTATCCGCCCTTCATTGTTTATCTTTGGAGAAGTGTCTATTAAGTGCTTTGCCCATTTTTTAATTGAGTTGCTTTTTTGTTGTTAATAGAGAGTTCTTTATATATTCCAGCCACCAATACCTTATTAGATATATAATCACATCATGTTTTAATGGGGGAAAGAAGTCTAAAGTTGACTCAGACACTGTAGGAGACACATGGGGATGAACACAAGTTTTGTGTAAGTGAATAAAACACGGTAAGCAAATTTCATTAGGAAAGAAATAACTATAAACTAGATACCCTCCACAAATACCAAAACAAAGCTTTCTGATCTTTCATTCACAGGCAGAGTTGCCCGTCTTCTTTACTGTTTTTATCCCTGTTAGTGTGGATGTCAAAATTTACCTGAAGTTCTCATTTTTCTGAGATAACTCCCAACAACTACATCAAAGACCCATTCCAGACAGATGAGTGATTTGTTAAGCTTGGAGCAGTGCTTCTTATGTTCCCTCACTTAATAATTTTTGCCATATTCAAATATTTAATATTTTTAAATACTTTTATTTAAATAAATTCAATTTTGAAAATTAAATTTATTTTTAAAAGAAACTTTAAAATCAGTATTGTAAATGGAAACCAGAATCATTGTCTCACAAGGCACCATAGATTAAAAACATCAGTTACTTCATTGTCATTTAGGACATCCATCTGTTGGCCCTAGATAAGCATGCCCTCTCCTTAATGGGAAGAAGCCCTATTACATCTGAGGTGCTGTTCAATGGACAGTTCGTATTTGTGCACAGGTTTGTTGCCTAGGGAATGGAGATGGGCTGATGTCTTATGTTCTTCCACACCAAATGTTCATAGCAGCTCAAATGTTCTTCCAGACTACTTTGGGAAACATTGCTCTAGCCTAGAGGACCCTCCTTGAGATTTTATTCTTGTGGGAAAAGCAGGGTATGCTCTGTGTATGTGAAAGAAATGCAAAGGGAGATAGAGGCGTAACTGACCCAGCTGTCAGTTCTCTGAAAGTAATTGTTTAATTTATTATTTCACAAACTGTGTGGTCTCAGGACCTTTTTACCTTCTTTAAAAAAATTGAGGATGCCAAGGAGCAGAATAAAAGCATTTATTAAGCTTCAGCTATAAGCTTTATGCTTGGGATATATCAGTGATTCTTACCGTTGTGAAGCTTACATTAGTGGGCGGGAGATAGTAAACATAGTAAATAAATTATATAGCATGCTGGAGGGTGGTGAGTGTTATAGGTAAAACAAAAAAGGAGCAGAGAAAGGGGAACCACTGGTGCAGGTGGAAGGCTGCAATTTTAAATACGGTGATCGAGGTAGGCATCTGAGCAGGTGAAATTTAAGCAAGGACATAAAGGAGGTGAGAGAGTTAGTCAAGTGGATATAGAAGAGAAGAATACAGAGTAAACAGCTTGTGTAAAAGGCCTAGCTTAGTAGCATGCCCAGAGTAGCAAGGAGGGAAAATTGGAGATGAGGTTGGAGAGGCAAGGGAAACCAGTTTATCTAGGGCTTTTGGGCCATTGTTATGATTTTAGGCTTCACTATGAGTGAAATGGGGAGCTATTGAATAATTCTGAATCCATGAATGACGTGACTTGATTTACATTTTGCAAGTCTCACTGGCTGCTACATTAAGCTTGCAGTATAGGGAACCAGAGTAGAAGCATCAAGTAGGAGGCAAACTGAGCAGCAGTCCAGGTGAAAGATGATGTGTCAGATTCTGGTTCTATTTCAGAGGTGGGACCAACAGAATTTCTTGATTGTTTATAAAAGGGATGCCAACGATGTCTCCAAAATTTTTTAGCCTTAGCAACAAGAAGAATGAGTTAACATAGTGAAACAAGGATGATGACTTAACAGGTCATCATCAAATATAAATTTAACATAAAATATAAATTTGACACTTTTATTTGACATTCATGTGGAATGTTAACTAGGTAGTTCCATATAGGAATCAGAATTTCAGGGAAGAAGTCAAGGCTACATATAAATTTGGGAGTTGACAGCAAATAAGTAGATTTGAAAGTCATGTAATGATAAGACCCCTAAAATGTACAGATGGAGAAAAGACAGACTGAGCCCTGGATCAGACACACCAGTGAGGCAGAGAAAACAGTGTGGTTATATAGAAATTAGGTGAAGAAAATATTTCAAGCAAGCAGGAGTGACTCATTTTGTCAAATGCTGCTGATAGGTCAAATAATCACAGACTCGAAGACTACCCATTAGGACAAGCATATAGAAGCTATTAATGACTTTGACAAGGGCAGTTGTTTTGGTAACAGGGGAGAAAGCCTCGTTGGAGTAGATTCAAATAAGAACTAGAAGGAATTCAAAACACCAAGTAGAGACTATTATTTCAAAGGTGCAGGGTAGCAAAGAAAAAACAAAGAAATAGGATGGTAATTAAGAGAAGTGGCATTGAATTTTTCCTTTTGATTCGAAGATGGGAGAAATAACAATGCTTGAATGAGAGTGAAAATAGTCTAGTATGGAGACAAAGCTGGTTAATGTAGGAGAGAGAAGTGAGAACTGCTATATCAATATTGAGTAGGTAAAAATAGGTGGGATCTAGTGTAAGGATCAGCAATTTTTTTTTCTCTAAAAAGCTTCATTGTGAATACTGTAGGCTTTGTAGACCACACATGGTCTCTGTTGTATATTTTTTCACCCAACAATTTAAAAATGTAAAAACCATTTTTGACTCATGGGCCATTCAAAAACAAAGGAGGATTTGGCTCACAGGCTGCAGTTTGCAGACCCCTAATCTAGCTAACAAGCAAAGAGGCTGATTTTAGATAAGAACATGCAAAGCATGCATAGCTGGTGTGTATCAGTAGGCTTAGAAGCATAGTATATGAGTTCAGATATTGATAAGGGGATGTATATAAGAGCAGGAGGTGTCCTGATCACTTCATTTCCCCCCAGGAAATAGAATAGAGAGTTATCACTGTGCGTAATATTGGGAGTCAAAAATGTGGACTATTTGGAGAAGAGAATAATCTAAAATATTCCAAGTAAAGGTGAATGGTCTGAATGTTTTTGTTCCCCAAAATTCATATGTTGAAATCCTACCTTCTAAGGTGATTGGTATAAGAAAGTCAGCCTTTGGGAAGTGAATAGGTCCTGATGATTAGGTCATGATCCCTCAAGACTGGGATAAGTGTCCTTGCAAAAGAAGTCTGAGACACCTCATCCCTTCTACCATGTGAGGATACAGTAAAAAGCCATCTATAGTTTAAAGAGTTGGCCCTCACCGAACACCCAATCTGCTGGTGCCTTCACTATGAACTTTCTTGCCTCTAGAACTATAAGAAATAAATTTATGTTATTTAAAAGCTACCCAGTTTATGTACTTTTGTTATAGCAGCCCGAACAGGTTAAAACAGGAAAAGTGAATATACTTGGAGAAAATATAATTTGATTGCTTTGGCAGTATGCTGAGATCACATGAGGTTTATGTTTGTGAATTTAGCATGCATTTTACTTCTAGTCATATTCAGCTACACAGGAGCAAAAGTGGAAGAGTGAAACCCTGGTTAAAGTTATGGTTTTGCTGTTAAGTATGATGAATCAGGAGAATAACGCAGCGGGTAAAGTTAGAAGGTGAGGTCAGAGGTCAGGGAGAGGGATATAGACAATTGCAATAGAGGGTTTGTCAGTTACTAGTAATAAGGTCTCATTATGAAATAACCTCAGGGAGACAGAAAGAGATATCCAAGAAGCTGGAGGTCAATGTATTGGAAATAACATAGATATGCGTATTCAAATTGCCAAGAAATGAAGGCAGGAGCATTGGAGAGATTGACAATGAACCAGCAGTTACAGGCATAGGGAAAGAAGATAACCAAGAAATAAAGGTAACCTTTGTTGACTTCAGGTTTTTTTATTTTTATTTTTATTTATTTTTTGGTACTGGAGATTGAACTCAGGGGCACTTGACCACAGAGCCACATCCCCAGCCCTATTTTGTGTTTTATGTAGAGACAGGGTCTCACTGAGTTGCTTAGTGCCTTGCTGTTGCTGAGGCTAGCTTTGAACTCGCGATTCTCCTGTCTCAGCCTCCCTAAGTGCTGGGATTACAGGCTCGCACCACCGCACCAGGCTTGACTTCAGGTTTTATCGTACTGAACTCTAGAGTAGCTTTTACCAATTTCTCCTTTTTGAAATTCATTAAGGGTTTCTATGTGGCCAACTTTATGATTAATATTTGAAAACATTCTTTGGGCATAAGAGAAGAATATGAATTCCCTACTTGTGAGAGATGAAAGTATATTTAAAGTATTTTTATTAGGTTTTTCTTAGTGAACGTGAAGAACTTGGCTTAGAGGTCATTGTATAGACAAAAGATGGTGGCTTGGATGAGTCTGGTGGTAGTAGCAACAAAAGCCTGGTAATAAGAGCAACAAATGGAGTAAGTTATTTAGGAACCAAATCAATAGGGCCCAAGGATGAACTGTTGTGTAAACAACCAAAGTGACAAGGATGACTTCAGGTTTCTATAATAAGGTGGATGGTATAACAACATCCTCAAGAACATAGGCTCTGAGAAGTCAGGATGCCTTAGTGCAAAGGTAGCCTTACTTACAAGGTGTGTGATTCTCACAAGTGATTTTACCTTTCAATATTCTCACTGCAAAAAGAAGATAAAACATGAGGTTTTTGTAAAGATTGAGTGAATAAATGTAGTAGCACTTATTTCAATCCCAATAAATAATCCCTCAATGAGTACCTTCAGCCTTTAGTGAATTAGGAAACATTTAAAGATGACACAAGTTTAAAAGGCAAGGTAATGGGCTCAGTTTTGTATGTTTCAAAGATGCATTTGAATCATACATGTGGAAGTGTTAGATAAGTAAGCGGTAGTATATTCAGGCCTGGAACTTAGATAAAAAGATGAGGGTTGTATATACAAACTGCTTCTAGTGAGGTATATGTGTATAGGCAGTTAGCTATGCACAAAAGCCATGGGAGTGAATGAACGTATGGAAAACAGTGGAGAGAGTAACTTTTTTCTTCTTTAACTGAGGTAAAGTTCACATAACATAAAATTCACAATTTTAATCATTTTAGTATACAATTCAATGACAACCAGTGTATCTGTGATGTTTGTAATCAATACCACTACCTAAATATAAACATTTTCATCACTATGAAAAGAAACCCCATACCTATGAAGTAGTAGTAACTCCATCCCTACCTCTCCACAAGCACTGGCAACCACTAATTACTTTCTGTCTCTATAGATTTGCCTATTCTAGACATTTCACATAAATAGAATCATGCAACATGTGTCTTAGTATCTGGCTTCTTTCATTTAGGATGTTTTCAAGGTTGAACCATGTTGTAGAATGTATCAGAATTTTATTCTTATTTATGGCTGAGTAATATTCCATTATATGGATATACCACAATATATCCATTCTTCTGTTGATGGACATTTGGGTTTCTACTTTTTGGCTGTTATGAATAGTGATGCTCTAAACATCATGTACAAGTTTTGGATAAGTTTTTGTTTGAATGCCTCTTTTCTATTCTTTTGAGTAGATATTTAGAAGAACTAGGGGGTCATAACTCCATGTTTAAAAGTTTGAGGAATCATCAAACTGTTTTTAATGGAAACTACATCACTTTATATTCCCACTTGGAATTTAAGAGACTTTCAGTGTCTCCACATCCTTGCCAACACTTGGTGATTAATAGCCATCCTGGTAGGTAAGAAGTGGTATCTTATTGTGGTTTTGATTTGCATTTCCCTAATAACTAAAAATGGCTGTACACCTTTCCAAGTACTTGTTGGCCATTTAAATATCATCATCTCTCCCCATCATCTCATCCCAAAAAAGAAAGAAATACCTTCTTTGGAAAAATGTTCATTCAAGTTCTCTGAAGCACTTTACTACTAAGATAAGCTATATCCTCAGCCTCCTTTGCTCATTTTTAAATTGGGATTTTTTTTTTCTTTTTGGTGCTGGGAATTGACCCTAGGGCTTTGCACATGCCAAGCACATGCTCCACTATTGAACTACATCCTCAGCCCTAATTTTTTTTTAGACACTTGCAGCTATTTTTCTTTGAGAACTGCTTTCTGCATTGTGTAAGTTTTAGTGTGTTGTTTCCTTTTTCCATTCATCTTGAAGTATTTTCTAATTCCTTTCATGATTTCTTCTTTTACCTGTTGGTTAAGGATATGTTGATTCTAGTTTTATTCTATTGTGGTCAGAGAAGATAATTCCAATTTTAAAAAATTTATTGAGATTATTTTGTGAACTAACATGTTTTATATGGAAGAATGTTCCATGTAGACTTGAGATATTTTGGAACATCTTTTTTTGACCTGTGATTTGAATGTCTGCCCACCAAAATCCAGGTGTTGAAATTTAATGGTAAATGTGATGGTTCTAGAAGCGAGGCCTTTATAAAAGGGCTTGATAGACAGAGTCCATTCTTTTTGCCCTTCTTTCTTCCACCATGTGAAGATACAACATTATTCCCCTCTGGAGGATGCAGTATAAAATGTCATCTTGGAAGCAAACAGAAGCCCTCACCAGACACCAAATCTGCCAGTGTCATGATCTTGGACTTTCCAGCCATCAAAACTGTGAGAAAATAAATTTATATTATTTATAAGTTATTCAGTCTTTTATAGCAGTACAAACTGACTAAACTCATCAGTATTTTTAGTTCCAAAGTGAGTCTCCTGTAGACAGGAACTAGTCAGCACACACACAAAAAATCATTCTGCTAATTTCTCTGCCTGTTAATTGGAGTTTAGTACATGTCCATTTAACAGAACTATGCTTCCTTTACCATTTGCTGTATGTTTTCCATATGTCTTCTTCTTTTTAATGTTTAATTGTAGACAGACACAAAACCTTTGTTTATTTGTATATGATGCTGAGGATTGAACCCAGTGCCTCACAAATGCTAGACAAGCACTTGACCACTGAGCTACAACCCTGACCCATCTTCTGACTTTTTTATCTTTCAATTTCTTCACTGTTGCCTTCTTTTATATCAGATATTTTCTATCATACCATTTTGGCTCTCTTCTCCTAATTTTTAACTATTTGCTTAGAAGTTGCCCTAGGGAATACAATTAATATTTTAACTTTTCTAGCTTCTTTTCTCCTACATTTTGTCCTCTCCTTCTAATGTTGGTATCACCACAAATTATATCTGTATATACTGTGTACCCAATGATGTAGATTTAAAGATTTCTGATTTATCACACAGAAAAAAAGTTTTTTAGCACAGAAAAAAAGTTTTAGTTTTTGTCTTTGTTAGCAAAGACACCAATACTGACTATGTAGGGTTTTTTTTTGTTTTTGTTTTTTTGGTAGCAGGGATTGAACCCAGGGGTACTCAACTACTAAGCCACATCCCCAGCCCTATTTTGTGTTTTATGTAGAAATAAGGTCTCACTGAGTTGCTTAGCGCCTTGCCATTGGTGAGGCTGGCTTTGAACTCATGATTCTCCTGTCTCAGCCTCCCAAAGTGCTGAGATTACAGGCCTGTGCTACTGCGCCCAGCTGTAGTTACTTTTATAAGTGTTTTTTTTTTTTTTCTTCAAGTAGATTTGAGTTATTGTCTAATGTAAAGGAACCCCCTTTAGTATCCCTGCCCTTGTAGAGCTGGTTTATTAGTGACATACTCTTATTTTTGTTTATCTGGAAATGCTTGATTTTCTCCTTCACTTTTGTACAGGTTTTGCTGGATATAAAATTCTTTATTTATTATTATTTTTTGCAGTGCTTGGAATTGAACCCAGGGCCTCACACATTTTTTTTTTTTTTTTTTTTGGTACCAGGGATTCAACTCAGGGTTATTCGACCACTGAGCCACATCCCCGGCCCTATTTTGTGTTTTATGTAGAGACAGGGTCTCACTGAGTTGCTTAGTGCCTTGCCGTTGCTGAGGTTGGCTTTGAACTCACGATTCTCCTGCCTCAGCCTCCCAAAGTGCTGGGATTACAAGCGTGAGCCAGGCCTCACACATTTTATTCAAGTGCCTACATCCCTGGCCTGTTTCTAGCATATTTTATTTATTTATTTTTGGTACTGGGGATTGAACCCAGGGGCACTTTACCACTGAGCTACATCCCCAGCCCCTTTTATTTCTTATTTTGAGACATGGCTTCATTAAGACAGGCCTTGCTAAACTGCAGAGGCTGACCTTGAATTTGCAATCCTTCTACCTCAGCCTCCCAAGTTGCTAGGATTACAGACATGTGCCACCACACCTGGTTTCTAGCATGTTTTAAAAAGCTGATGGAAAGTCTTTGTCTCCTATGCCCAGAGTCTATGCTTCTTCAGGGAGGGTATCTATTCTTTTTTTTTTTTTTTTTTTATCTTCTTGTGTATGGGCCATACCTTTTTTTGGGGTGGGGGGTGGGAGATGTTTTCTTTGTTTGCCTTGTAATTCTAGAAATTTTTACTATAATACAGTAACTCTGAAAATCAAATTCTCTACCCTGGGGTTTGTCATAGCTGCTTATTGTGGTTGCTGCTATTTGTTTAGTGACTTTTCTAAACTTGGTAAAATCTGCACTTCTTATTGTATGTGGCCAGTGAAGTCTGTTCTGTTGGTTAAATGGTCAGCTAGTGATTCAACAGAGATTCCCTTAAAATGCCTGGAACCAAGGGGCTGGGATTGTGGCGCAGTGGCAGCGCGCTCACCTAGCACGCGTGAGGCACTGGGTTCGATCCTCAGCACCACATAAAAATAAAATAAAGATATTCTATCCACCTACAACTAAAAAAAAATAAATTAAAAAGCAATGCCTGGAACCAAAACAAGAAATTAAAAACTCCCATCTTTTCCAGTGGGCTTTGTGTACATGTTGGGGCATATCTTTAATATTCAGCTGAACTGCTCATAAGTCCACTTTTAACTTTCACTTCTCCTTTGAACACAGCCTAAAAGTTAGCCATAGGTAAGAGTTCAGGGTTTTCTCAGTTCTTTTCTGTATACATGTCCTTTTAGATTCCCAGGTCATTGTGAGAGTTTTCAGTCTTTATTTCCAAAGGTATCTTATTCTATAGCTTTTCCTCCCAGGCTTTTTGATACATCTATTGTCTGTAATTTCTTGTTCCAGATGGCAGCAGCTAATTTGTTTCAAATATTTTTGACAATACCCCCATCTCTGCCTCAGGAGAGTTCTGAGTTAAGTGGAATAAAATCAAGCCCTTTGCATCAGTCCCTTCATGAAACCATGACACAGGCAAAAAAAAAAAAAAAAAAAAAAAATTGAAAAAAGAGTCTGTTCTGCTCCCTGTGACACCAGGAACCCACACCAGAAATGCTGTGTCTCTTCTTCAAAGTCACTGCTGGTTTTGGATGTCAGTTTCAAACCAGGAAATAGTAAATAAATTTAAATGACACAAAACTCTCCTTCTGAATTATCACTTTTTTCCTACAAGTTTTCAGAGTCGACAGAGTTGATTCTGAAAATTTTTTCCAGTTTATTCAATGTTTTTGCTGACATCATTTCTAAGGGACTAACTCTTGAAGAACCTCAGCATTTGGTAATGCAGTAGAAGATGATAAATCTGTAAAAAAGAATAGAGGAGTGGTCAGAGAAGCAGAAAGAAAATAAGAAGTATGCTGTACTACAGAAGCCAAAAGAGAAGTTTAGTGCAAAGAGAATATTAAAGAGAATATTTACCAATGGTAAATATTCTGCAATTGAGTAGGAAAAAGATTGAAAATGGTCATTAAACATAGGTACAAAGAAATCATCTGTGACCTTAAAATTATTTCTCAATGGAGTGATATTAATATTTTTAGCAGGACTTTTTTTTTTTGGTGGATCTGAGGATGGAACCCAGAGCTTTGTACATGCTAGGCAAATGCTCTACCACTGAGCTACATCTCTAGTCCTTTTTTATTTTGAGATAGGGTCTTGCTAAGTTGCCCAGGTTGGCTTTGAACTTGTGATCTTCCTGCCTTAGCCTCCTGAGTAGCTGAAATTACAGCCATGTGGTACCATGCCCAGCTTGAGCAGGACAATTATTAAAAATAAAGAAGTGTCTTGCACACTGGTTTCTGTTTTGCATATTTGACTTGTGACAAGTAAAACACCTGTAGCACTCCTTACCCTTAGGTCATATCATAAATATGTAAGTGACAACCAAAAACATGGCCATTATGTTTTCAAATGCCAGAATGTCTCTGAAAAATTAGCACTGCCTCTTTAGAAACGACTACCTTGGGGGGAAATATCTATTTTTGTAACGTTATGGGGGTAGATGTCAGATTAGAGTGAGCTGAAACATGAACAAGGCAATGAAGAATGAGGTACCACAAACAAGACTTAAAAGTTAGGCTGATATGAGGAAGGTGTTAGAGCAGTAAATGGGGAAAAGAAGGTTAAGGAAGGGTTTTTTTAAAAAAAATATTTTTATTAGTTGTTGATGGATCTTCTTATTTAT
The DNA here is from genome assembly GCA_004024805.1 of Geosciurus inauris. Lineage (NCBI taxonomy): Eukaryota > Metazoa > Chordata > Mammalia > Rodentia > Sciuridae > Geosciurus > Geosciurus inauris. The sequence continues at coordinate 90,690 of PVHX01002002.1, forward strand.
TTATTTATTTATTTATTGCTAAGAATCGAACCCAGTGCCTCACACATGCCAGGCAAGCGCTCTACCACTGAGCCACGACCTCAGCCCAAGGAAGGGTTTTTTAAAGAAAGAATTCAGACATGTTTAAGAACCAGCAGAAATGATTCAGATGAAAGAGAGTTTGAATATACAATGGAAGGGATAACTGAATATAAGGCAACTGAAGGAGTGGAAGGAAAGCACAGGTAAAGGAAATGGCAGCTAGGAGGATTAACTCTTGCTTTAAAACAGTGACCTCTAAATATTGCAGTAGCCTATTGTTTCCCTGATTCCTTCCGTTAGGACAGGAATAGACTATTGTGAACATAGTTCCCATCATCATCTCTCTGCCTATAATTCTCTAGTGGATTCACATTTCACTTAGAATAAAAGTGAACCTTCTAATGGCCTATAAGATGCTTCATGATCTGTTTACCCACCCTCTTTAACCTATATGACCTCACTTCCTAAAATTGTCCCCAACTGTCACTATCTTTCAACCACAGTTTTCCTTACTGTTTTTAAACATACCAGCTATACTCCTGTCTCAGGACCTTCGCTCTTGCTATTCCCTTTGCCAGAAACACTTCTCTCCAGATACTCATACAGCTTGATCTTCACCTCAAGTCTCTGCTCAAACGTTACCTGCTCCTTGACCACTGTTTAAAAAATTACCCTTCAATCCAACATTTTCTTTTACCCACCATTCTCTGGGCACTTACTGCTTTCTAAATTGTCAAATATTTATTTTGTACCTATTTTTCTCTATTAGGACATAAGATCCAGGAGGGTAGATTTTCCTTTGCCTTGTTTATTTAGATGTATTCTCAGCACAGAGTGGGTGCTTAGTAAATAGAAGGATGAGTGTAGGTAGATTTGAATTTTTGGAGGCAGGAAGTAATTTCCATTTGGTGACTTCATTTTGGGACTAAGGATTATCTTGGAAAGTGAAGGAAAAGTAGTAAAGGGAGGGAGATATGTTTGAGGAGAATGGAAACTATTGTTAGAGTGGTTGAGAAGAGTTGAAAAGAGAAATGTAAGATTGTGTGGCTATATGGAGGGTCCATTTGATTTTGGGGTCATGAGATTATAGTGGAATCAGTCCGAACTACTATTTTAGTCCTCAGCAGTGTCTAATTGCTCAAATTTATTGAGAAAGTGAAGAGTTGGATTAATCCATACTGAAGTTTTGCCAGAGAAAGGCAAAGAATTTAGGGTATAGAGCTCACTCTTGGCTATATTTTAGTATCTGTTACCTGGAAGAACTCTAAAAAACAGCCACTTTGGTAAATCCAGCATTTATCTCTACAGGCAACACATAAGTCGTCAGTATTTCTCATGTGATCTCTTCATTACATTATTTACATTGTTCTTGCCTGGAAGGACACATCATATTCTGATATGGTATTGTACTGGAGATTTTTACTCCCCTTCTATAAATAGTAATTTTGTTACAGTTGTCCTGGTTTTCCTCATAATTGAATGAACAACATACAGCCACAAAATTGAGAAACTGAAATCTCTTTTATTTTGTAACTGGTTAAAATATAAACCCCATGAAAGCAGAGATCATGTGATATTGCTTAATACTATGTTCCTGATACACAGAAACTCAAAAAAAAAATTGAATGAATAATACCAGTAGTACAGCATGTGTGTGCCAGGTGCCATTATTTACTTTATTTCATTTACCTTTCACAAACAGCACTAAACCCTATCAAGCCAAGTTTAGAGATGAGGAAGCATGACCTCTGATAATTTGCCCAAGTCACACTACTAACAAGTTAGTAATGTAGCCAGAGCTCTACATTATGCAATGATTTAAACCCGCCACCCACCCCCCCCCCATCCCTGCCCTCTGTTCTGGAGATTGAACTCAATGTCTCATGCATGCTAGGCAAGTGCTCTACCACTGAGCTACATTCCCAGCCCTGCAATTGATTCTATAACCCATACTTTTAATTAGTATACTGTGCTGAATTTGAGAGAAGGCATGGACAAAGAAAAGAGAGAAATGAAAAGAGCTGGGTGAAAATTCAGGAGATATATCCTTATTTCGTGACACTTTAGAAATCACAGCAAAGCTTTTTAAAAGTCCCTTTCACAATCAGAGGCTTGAGGTCTTCACTTTTTGATTCTCTTCCACCAATAGTATCACATTAAAACTTTGGTCACTTACAGCCTATGAGCTGATAGGTCTCCCGTTCTATAGGTTAATATGTGCTAATCTACTGGTGGAAACATGGGTCTTTTATTCACTTGCAAACTTGGTATCTCTCATAAGATAGCAATGCAAATGTCCTCTTAAAACTTGCTATGTACACAAGCGTATGTCTATTTTCTAATGTTTTGTTGCAATACAATATTTTGTGTGTATTATGAATAATCCAGCTTTCCCCTTATTTTTGAGAATGGGACTGGATTTGTAACTCTTGCTCTTTTAGAATGTAAGCAGAAATAGAATCAAGTATTTTCTTTTTGAGAATTCCATTTTGCTATATTTTTTAGTCAAATATCCATTCATTGAACAAGTACTTACCTAATATGGATCTTTCATTTTAGTGGGAAACAACAAACCAACAAACAAAACATGTAACATATGGCTTTGTGGATCATTAGAACTGACTTTTTCCACTAATGGGAAGCCATTAGTCAAAGTTAAGACAGGAATAACACTGACTTAAAGGGACCATTTAGCTGTGTGAGAGTAGACTATGTGGAAACAAGAAAAGTGAGAGATCAGTTAGGAGAACTTTGGCATGGTCCAGGTATAATGTGTTGGAGGTGGTAAACCGAGGTCAGGTTCTGGATATATTTGAAGGTACTGCTGGCATGATTTGCTGATGGAGTTGATGCGAAGTGTGAAAGAATAAAAAATGATTCCAAAATTTTTAGCCTTAACTAGAGGAATAAGATTGGCATTTAATGGAATAGGAAGAACTAAGCAGGACTTGTTTTAGGGTGGGGGGTATACATTAAGTTTGGGATGCCTGTTAAAAATTCAGACAATGCTAAAGAGCTAAGCATGTAAATGAGTCCAGTGCTTAGGGACTGGTGTGAGCTGGAGATTCAAATGTGGGTTTCATCCAGCTAGGTCTGTGAATGGTATTGCCTAGGGAGAAAGAACAAAGAAGCACAAATTTTAAGATTTGAATCCTGAGGCACTTCAGGATTTAGACGTTGGAAAATGGGGAGGAACCAGCAAGACTAAGCAAAGTCATTTAGGAAGAAGAGCTACAAGATGGAATTCTGGCAGGCAAGACAGGGAACTCTGGGAATATTGCCATCAGCTGTGTCAAATGCTGACAAGTGAAGTAAGATGAAGAACAAGTAATAAAAATCAGACTTAAGAACATGGAGGATACTAATGATCCTGAGCAGGTTCAGGAGTGTGAGAATAGTCTAATTGTATGATTTCAAGAAAGTACTAGGGGGCGGGGATTGTAGCTCAGTGGACGAGTGCTTGCCTCACATGCATGAGGTACTGGGTTCAATCCTCAGCACCACATTAAAAAAAAAAAAGATATTGTGTTCATCTACAACTAAAAAAATACTTTTAAAAAAGTACTAGAAGTGCAGATAAAATATTTCTATAAAAGAGATCAGATTAGGGGCTGGGGTCATGGCTCAGTGGTAGAGCGCTTGCCCCTCACGAGTGAGGCACTGGGTTCGATCCTCAGCACCACATACAAAATACATACATAAATAAATAAAATAAAGGTTGTTTAAAAAAAAATCAGATTAAAGAGCAGTCGGGTAGTATTTGGAGGGCAATACAGGTGGAGGGTCTTTTTTTTCCCCCTATGATGGTACCTAGTGCAATTATGTTTGTAAGTTGATAGAAGTGATACAGTTGAAAGAAAAAAAAATTGAGGGAAGAGGACAATTCTGAGTAAAATGCAACTTAAAGTAAAAGTAGCAAATTTGGTCTCTGATAGGAACTTGTATCATCTATTCAGTTACCAGTGTGTTGCACCACAGAGGCAAAAAGGTTGGTAGGTACAATGGTGGGACTAGTTATTTCTAACTTGTTTTTTGAGGTAAGAAGATAATGACCTAAGTATTGACAGGTTTAGAAGATGTGGAACAGCTCATTCAGAAGGGGGTGAGGAACATAAGCTAACTTCAAACTTCGCATGGTTTTGTGGTTTTCCCCAGCCAAGTTCAACTGCTCTGTTGAGTTACTATACTCTAGTAAATTAACTAGGGTGATAGAGTAGGCAGGTGAGGAGAGGAAAAGAATACTTCCCAAAGGACCTTAGACAATAAATTTTTTAAAAATGAGTGTAACATTTGATATGCCCTTTATTAGATATTTTTGGTGGTTTTGCTTAATAAAGTCATCAATAACACTGAAATGCTCCTCAGATAAATACAAGTTTCTGTGAGCTTCTGGTCATATTTTCATTGACCAATCAATGTTTTGTGCTTGTTTAAAAGATATCTTATTTTACTATTTTAAAATATAGTTGACTTATTAACATGGAATTCATGGCCAAGAGCCTAAATGAGACTTATCACATTTTTTCCTTAAGGCTTGTCAAGCCTCCCTCCTGTTTAGAAATACTGAACAGCACTCAAGCACTACTTTCTGGGGGCTTTAAAAAGAGCAAAATCACCAACAGAAAAAGCACACAAATATGAAAAACCTGGCCCTAAATATGCAGTGAGGAGGACACCTGTTTACAGTATGAGAGCTGAAAATAAGGCAGTGTTGCCTTAATCTTGACTTTGACCACAGGTGTCAGGCATGTTAAACATCACCTCTTTGCCCACGTCAATGAATGCACAAAATATGTACTGATTTTAGTTTTTTATTTGATTGAGTAGGCAATTTACAAATATGTAATAACGAGGCTTAATTGGACATTGGAATGTACTCCCATAGCTTCACCCAGTTTGCTGCTTTTGATCAAATGGGATATGGCTATTTCAACAGACATCTTATTAAATGAAAGTAATATCGTTGCTTGTCTTCAAAGTTTCTGCATAGCACTTAGATTACTTTTTGTACTCTTCTAATCTGAGGTAGCCTGTGCATCTCGGCTGGGGATTGGACCTAGGGCCTCTGGAATGCATGTGTTCTACCACTGAGCTACATCTCATCACTCCAATCTGATATTTCTTGTCTCAATATATTTAATACAAAAAAATGTTAGAAATTACACACGAGACTCTACTTCCCCCGCCCCTCCATTTTAGACACTGGCAATTTCTTAGTTATATCTCTTTTTTCTAAATTTTTTTTTTTAGATATTGATGGATCTTTATTTTATTCATTTATTATTTATACGTGGATGCTGAGGATCGAACCCAGTACCTCACGCATGCTAGGCAAGCGCTCTACCACTGCGCTACAGCCCCAGCCCTCTTAGTTATATCTTAAGTGGGTCTTTAAAACCAGTAATAACCGTTGGCAGGTGGAGGTAGAAAATAACGCTACTTTTAAAAAAAAAAAAATCACTAGTGATTTCATCGTCTCCTCCTTCACCAGCATTCCATCTGTTCATTAGTCCTAGCAACGATATAACTTGTTAAATACCAATTTCACGTAATTGTTTTTTGAAGACCTGTTTTTTCTGATTTCTACTATTTTGTCTTTTCTGCCTTTTACATTTACTGCAATCCTTCATTAAATCACCGTTCCCTTTCAGAGGCCAGGGCAGAGATAATAAATCACTGGAATACCATCACATTAATTGTTCGATATACCCGACGTTTTACCTCCCAACCAGTAAACTGCAGTACAAAATATTAAATTTGTAGGAACTTCACTTAGCACATCCCATGCTTTTATTCACATCCAGAACCTCCAAAAGAATGTTCTTTCACCAAAGAACTTCAGTAAGGAAGAGGAACTATAAGGGAAAAATGGGAACTTACGGGAGGGTGGGGAGGATACAGCAAGGGATGGGGAGGGGGAGGACGAGACGGTTCCGGAACTTAGTTTTCAAGTAACCCATCCCCTACGTCTCCGGTCTTTTCCGCCGTTTTAATTCACCGCCAGAGCGGTTCTCCCTCCTCCATTCAGGGCTCTCTGGAGACCTTATAGCCGCCCAGGCACTCGGCCTTTTCGCGTTCGGTAGAGCACCCTCAAATCCTCCATATTTGCCATTTCTTGCCTGGAAAGCTCGCTTTCCTTCAGCTTCTAAAGTGCTGCGGGGCGAGCACGCAGCAGCCCCTGCCCCGACAAGCGCTCAGCGTCTGCTTTAGCGGCAGGTGCCCCAGCCGCGGTTCCGGGTTCCGGGCCCGCGCCTCACCGCGCAGGAAGACGCTTGCCACTTCCCCGAGGGCGACTTCTGCCCCCGACACGAGGCAGCTTCCGTGGTAACCGTCCGCCAGTCACCCAATTAGGGGGTTTTTCGACCACCACGCCTGAGCCCGAAAGGGCGGGGGCCGGCGGCCGGAGAGCTCGCCGAAGGGCACACCCCCCCGCCCCGCGCCGCCGTTGCGCCTCTGGGCGCACGCGCAGCCGCCGCAGCCTCCCTTATTTAGTCCGCGATGGCGTCCCTCGCGCCCCACGGTCCTCCTCCCAAAGGCAGCTGCCACCCTACACAGCCCGGGGCCCTTGGGACCAGCCTCGAGCAGGTCGCCGAGCAGGACTATCTCTAAACTGGAACGGCAGCGACCAGATTTGCGCGTGAGGAAAAGAAGCGGCAACCGGAAAGGCCTGACGGGTCGTGAGGAGGCGAGCCAGGCCTCAGAGGAAGAGGAAGGCCGGAGCGAGCCGAGGTTTGCCGAAGGCGGCGTTCCGGAGCCGCGCGGGGTGGGGAGGGAGCCCGACGGTGGGAGAGGAGGGGCGCGGCGGAAACTGCCGAGGTTTGCCGAAGGCCGCAGCGTCCTAGTTGCCCGGATGTAGTTGGTGGAGCGGCAGCGGCGGCACCGGCGGCGGCGGCGGCGGGAGGAGGAGGAGGAGAAGGACCAGGCGGCGGCGGCGGCGGGGGGAGGAGGGGAGGAGGCGGCGGAGCAGAAGGAGAGGAAGGCGGAGGCAGCAGTTGCTCTCCGCACGGCTGAGCCGGACGCGTCTTCTTGCCCCCCTCCCCCCGGTTCGCGCTGCCGCCGTGTAGTTGGCGCCGCTGCCCGAGCTGAGAGTGAGCGTGGTGTCGACGGAGGGAGATGGCCCGGGAGCGCCGGCGCCAGTAACGGGGAGGTGCTGAGAGTCGCCCAGGGCGCGCCTGGCCCTGGTGCCGGGGCTGCCGCCCGCCCGCCGCCGCCTGCGCGCCCGCCCGCCCGCCTTTCGCGGCCGCTCTCCCCCCTCCCCGACACACACTCACAGGCCGGGCATTGATGGTAATGTATGCGAGGAAACAGCAGAGACTCAGTGATGGGTAAATTGTCTTTTCGTTTCGGTCCGGGCCGCAGCGGAGGCGGGGGGCGGCGGTGGCGGGGGGGCTGTTCCTCCTTATCTGGAGCTGGCCGAGCCGCCATTTTTGTTGTTAACCCTGATCCGGATCGGGCTGGGGAGGAGGTGCGGCCGCGCGACGGGCGAGGAAAGAGTGAGTCGGGGGAGGGCCGGGGGGCCGGGTTCGCAGGGTTTTGCCCTCCCGGGAGTCGCGTGTGTGTACGCGATATACGCGAGTAGGGGCTCCGCGCCGGTACGTTTGGTAGGTTTTCCGCGGGGAGGGGCGGTAAGCGGACCCGTTTTCTTCCTTCCCTCTCCTCAAAGTCTCATGTCGCTGTCTTTCTTCCTGTTTTTCAGCTGTCACGACCGGAGGGGGGACTCGCAGCCTTACCAGGTACCAGCCGAGGCCGGGGTGGAGGGATTGGAAGGGGCCAGAGGGGGAAGGGAGGGACGACTACTCGAGCGCAGGCTTCAGAAGTCGCTACAGGCCCTTCGGTGCAACAAATGCGAAAACTAGCACCGCGGGTCACCTTAAAATTTCCATTAGCACTCTCCAACAAGGTATAGTGACTTATTTTGACAGGTGACTGGAGGAAGTTCCGTTTTTAAGGGGGGAAAAATCATTTGCAGCCAGGAAGATTTGACTTGGTTATTTGAGTGAAGAATCCATGCGATGCAGTGATAGGTGACTTCGGAGGCATACTTGTTTATTGCATTGAAAGTTAATGTAAAGATATTGAAATTAGATAAAAGGCCTGGGAAAAATAGCTAAGTGATTTACGACTTTTAAATCAGTTGTAAGCTAGTTTCTCTTTCCATTATAATTGTTTTTGGTGCAAATAATTGCCTTACAAATGAAAGGGGATGCAATTATTTTAGTAAGAATTAAAATCTTTGGATACTTGGACAGTTCATTCTAACGTAGATGGTTATAGGCATGTAGGTTCCTTTTTTGTCACTGCCAGTTGTTGCATGTAAAGTTTTTAAAAATTACAGTAGATGTGGTTCCAGTATGTGTAGGAGAGCTTCATAAGTAGTTAGTTCTCATGACAACAGGATACTTTCTGCCTATAATCACTGATAAGAGAGCAGGTTCCTAACCTCATAATTCTGTTGCTGTCTGGCACAAGTTAAAGCCCCAGTTAAAACACTAGGTCCCCTGATAAAACATTGTCCATTACATTTGCATATGTCGGATTAAATCCTATTGAATTTGCCCCCAAAACATAATTACCCATTATAAAAGACTGGTATATCATGACTATTTTAAGATACTTGTAGATTAAAACCGAACCATTACATTGAGGTGTGTCAAACTTCATTATGCTTTCTTGAGGGCACTGCTCATATATCAATTTAATTTGAACAGTATTTTTATAGCTGCAAATTTTGTTACACCTGGAAGAGTAGGTAAGCAAGGTGAAATGCTTTATTGAATCAAAGAAATACAGAAAGTGATGCCTTCTTAAAAATACAGGTTTGCAGAAAAGTACTTAGCTGCTTTATACAGGTGCCTTTGTAAATCAGTTATAGAGTAGAAATCGGTTATAGTGATCTGTTTTACAGTTTTCTTTGGATTAAACTTTCGGAAAGGGATTTCAGATATTTCCAGTTTGAGGAATCAGTGTGCCAGAGTACTTGGTTTCTTGTATTTATGTGATAATGGAGTGGATTCCTTTCTGTTAAATGTGATATCAGGAGTCAAACCAGCTCTTAAAGTGTTTAGGTTCTGTCTGAATAAAGGAAGAATTGGAAGTGGACGTTCCAATTTTATTGTATAAATTCATAAAACTGAAGTAAATACACTGAAATTTGTGATTGATTAGTGAGTTGAGTTTAAATTTCAATTCTTTCTCTCTCTTTTGGGGGGGTGATGTTTTACAGGCACTTAAGTATTCATCAAAGAGTCACCCCAGTAGCGGTGATCACAGACATGAAAAGATGCGAGACGCCGCAGATCCTTCACCACCAAATAAAATGTTGCGGAGATCTGATAGTCCTGAAAACAAATATAGTGACAGCACAGGTCACAATAAGGCCAAAAATGTGCATACTCACAGAGTTAGAGAGAGGGAAGGTGGTGAGTAGCTTTCTTGTTGAAACTTTCACAGATACTTAACAAAAAATCTAAATAAAACAGTGGACATAGTGAAATTTCCAAAGTGAAGAAGTTATTGTGTGGTTATATGTCCTTTATGTTTTATTTATGTATTTTTTTTTCAGCAACAAGTTACTATAGAAATAAGATGCTGACATGAGCATGGGCTCTAGTGTCTGATAATAGAGAATGCATTTATGAATACAATCTACTAAATGTGAATGATGGGAGAGATGCAGGACCTTTTGTTCAGGGAAGGAACTTCAGGATTTTTGAGTGAAGATTTCAGTTCACTTTTAAGAATCTTGTTGCTCCTTCAGTGTATTTTCTAAGGGGTTCAAAATCTGTTTCCTAATGATAATGATAAATTATAAATTTTAAAAACTTAGGTTTAAAACATTATGATTCAGAAATTCATGTTTGGTTTTTGTTGTAAACATTTAAAATTTTATTTTCTGTGTTCTGCAGGGTATTGTTAAATTTCTGTACAGTGTTCATTGAAAGTGCTATTTCTTTTGCCCAATGCTAATACCCTTCAGTTATGACCTTACCTCAAGTATTTGTGATGAGGGTTGAGAATAAGTAAATTTTTAGACTGCTCAAAATTTACAAAGGAACAGATGTCATTTTTAAAGCATATATTAAGGAACAAACTAATTTTATTAAGGTATTTAAAATGCCTAGTTTTCTTTCATTGTAAGATCTCTCATTGCTTAAGTATGTAAGTAAAATACACATAAAATGTTAATTGAAAGCTTCCAGGGACACTGAGTGAAGTACCCTGTGGCCGCCTGCCTCTATTGATAAATAGCTTCCTAATACTTCGCTTACTTTTAAAATGTCCTGCATCTTCTTGGTCTTTTAAAATTTTGCCTCTTAGAATAGAACCAGCTTTACTCAAGTGAGAAACATTGGCCACCTCTATATAATTTCAGGATTGAGGAAGTTTATTAATGGTCAGAAGATTGTATTGGGATGGAGTAATTTGGATGATTGGGAGGAAAATAGTTCTCTTGAATGCAGCTGTAGCTTTGTGCTACTTATGCAGATAAACCACGTTTGTAAGTAAGTAGCAGGTGGGTTTATTAGTGTCAGGTTCTTTGGTAGCAGAATTAAACTTAATGTTTGTAGTTTTGTGTGCTAATTTTTCACATCTGTGTGTACAGCTTATGATAATTATTTATCAACCACTCTTTGATAGTGGATTTCATTTCAAATAGGTAGCTCTTGGAAGGCAGGTACTACCTAGTGCTGTACTGTGCTTTATTTGGCACAATTTGGCAATTATGACAATAAGATATGGTACCTCATCTCTTTGAAAACATACTCTTTAAGTTCTTAGATTCTCAAGTTCTTAATTTAGAGCGACCAAGTTAATCTGTCCATCCCCAGATCCAGCAAGAAGTCAGTTTAGATACTCAAGGAAATGTCTGTAAATAGTTTGCATTCATTTACAGTGAACCATACCCAATCCTTTCACAGGTGAAATAGTCCCAAGAACAGTCTGTTGCTTATTCATGCAATAAACATTGGGCATCCATTGTGTGCCAACAATTGTGTGATACTTCTGGAAGTCGAGATAACATGTGATCCTTGTCCTTAAACCTGTTCTTAAATGCTTTGACTCTTGAGAGCTAGTGGTGGTTTAGTTGCTTATAGTTTCTGTATTTGTGTCCTCACTTTGGTTTTCATTTTCTTACTATGTGTGCATTTCAGGTACTTCGTGGCTTTTAATTTCCTTATTTGTGTGTTTTTTTTTTTTTTAATAATTTTTTAGTTGTTGATGGATCTTTATTTTATTCATTTATTATTTATATGTGGTGCTGAGGATCGAACCCAGTGCCTCATGCATGCTAGGCAAGCGCTGTACCACTGAGCTACAGCCCCAGCCCCATCCTTATTTGTGTTTTTGCTGATATTACTTTAGCTCCATTTGTAAGAAACTTTCTACTTATTTTTCTAGTCATTTGCTAAGTTAGGCCCCACTTTCTAGTTTACTACTTCACTGGTTATCTTCCTTTGGAGCCAAGTATTAGTCCATTCTTGTCTACCCAGTCTATAATATATCTGGTTGCCATATTCCTTTATACTTTATATTACTGAGGAATAATACCACAAAATATCTGTTCATTCTAGAGTTGAGTAAATTTTTTTTTTTTTTTTTTGGTACCAGGAATTGAACTCGGGGACAATGAACCACTGAGCCACATCCCCAGCCCTGTTTTGTGTTTTATGTAGACACAGGGTCTCACTGAGTTACTTAGCGCTTTGCCATTGCTGAGGCTGGCTTTGAGCTTGCCATCCTCCTGCTTCAGCCTCCTATGCTGCTGGAATTATAGGCACCACTGTGCCTGGCCAGAGTAAATTCTTGCTGTTAATTCTGTCTCTTAAAGATATAAAATGGGGATTCTTCCCTCATTTAATACGTAGTCATTAAACTTTGACTTGAGGTAAATGTGTATCCCTTTTCTTCTTTTATTACTAATATGTGAAATTTAATAAACTTTCTGAAGTTTAATGATAAAAGTTTAAACTTTTTATTATAGGCATTGTGAATTCCCTTAGATTCTTTAAGAACAAATTCAAATATGTATAAATAAATGTTCATGTGTGTATACATAGATGTATATGTATAAATTCAAATCCATTATCAAAAATAAAATCCAAAATGGGATTATTGGTGCTCTTGGGTATGTGTAACAACTAAGAACAATTACTGTATTCATTGAACTGCTTAGCTCAAATTTCTTTTCAGTTCGATTTTTTTTTTTTAATCAGGAACTTTAGTATAAATATATAATTTAAAACCCTATATCCTATGATTTGTGAATTGCATTTTACAAAGAAAATTAAACAGATAACTGGTAAAATGTGTTTTTATTGGTTTTCCTTAGGCTTGAGCTTTATTGGCATCAGAATATTTTTTTCAGTAATCACTGCATTTCTTTCTTGATATCTTGGACTTTCTTGAAAAATTATCAGTTCAGAAATGTATAAAAGGACTTAAAGATACAATGTAAAAAAGCAGAGATTGAAGAGGATTGTTTTTACTATTACAAATCTTTGTTAAAATAAGACTGCAATTGAGCAAGAGTTTAGAGAGATCCTCTTCAGCATTTGTGGTATATTGTAATTACCTTTATGTGAAAATAATTTTCTTGGTGAAACATTTTTATTTTTATGTATTCTATATGTAAACATGCAAATTTCTGTTTAACTAGAAACAAAATCTTAAGGTTCAACTGTTTGATTTGTTTTTATAGTTTAGGTATATTTTTAAAGAAGCATATGTCACCCAGACCTCAAAAAAAATGAACACGCAGTGCAGGTGTATTTTCAGTGGGTTCAAAAAGAAGGCAGAAGGAAATCTTGAGAGATTCTCTAGTTTTTTCTTAAAATCTAGCTCTAAATATTTTACCAAGTAATTTTAAATTTGGAAATAATTATATAAAGTTCAAGCACTTGGGGATATATTTCCCCCCATTATTATTCTCAATTATTGTGAGAAACTTCTTAGAAGATATATTTGGAATATTTGTTAGAAACATCTTTCGGGGGAGAGCTAGCTCAGTTGGTTAATGGAAGAATATCCTTTACTGATTACTGAATGTAGTAAGTTTACATGGCTTTTTAAAATTTCACTTTTTTTTTTTTAGCATAAAGGAAAATTGCCTTTAGGGAGTTGGTAATCATTGTTTTTCGAGGATTTTGAAGTTTAGAGCTACCTAGTGACATTTTTATCTTGTTTGCAAGCTAGCTTTAATTTGGTGAAATTTGAAAATGTATTTTTAAACTATTACATGTTGAACATTTCTAATCAGAAATCATGTTGAATGTCATACAGAAATACTCAGTTTCAGATACTGAATGTTCAACTGATAGTCTATGTAAATATTCCAAAATACAGAAAACTTGAGAATCTAAAACAATTTGCTTCCAAGCATTTTGGGTAGTATTTGCATTAATGTTTTGAAGAAATTATTCAGTAAGGGCCATTGAGAATAACTTCCAGTTTTTCAGACAGTTTAATGATGTTTGGATCTTTTCATAATAAAAACAAATCATATGGTTATTTCAAATAACTACATTGTGAACAAAATGTGCTTTGCATGTAATGTTAGAAAGTATTGTCTCATTTGATCCTTGTTGACACTGAAGGTAGGTAGATCAATTTTTACAGGTTTACAAGTCACTTTTTCAATTTTACAAAGCAAATTTTCCCTCTTTATAAAATTGAACCAAAAGTGACAGTTGAGTTTAGAAATTAGTTCTTTCTGCTCTGGTATGTAAATTGTTAGAAATGAAACAGGTATATTGAAAGTTCACTTGATAGTGTTTATTATAGCACAATTAAAGGTACTTTTGTTTTTATCATCAATACTTTCAACTAACTTTCCTCAGTGGTTGATTACATCTTGCCTAAATATAGTACAATATCAGAGCCTGCATGTACACATTTGTACAATGTATGTGTGCATTTATTTCTAGGCCAAGTGTTTTATTTTGGAAAGTTTTAATACGAATGCATTCCAAAAAATTCACTAGGAAGAAAGCCGTCTTTCCTCGAGATAAGTCCTCAGATATTGTTCACAAAGAAACTGGAAATTTTGCACAGAATTTAGTGCTTGGATTTCAGTTATTCTGCTGATTAATGATAAGTGTTTTTCTGTTGAAATAGAGAATGTGGTCTTTATAGCTAATTTATTCATGCTTTTTAGTAAGATAGTTAACTAGACAGAAACACATTTGAATTGGATTTACATAGATCAGTTTTAAAAATTATAGGAAACACTCCATTTCAAGAGAAACAGAATAGTTTGAAGATTAGCAGTCTTTGTTTCAACTGTTTGGTATGTTTCATTTAGAAAAAATATATATATACTCTAAACATCCAAGCATGTAAATTTGTGATATTTGAATAATTGTATCAAGTCATTTATCTTAGTTTCTCATCACATCATTTCAACATTTATTTTTTGGTATTTTTAGAGTTATTGTGTATTCTTTATGATTTAATGATATTTGTTTTACAGTAGAAGTATTTTTGAATGGTTCACTTTTGACCCTTTAAAACGGTCTTAATTTCAACCATTTTCTGCTTATGCTTCATGTAAAGTTTTGGTGTAACACAGGATTTTGGGTCCATAATTCACAGAAAATTATATATTTTATTTGTTACCTTTGAAGGATGTTATATTTTTCTGTTCAGAATGGTTTTGGGGTAGTGCATCATTTTTGCTATGATGCTAGAGTGAATGCTAGAATGAATTGGCACCTGGCACGCTGTTATCAAGTCCTGGAGATTATTGAGGGCTTAATATATCCCATGAACAATTTCCATTTTAGGATATATATGATGCTTTGTAATTTTCAAAGCTCTGTTGCATTGTTTCTCATCTGATCCTGTAAAACAGCCTTTTGAAATAGACCAGTGTTACTCCTGATGTACTAATGAAGTTTCAATTCACAAAGTCTCCGGTTTACTCTTACTGAAACTGGAAAGCCAATATCTTTACATAAATTTCTATTTCTGCCCTCAAATTATATTTCAACTATGTAACTTCTGTGTACATAAAGTACAACCATTTTAGTCCTGGCTACCACCTATGGTGCGGTAGCCACCCAAACGGTGGTATTCCTGCATACCGTTTTCCTATACAGTAGCCAGTGATCAGTTAAAATGGCAGTCAGTTCATATCACTCTCAGACTTAAGACTCACAGCCTTCCAGTGATTCCTTATTACTTTTCAAGGCCTGTAATACCAGGGGATTACAGTGTAGTTTGTGTCTAGGTATTTCTTCAGCATCTTCTATCACTGTTCCCCTTGTTTGTACTCCAGTTTGTCACTGTAGGAGAAGTTTGTTATTGCCTCAGGGATTCTACACATTATGCTTCAACTTTCAGGGATAATCTTTTTGTATGTTCAGGTGTGCTCTTTCAATTCAGTAAATTGTCTACTTGAATATTACCCTTTCTCAGAGGCATTCATTTTTATGACCATTCTGAAACAGCCATCACCATCCTTGTCTTTCCTTCCCTTGCTTTGTGTCTTCCTTTTACTTCACATGATGTTGTTTACTTCTATTTTACTGTAACATGACATATATTCCTGAAAGTCACTATGCTTTGTGAAATTGCACCACAGGATTTATGGGAAATGAGTGTCAGGAGCACAGTACTCAAAAATTGTTAGTGACAAATTACACTAAAAAGAGGAACCTGATAAAGATTACAGCATGGTTTTTTTTTTTTGTGAACTAAAGACTAGATTAATACTTTAATGAATGACTTGACTTGGACAGAAATCTGAAGTTTTCTTTTGAAAGTGGGCATCTTTTGAAAGTGGAAAAGTTGTACTCATGCATTACTGTAAAGTGATGGAGGATTATCTGGAAATCAGATGGAAAGTTGTAACCATGTGGATGGATGAGACTCATAATTTATGTGATGAACTGAGGTAGCTATTAGGTGTTTGGGGTCTGTGTGTCTGTTGTGCTTTGTGAATTCCTGTGCAGCTTGGTTCTGGCTGAATGCAGCTGGTATTTCTCAGTAAGTGGAAATTTGTTATTGTTCCCTAATACATCAGTATTTGAACCAACTTACACCTCTCAAAACATGTTAAAGCAGAACTGACTACTTCGTTTTTGTTTGCTTGCCTTCTGTGGAATGTAAGCTCCCATCAGAACAGGTAGTGAGTTTATTTTTAATGTTTTTATCTGCTTTATATTCCTAGAATGGTGCCTAACACCTTGTAGCATTTCAATTAATGAACAGATAAACGAATATTCAGATTATGATTTAAGGGAAATGAAATTGCAGTTTTCTGGAAGTGTTTCTCAAGTTGGAATGTGTATACCGATTACCTGGGGAATATTAAAGTGCATGTTCTGGTTCAGTTCTGGGGTAGAGCCCAAGAGTGCCTTTTAACAAGATCCCAGGTGATGTCTATGCTGCTGGCTTTATGTGAGGAAGAAGGTTCTAGAGCAGCACTGTCCAGTCCAGTGGAAATCTTAGTCACAGATGCAAACCATATGTGTAGCCTTATTTTATTTTATTTTTTAAAATATTTTTTAGTTGTAGATGGACACAATGTCTTTATTTTATTGCTTTGTATGTGGTGCTGAGGATCGAACCCAGGGCCTCACGCATGCGAGGCAGGTGCTCTACCGCTGAGCTACAATCTCAGCCCATGTAGCCTTTTTTAAAAAGTAAAAATGAGCCGGGTGTGGTAGCGCACACCTGTAATCCCAGAACTTTGGGAAGCCGAGACAGGAGAATCACAAATTCAAAGCCAGTCTCAGCAGTGGCGAGGCACTAAGCAACTTAGTGAGACCCTGTGTCTACATCAAACACAAAATAGGGCTGGGGATGTGGCTCAGTGGTGGGTCCCCTGAGTTCAGTTTTCAGTTGGTACTCAAAAAAAAGAAAGAAAGAAATATATATGTGCGTGCGTGTTGGGTTTATTTTGTGTAATCTAATATATTTAAAAATATGCTCATTTTAACATCTAATTGATACTTTCCTTTTGTAGTCTTTGGGATCCAGTGTGTTTTATGTATATAGCATATTTCAGCTTGGACTAACCACATTTTGTGTCTGATTGCAACATGTGGTTGGTGGCTGCTGAACTAGACATTGCAGTTCTGGAGAATGTAACCATCTGGTTTGTCTGTTACAAGAAATATTCCTATTTCTTAACACCCCCCCCCCCCCAGGGTGCTAGGGATCAAATCCAGACTTTATGCGGGTTAGGTAAGCACTCTACTACTGAGCTACATCTTCAGTCCTAAAGAATTGTTTTATGTGCTTGATTTCTGCCAAGCAAGATTAGAATTATTGGATCCTTGAGCTATGTGGTGGTTCTGTTACGAACATTTTTGTTATTACACGTTCATTAGAAAAAAATAAGAAATACAGAGAAGAGGGGGAGTAAAATTGCTTTAAGTTAATCACTAGTTTTATAGGAGACATTGTTATGCCATAAAAAATAAGATTCTATAAATGGTCTTCCCAGGATTTTTATAAAGATGTTGTTATACTTTTTTTTGAAGTTTTTCTTTAGTATTTGCATAGTGGATTCAGTAGCTACTTGGTGCTGAAAATACCAGTCCAAAAGAAGTGATTAATAATTCTTTTCAGTTCATGCTCAGGAAGTTTAACCTGCGTCTATTCTTAACTAATGAGTGAAGTTTTCTTTGTCACCTAAACTTCTTTCAGTGTTTTTTTTTTTTAATATTTTTTATAGTTATAGATGGACACAATACCTTTATTTTATTTATTTATTTTTACATGGTGCTGAGAATCGAACCCAGGGCTTCATACATGAGAGGCAAGTATTCTACCACTGAGCCACAACCTCAGCCCCCTTTCAGTGTTTTTAATTACAGCTATGATATTTGTTAGGTATGTGATCTTAAGCATGCTACTTAATCTCTTAAGTTTTTGTGTCCATTCCCTTAAGATTGTTGTGGAGTTAAAATTATGTAAAAACACTTAGAGGTAAGCTGTAACAGTAGGCTTACCCTTACTCCTTTGAATAATTAAAATTTGTGTCAAATTAGCAGCCCTGTGTCACAAGCTACTGTTTGAGTTAGGAAAATGTTGAGTAGTTTGGCAGGTGAGAGTCATGTGAAGAAGGCTTGGGGACATTATTTGGGCACAAACCCCTATCCTGGAGTTGGTAATTCAGAGATTTTTCGGGATAGAGGAATTAAACAAAAACTGCACAAGTTTGGAGTTGTGGTTCCCAAATAGGACTGCTTATTAGGATTATTTGAGAAGCTTGCTGTAGCTTACCTATAACCTGAATTACCTCAAAATAATAATTTGAAAATAAACTGGTTTAGTTTAGATATTTATAAATTGCATGTCTAGGGAGATTACACAGCAGGAGAAACTCCGAAATGAACATCATTAAAAATCTGGATGTTAGAGTGGTTATTTGCCGAAACATGTATTATGTGTTTTCTTGAGTTTTAAAGAATTTTGCCTTATGTGGTGACACTCATCTGTAATCCCAGTTACTCTGGAGTCTGAGGCAGGAGGATTGAAAGTTCAAGGTTCTGTTTCAGAACAAAATAAAAAGATCTGGGGGTGTAACATACTGGTAGAATGTCTCTGGGTTCAGTCTCGGTACCACAAAAAAAATAATTTTTCTTACTCACCTTTCTAGATTCACAGATACTATGATTATATGGTTAAGTAGCTAACTTAATACCCTGTGACAGAAATGTTTGATGTTCATCAATACAGCTGATGCCCAGCAATAGAGTTTTTAAATTAGTATTAGGAACTGTATATTAGTAGAATCTGCAGCCACCATTGTTCCTTTAGATAAAATTGTCCTAGGCACTCCAGTCATCAAACTGTCCTTAGAAAATTTGATAGTAGACTTCACTGATTTTTGTCTGGGTTTACAAAATAGCCTTCACTCAAACCAGTGTACTTAAGCTGACTTCTGGTGTTAGTGATTAATTTTATCAAATTTATTGTTAGATGTATTTACATTTTAAAAGAAACTTTGGGTGTATGTGATAAAAGTTAGGGCTAGACTTCGTTTAATCTGGTTACTTCTGAGTATTTATGACTGTCAGAAAATCATGACATAACACCGTCTTCAGAAAGGGTTTGACCTGTTTTCAGTCATAAAACTAGTCTGTTTTTGTAGCGCACACACAAACCATAAATGTAAAAAGTTATTCTGGGATATTTTGGCTGTGATGAAAAGAGGATGCATAAAATATTTCTGCATTTAATAATTGATGAAGAATTTTGCAGAATCAAACCATTTTAACTTCATAGAGTGTGCCTGTTGAATAGATTTTCATTATAACGGAGAAGAGCTAGGGAAGTTGGAACACTGATAGGCAACATTCTATTTCTGAAACTTGTGAATTTTCTGAACTTTGCTGCTTGGTACATATTGCATAGGTTTTGATGTAGAGTGGTGTGTTCTTATATTTTACTTAGGCCTAAAAGTAATTTTGGTTCTGATTTGTCTTTTTTAAGCTCATGTCTAAATGAATTGGTTTTGTGGATCACTATTATTTGGCATTCTTTCTGTTAAGTTGTAATTTTTTGGCTTTTGGAATTATGATTCTTTTTCTCCCTATCTCTGGATACTTGAATTATTGTAAACATTTTTGCAATGCTGGGGATCAAACCAAGAGCTTACACACATGAGATGCAAGTGCTTTGCCACTGGGCTACACTGCCAGCCCTCTATATATTTTTTGGAAGTTTGGAAATAATTTTGGGGATAGAGATACAAATATCTCAAAAGATAAAGCTCTTTAATAAATATGTAGCAAAGCATTTGTGTTTTTAACTTTTACTTGATCTGCCATTTTCTCACAAGTGAGGTAATTTTGAAATAGTTTCTCATTTTATAAAGCACTTTTTGCTTTATGTGTTCCATTTTTTAAGTTTGTACAAAGATTTTTAAACTTTTTGTGGATGGTAATGAGACTTTTTGTATATAGGGAAATGTTTTGTTGTCATACCTGAATCTTTTGGCTATATTTTTTTAAAAATCCTTGAATTTTTAAATTTTCCTTAAGATACATCTAAATTGATTACCATTGATTGTTGCAAATAAGAAGTCTGATACAAAAGAGAATTCATAAAAGAGAATTCTTTGTGTTTCATGTCTCCTATTTTACTCACCTGCAGCCTGAGAACCTTTAGGATATTGTTTTCTTAGATTACCTCCGATTTTCTCTTTGTAAGTATAATATGTTTTCTCATTAGTCTGAAGCTGGCCCTTAGAGTCATACCTTCTCTCTTGTTTAGTGTCACTCTTTTCCCTGCTCCTTTTTTGTTTCTGACTCTTCTTTTGAAAATCCTGTTAGTTGTGTTTTTGTTGTATTCTTCTTATTTTTTGCCTGGTAAATAATGGGTATTTGGATGGTTTTTTGAGCAAAAGAGTTACTGTATTCTGTGGGAATTCCTTTGGCATATGCTTCCAGAACACTTAACTATATTGAAACTATTCATCTCCTTAAAGTGTTCTATTTGATGTTCTACTTTTAATTGTATAGCTTCTTATAATTTTATGAATCTAATTTACCAGAATACCTAGGAACTCATAATTATATTGTAGGGTTTTTTTGGTGTCAGTTGTATTTCCTAAGAAGGTCTTCTGTTTGGCTTTTGATACATCTATTCTATGTTACTGGATTCCTCAGAAATTTGTATTTGAGGATGAAATCATAGAGAAGCCCACAGTGTTTATAGGTTGAAAATGTTTAACATCTGAGCTGTTCAGTGTGGTAGCCACTAGCCACATGAACCTGTTGAGCATTTGCAATGTGGATAGTGCAATTAAGAAACTCCTTTTTAAATGTTGTTTACCTTGAAATTTAATTTAGCCCATTGCTGTTAGCCTTCTCCTTACTCAGATTTCTCTTTGTAACTGCCAGTAGTTTTCTTGGTTACCAAGTCCACTGAAAAACCTTAAATCCTTTGAAATTACTTTTCTTATTGATGGTTTTTTATTTTTAGATTTTTGTGGTATTGGTTTTTTGTTTGTGACTTAATCTCATTCTTGACTTCTCCGTGGCAAGCAAATGAGACTCAGAAGTTAGCATTTCCTGTGGACATCTGTGGTCCATCCTTGCTGTGGTCCATCCTTGCTGCTTCCCTTGGGCTCCTGTGTGCACTCGCACTTTTTTTGTGGGGCGGGGGGTACTGGAGAGGAACTGAATTTAGGGGCACTTTACCTCTGCTACATGCCTAGCCCCTTTTAATTTTTATTTTGATACGGTCTTGATAAATTTGAGGCTGGCCTTGAATTTGTGATCCTTCCTTTAGCCTTTAGAGTCACAGATTACAGGCATGCACCGCCATGCCCAGCTGCTACTTCTGATTTTACAAACCCTGTCTAGGTAATGATGGCTATCTAGTAGCTATCGTTATCGAAGACACTATCACTCTGATTTCCGGGCCCACATACCTTCTTGCTTATTAGGTAACCCACAAGCTCCATGATCCGTAGATGATTTCCCCAAATCTGTGCCTGATATTCCCTGTCTTAATTCTTTTTTTTTCTTCTTGTACTGGGGATTGAACTCAGGGATACTCGACTACTGAGCCACATTCCCAACCCTATTTTGTATTTTATTTAGAGAGAGGGTCTCACTGAGTTGCTTAGCACTTCACTGTTGCTGAGCTGGCTTTGAACTCAAGATCCTTCTGTCTCAGCCTCCCGAGCCACTGGGATTACAGGCATGTGCCACTGCATCTGGCTCTTAATTCCTGTTCTTTTTCTTTTCTCTGTGTTTAGGGGGGACTTCTAAACCTCATTGCCATTTTCTTAACTATTGCATTATACTCTTAGAAGATCTGTTAACCTCATTTCCTTACCTTTTGCTATCTGAGCAAAAATTTTATTTGAAAATTTTGTTAACTTTTAGAACCTGAAGTTTTGAAGTCTTCATCATGTTGTGTTGACAGAATTGTCCAAATGATGCGTTTCCTCTCTACTTCCTGGTGTTCTTATCAGGGAAATCTTCCCATCAGTGTACATAGAGGACACTGAGATGAAAAACATTGCTGTGTTCATGCCAGAAATATTAGCATTTCAGACTGGATTTTCTGTTCATGAACTTGCCTTGAAATTTGAATTTTAAAAAATCTGAGTTAACATTGCCAAGAATCAAACTTTTTTTTTTGCAGTCACCCTCTCTTCCGTCTGTAATCCAGTCATGTAAAACTACCCGGTCTTAAAACATGTTTTTTCTTATACTTGTCTCTCTGTATGTGTTTTCACAGCCAGAACTGTCCCCTTCTACCCCACCTCTTTTCTTGGCAAACCTCTTATTCTAAGATCTCAGCTTTTCTTGCATCTATTTGTTATAGCTCTTTTATAGTGATTTGTAATTATATATACATGTGGTTCCTGCTGCATCATTAGTTCCTGAGTAAAATCAACAGCTTATTACTTTGGAGTTCTTCAGTCATGTTTAGATTCAAGTTGCTTTTGTATTTATGAAAGAAGTAAATAGTTTTTTCAGAGTTCCAGAAAAATGCATAAATGATTATTAGCTTGTAAACTTTTTTTTTAAATGATGTGCTATTATTTTTTTATATCTTTATTTATTTTATGTGGTGCTGAGGATCGAACCCAGTGCCTCACGTATGCGAGGCAAGTGCTCAACTGCTGAGCCATAACCCCAGCCCCTAGCTTGTAAACTTTAATAGATGAACACAGTACTTTATTTTTTATGTGGTACAGAGGTTCGAACCCAGTGCCTCACATGTGCTAAGAAAGCACTCTACCTGAGCCACAACACCAGTCATTAGCTTGTAAACTTTTTAAAAATTTTGTATATAATACTAATAGCAAGTTATTACCAATTCCTTACGTAGCCTTCCTTTTTAGACTAGAATCAGTTACTTTATCATAATTCTATAAAGTGTAATTTAAATAATGAGCTGGGCGCAGTGGTGCAAGCCTGTAATCCCAGCACTTAGGGAGGCTGAGACAGGAGAATCACGAGTTCAAAGCCAGCCTCAGCAACGGTGAGGCGCTAAGCAACTCAGTGAGACCCTGTCTCTACATAAAAACACAAAATAGGGCTGGGGATGTGGCTCAGTGGTTGAGTGCCCCTGAGTTCAATCTCTAGTACTCAAAATAAATAAATAATAAATAATGAAATAACATTTAAAATTCTATGCTTCTTACTAATTTTTTTTATTTTTTAATATTTTTTTAAGTTGTTGATGGATCTTTATTTTGTTTATTATTTGTATGTGGTGCTGAGGATTGAACCCAGTGCCTCACACATGATAGGCAAGCGCTCTACCACTGAGCTACAGCCCCACCCTGCTTCTTACTAATTTTTTACTCTTACTTTCCTAAGTCACTATTTCTGAAATTCCACTAGCTAAGGAGCTTTTATGATGCCACTTTTTGTAGTAGAGTAATGGGATTTTTTGGGGGGTGGTAGGTGGTGGTCTGTTTTCCAGATATAACTGTATATTTGAGTAGTATATATCTTTAAAAACTCACATGTAGTGTTTCATTTTCTTTTTCATAGACAGTCATTGTTCTGATTATTTTGGACTAGTAATTCATTGTGTTGTGATTTTATTTCTAAAGTGACTTAAGGTTAATTGAAAGTCAGGTTGTATCAGGAAAAAAGAATACAACTCTTACCTGAGCAAAATTAGCTCTTGAACTTGTGCATTTTAATAGTAAACTATGACTTTGGAAAGTAAACCCATTGAAAGGATAAAAGCTATTCTGATTCTGCAATTGCTCAGTTTTAAAAAGTCTTGGAGGTTGAATTCATTTCTTGTTACACAGTCTTGATTTCTCTTTAATCACATCTTTTGTCTGAAACAGTGAAAACCAGTTCGACTTATTTTCCAGAGTTTTCATTACATTTGGTTTTAATAGTTAAACCTGTCATCAGTGATTAAATAATTAGCTTATGATGTTTGAGTGAAAATGCTATAGGCTCTGAAATGGTTTCTCAGATGAATAATATTTTGAGAATTGGTTTCATTTTAGATTGCTTATGGTGAATATATTTTAATGATGGTTACTTTTCAAAAATCACATTATTTGCCCCTTTTCTAACTTTCTCCCTTTCAGTGTTTAAGATTGTGTGGTTTTTAAAAGCCATCTTCTGGTTTAAAAAAGCATTAAATTATTTTTGTAAGTGCTAGAATGGTGTATCATTGGGGTTTTCCCTTTACTTAGGCTCAGAATTGATTACATGAGGTGGAAAACAGGCTTGTTGATTCAGAATGATAATTTTTTGTTTTGTTAGACCTCCTCCTCTGGCATATTAGGTATATTGCCCCTCTTTAATCCTTTCAATATCATTTATGTTGGTTTCAATGGAGGAAGCCAGGAAATATTAGAGAGCTTTTGATATTTTTGTGCAGTGTTCTTTGAGAAGACTTACTGGTTGACATTTGGATCTTTAATGTACATGTCAAAGCATTGCATTATGGAACTAGGAAATAAAATGTAAAAACTTAAAAATGTGGTTGAGTTGCATGAATGAGGCCCTGGGTTCATTCCCCAGCGCTACAAAAAGAAAAAAGAAATGTTGAGTTACATAGCCAGAAGTCTTTGTCTATTCATTGGGTTCTAATGCTTATGAGAAAATTCCTTTTGGGTTTTGGATGTATGCATCTTTTAAGATTGTATGCTTCTAGATATTAACTTGATAACAAGAATTAAAGTGAGAAATATCAACTGGAAGAGCACTAGATTATATTTGAGGTCTGGATGTTCTAACTTGTTTTGCTAATTATTAGCATTGATTGTGAATGAGTCCTATAATCTCTTGGTTACTGCATCCCACACCTCTGCTAAAGAACAAGGCTGAATTTGATAATTTCCAAGGCCCTTTCCAGATAAATGGCTTGAGACCAGTATATGAAAAATTTTGAGTTTTGTACTTCAAATCAGAAGTTCAGAGTCAGCCTCGGCAACTTAGGCCCTAAGCAACTTAGTGAAATTCTGTCTCAAAATAAAAATGAATGCTGTGGACATGACCATTTAAAAAAAAACAAAAACAAAAAAAAACCCCCACTAAGTTTTCTATCTACTGCTTTGCTAGCAATCATTTATCAAAAACATTTACATAAATCAGTCAGGCTGGGGATGTGGCTCAGTGATGAAAGTACCTATGGGGTCAATCCTTGGTTACCAAGAAAAAAGTAAAATAGTTCTTTGAATTTAAGTTTAAAACTGGCAAACAGACTGAATTTTGCAATAGTCCTTAAGAGTTTTTTCTGTATGTTTTTTACTGTACGTATGATACATTCTTTCATTTAAACAAGTTTTATTTTTATAAAAAATGGTTTAGCTTATAAACTTGTGAATGCAGCTTGCAATTTATTACGTCCTAAGTTGTCTACCAAAAACTTCATTTTCTGCATTGTCAGGAGCTATTTGTGTTTGACCCTTGAAATAACGGCATATTAATGGGTCAAATACTTAATTTCTATTTCTGGTGGATTTACTTTAAAAGAAGAAAAGTAAAAAAAGGACTAATTTCATATTCCAGAAATTCTTGTGAATTATTTGTATTTTAAGTACTTTTTTTCCTTTGGTGCTTACTGAATAAATGTTAATGGTACTATAGAAAAAAGTATACAATTTTATAGTGCTTTTAAGATTGAAGGAGGAATAATTACAGTTTTTAGGTTTAGTATGTAAGTAGAGCATAACTTTTAATGCCTAAATGTCATTTACTTGTGGGAGTTTTTCAAAATGTAAATAGCTAGAAAGAGTAAATGTAAAAGTTGTAGGATTCTGCAGCTGGGGAATAGAAGGAGCACCGAGGCTTGGTGAAACTTGCTCTGTTTGTGTTTTGATTTTACTTATTTTGCCTAGTTCTTTAGTCATTTTTCTCCCTTGTCCCCAATTCATTGTGTCTTTTAGATTCTCCTGAAATAGCTCATGAATCTGTGTTCCCTTTCTAGCTCTGAGATGATTCTCCTTTTGCCTGAGTTAAAGAAATGGCATACTATTCCCTCCACATTACAACCAGAATCGTTTTAAGAAAAGCATTGGCTTATTCTTTATGTAAAACCTTTTAGTACCTTCCTCTTGTCCTTAAGATACAGTACAATTCTGAAGAGTAGCTAGCTACATTTTTTTTTTTTCCAGCCTTTATACCTATCTGTTAGAGATATTTTGGGTATCTCATATGTGCTATTTCCTTCTCCTGGGATATTGTTTCTCCTTTAGCCCATTTTAACTGTTAATTCCTTCCTACTGTTCTGGCTTCAGTGTAGAAGTTACTTTCTCTTAACCTCTCAATCCCAGTTTAGGATAGTTAGCACATCTGTTATCACATGTAACAGTTTAGTTTTGGTGATTGTATTGTAATATCTAAAAGTGTTCCTTTTTCAAACCTGGTTTTCTCAGGTTTTTTTTTTTGCATTTTGTTAAATAGAACCTACAGCCTTCCAGTGGCTAAGGCCAGTAATGTTCCTTAACCAGTCTTTCTACTTTTCTACCTTTCTGCCTTTTTTGCCTTTTGACCCTTCAGTATATGTAGGCAGCATTCAGATCAAGTTACTCCTCTGGCCAAAACCACCTCAGATGTCCTTAGAGTAGTCAACAAGGGCCTGTGCTGTTTGTTACTCCCCTTATCACATCTCTGACCTCTTGTCTCTGGGTTATTCACTTGGTAAGCTTTAACTATCTGATCTTCTGAAGCATTTTAAGCATATTCCTGTTTCCTAGTCTCTATCTATCTTACTGGATATTTCAGATATAGTCGTATCATTTAGGAATTTTGAAAATTTATAATACAAAATCTGTCTAAGAATAATTATTAGAGAGCATTAACAAATTAATTGAAATGAAATAAAGGGTGACCATATTTTATATGTGGTAACCATATTTTATATTCAGTGCAGGAACAGACTAGTCAAATGCTTGGCTTTTCCTTAATCTTTTTTTCCTTACCAGAGGACTTGGGTATCTTAGAGACTAAATAGAGTGAAATTACCTAGGGTCTATAGAAGGTTTGTGTGTGCGTGTTTTTCATAAAAAGTGAATACACACTATAAAATATATTGCCAGTGATCTTATGTTCTGTCAGTTTTTCAGTGCTTTTAGGAACATACTTTTTAAAAATTTTTTTTTAGTTGTTGATAGACCTTTATTTTATTCATTTATTTGCATGCAGTGCTAAGAATTGAACCCAGGGCCTCACACATGCAAGACAAGTGCTTTACCACTGAGCCACAACCCCAACCCCAGGAACGTACTTTTAATTTTCACAAATAATAAGAAAACATTCTGACATTTTTGTGAGTTCAGAAACATTGTACTGTTGTTTTTCAAAGTTTAGTGTATGAACTAGAATCCACTTGAGGTGTTTAGGAATGCCACAGGGTCCCACTTAATACCAAATGAATGAAAACCTCTGCACATTTAACATACTCCTAAAACTCAGTTTGTTGATGACATTTGAAAATTTGGTAACCACTTGGCGCTACTATATGACTGAATTATAATGGAATTGAGGAACTACGAATTGAAAATTCCATGGTATGATTAGCGGCAGGAGGTCTGGGATAGACATTAAGTTAAAACTTTGAAGGGCCATGTTTCCTTACCAGCAGAGCTTCAAACTAGCTTTTAAAGTTTTAAATAAAGTCTAGAGAAGTACAGTCACCTCTGTATCCGGGGGATTGGTTCCAGGACCTTCCCGTATAACCACATCTGCCCATGTTCGAGTTCCTTATATAAAATGGCATAATATTTGTATATAACATACATCCTCCCATGTACTTCAGATCATCTCTAGATTACTTAGCAGACTTTTCTATCATGTTTTCAGTGAAGATGTAGACCTCTCTGCCCCAGTTTGGTCCGTGATTGGTTGGATCCTCAGGTATGGAACTCATGGATCCAGAGGGCTGTTGTATCCCCCCCCCACCTTTTTTTTATAAAACTGACATTTTGAGTAAGATGCATTTGACACTCCCAGTGCTTAGGATGCCTTTTAATACATTTTGTCATTTGGTGGTTACACTAGAGAACATTGGGAATACCCTTTGGTTCAAACCAAGGAAACTGCATGATACTGTGAAGTTTTCTAGGAATCCTGCTATCTAGAAATATATCCCTTTTTAAGGCCTTTGTTGCATTAGAATTTTTCAGATATTTTTCCACAATGCTTGTGAACTATTTTACATTAGCACTCCATTTTTAGCTTTGACGTGATTCATGCTATCTTGTGTTACGAAATGCTGTTTTTTCTCTGCTAGCAATCCTTTTGCTTAGTAAAAACTTTTGCCTCTTTAATCCATTTAATGTATTCTGATTTTGAGTGGAAATTGTCTTAGACGTTAGATAGTGGTAATTTGCATACTAATTACATTCCTGAAAAGGCTAAGCCAGACATTTCTTTTTGGGGGTGTTGAGAGGAGCTGGAAACTTTTCAGTTTTATTATTTGAATAATTACATACTTTTCCCATCTTGTTTCAAAAGCTTTAAGGTTTATAATAACCTGTAGTTTTTTAAATTTTAAAATATTTAATTGAAAAAGATTGAATATATTGAACTTCATTTTTTTGTCT
The DNA here is from genome assembly GCA_004024805.1 of Geosciurus inauris. Taxonomy (NCBI): domain Eukaryota; kingdom Metazoa; phylum Chordata; class Mammalia; order Rodentia; family Sciuridae; genus Geosciurus; species Geosciurus inauris. The sequence continues at coordinate 119,212 of PVHX01002002.1, forward strand.
TTTGATATAATGACCTTGTAGGTTCGACCATGTTGTTAAAAATGGCAGGGTATCCTTTTTGCAGCTGAATAATACTCCTTTATACACACACACACAATCTTTTTTTTTCTCTGTTTTGGTCCTGGGGATCAAACCCAGGGGTGCTTTACCACTGAGCTGCATTCCTAGTCCGTCCGTCTCCCCGTTTTTTTGTTTTTGTTTTTGTTTTTTTAATCTCAAGAGGGTCTTCAGGGTGCTTAGGATCTCACTTAATTGCTGAGACTAGCCTCAAAGTTGCAACTCTTCTGCTTCAGCCTACCACTTTATCTGTTTACCCATTAATGAATACTTGGGTTGTTTCCATATTTTGACTGTTGTGAATAATGCTTCAATGAACATGAGGTGCAGGTATCTCTTAGAGATGCTGATTTACTTCCCTTTTGAGATGTATGTGTGTATATATACACATTTGCGTTGAAGTGGGATTACTGGATAGAGTGGTAGTTCAATTTTAATTTTTTGAGGAACCTTCATACTGTTTTCTATAATGGTCGTGCCAGTTTACATTTTCAGTGTACAGGGGTTTCTTTTTTTCTATTCTCTCACCAACATCTGTCTTATCTTTTTCATCATAGCTATCCATATAGATGATTGTGGCTTTGATTTTTATTTTCTAGTGATGAGTGATGCCAAGCATCTTTTTATGTACCTGCTGGCCATTCATTATGTCTTTTTTTTTTTTTAGTTGTATATGGACTCAGTGCCTTTATTTGTTTTATGTGGTGGTAGGATCAAACCCAGTGCCTTACACGTGCTGGGCAAGTGCTCTACCACTGAGCTACAACTCAGCCCCCATTCATTATGTCTTTAGAAAGAATGTATGCTCAGGTTGTTTGCCTGTTTTTTAATTGGAGGGTTTTCTCTTTTTTGGTTGCTCTTGAGTTGGTGCATTTCCTGTATATTTTGGATATTAACACCGTATCATATATTGGCTTGGAAATATTTTTTCCATTCTCTAGGTTGCCTTTTTATTTTGTTGTTTTCTTTACTGCATAACTTGTTAGTTTAATATATTTCCACTTTTTTTTTGCTTTTGTTTCTGCTTTTCTTTCTTAGTCACAAAATTATTGCCAATACTAATATCAAGGAGATTTATCTTTATGGCTCTTTTTTTTTCTTAAGCAACTTTACAGTTTCACACTTTACGTTTGAGTCTTTAATCCATTATCTAGTTTGAGTTAAATTTGTGGGCTTATTTCTGAGCTCTTATTCTGTTCATTTAATATGTCTGTTTTTATTACAGTTTTGATTAGCTTAGAGTTTTAAGTTAGAACATGTGCTAGCTCTGTTCTTTTTCAAAATGGTTATTTGGCATCTTTTTATGGTTCAATACACATTTTAGAATTGTTTTATGTTGAAATGTTTTTTGTTCTAATAACAGGTAACGTATATGCCCTGTCTAGGGTTCTTTTTTTTTTTTTTTTTTTGGTACCGGGGATTGGACTCAGGGACACTTGACCACTGAGCCACATCCCCAGCCCTATTTTGTGTTTTTATGTAGAGACAGGGTCTCACTGAGTTGCTTAGCGCCTCGCCATTGCTGAGGCTGGCTTTGAACTCGCGATTCTCCTGTCTCAGCCTCCCTAAGTGCTGGGATTACAGGCTTGAGCCACCGCGCCTGGCCTGTCTAAGGTTCTTAATGCTAGGTCATGTCTCCCCCTACCCAAAATCTGTTGACACTCTTACCACCTGTTTCCCAGAAGTCAAATTGTGCCGTAATTGTGTTATCATTAAAAGTTCTACAGAGCTGATTTGAGCATACAACAATTTGATGAGACCACAGGCAATTTCGGGACTCACCAGAAGTTGTTAAAGGCAAAAGCAAGAGCAGCACAAAGACATTAAATTAATTTGCTAAAGGTTGAGCAGTTGCCTTACTTGGACTATCCCTGTGGAAAGTTCAAGACAATATAACTAATAGTCAGTTGGCTGCCTGTGATTAGCTGAGCTTGTTTTAATTTTGCTTGTATAGGAAGTCAGAGTGCTAGAACTGCCTCAATTTAATGGCCTTCAGTTTAGTTATTTTGTTATGTGTAGCATTCTATTTATAAATTGTAAAAAAGGTTTCATACAAGCAAAGCAACGTCTGTATGTTCAGAATAATTCATAGTCTCATGTTATTTCATTTCAGTGTATCAGATTAAAATCATTGTATTAACAAAAAGTCAATAAAGTAGCTTGCTTCATAATCAAAACCTGCACTCAGGAAGGTCCAGGAATTCCAAGGCTATCTTGGACTAAGTATGCTCTGAAAAGATTGGATTGTAATTGGTTTGCACTGTACGCTTTTTATTTGATCTAATTTTCAAGTGCTGCTTAAGGTACTGTTGACAAGTTGGAACGTGACAGAAAATTCTGGAATGACAGGTGTGAGCATCGTATTGGTACAAATCAACCCAACTGAATTTGTTAATAAAACAAGTGGAATGTATAAAGTAAAGCTTTAGTGGTAGTATAGTGGTTTCCATGAGATACTGATGTAACAACATACAGTATACACAGATGTCTCTATTGGGCACTTGTTGTATGCCAGATACCATGGGTATTGTAGACAATTCTACTCTCAAAGTTTTTTTTTTTTTTTTTTTTTTTTTAAGGAAACTTAGATGTTCTCTTGGGAAACACCAATAATATGTAATAAAAGAGTTGGAGATAAGTGCTGCTTTGTAGAAAAATTAAGCTGAATAAGAGAAATAAGATGCATGGGAGGAAGTAAGTTGTTATTTTAAGAAATGAAGAAACTGGGAATGTGAGGGAAGTGTGTTCTAGGCAGAGAATGGTAAATGTATCAAGGTCTTCTGGTAAGAGAATGTTTGAAACAATATAGCCACTGCCACTGTGTTTTATTTAGAGTGAGGAAATGATAAAAGCATTAGGACAAGGACTCCAGCACATCTTTGTCTTCCACTAATTCTGAACTAGGGATTGTTAAAATTTTTCATATTGTGATTTTTCTTCTTCTCTATTCTTATATCTTTTGCCCAAGTTATGGATGTTTCAGTTTTTAAATTCTTGGATTTGAGAATGTCTTCCTATTGCTGTATATCCTTTCAGTGTACAGATTCAGAACTTCCTTTATTTCGGGGATGTTTTATTTCATTATACCCTTGAATGTCCTTCCTGTTTCTATTCCCTTTTTTTTGAAAACTGTGCCCACCCCAGTGTTGCTTGTGTTCCCTTCATTTTTCAGTGTCTGGCATTTTATCTCTACGCGCTCTCATATTTGTGCTTCTGTCCTACGTGCTTTGATATTTCTCTGATCTGTTTCTTATGGCTGTTTCAGCAACCATAAAATTCTTCTACTTCTAACATGGTTTTAATTTCTTGATATGAGCTCTTAAGTTCCTCTTATTTTTCTACCTTTTTTGCATTGTCTTTATGCTTTCATAGCTTGTTTTTGTTAATCTCTGAGGATTATTTCAAACTATTTTCACATATTTACATTATGTACTCACTTGATAACCTGTATTTGTTGTGAGTAAAGTCATTCTTTGGGCTATGTATGTGTGAGATTAAATTCTTACTGATTCTGATTATTCATCTGGACACTTAGAATTGTATCCTTAAAATTTGGAGGTTTATAATCTCAGTATGTATTAGTAAACGTTGTGTATTTAGAGAAGAGTGATAAAGTGAAAATTTCATGTTTTCTTTTAACTTTCACTGTATTTGATGAATTCTTATCAGAGATCACAAATAGAGGTCCAGGCAAAGATTTAGATAGGCTTTTCTCTGATGCATGCAGATCTCTACTTCATTAGGCAAAAAGAAAAGTCAGTTGGATGGGACAAGTGACCCTTCTTTTCTCTTTTCCTGCCACATTTTCAAAATATGTAGATTGTACAGGAATTGGAATTTTCGTACTTTCTTACACTTTAGTATAGATTTAATTGTCTCTTGAAATTATTTGACAGTGCCAGCCAGGTTGTAGCTATTCTCTTTTTAGTTTTGATTGCATATCCTTTTATGTTGGCTTTTTTGGGGGTGGGGGTAGTGGAGATTGACCCCAGGGTGCTTAACCACTGAGCCACATCCTCCCTTTTTATGTTTGGTTTGTTTGGGTTTTTTTAGATAAGTTGTTTAGGGCCTTGCTAAATTGCCGAGGCCGTTTATTTTAGTTAATTTTAATAGTTGCTGTAGGGGCAGATATAGAAATATGGTGTCAAGCTGTCATCTAGTCTTTTTGTGTAATTTTTAATATCAATTGTGCTGTATGGTGTGTTGTCAAAGTGATTTTTACTTCAGTCATTGAACTAATAGCTTTTAAAATTAATTTGGAAATAGTCTCAGGATAACTTTTTTTTAGTTGTTGATGAACCTTTATTTATTTGTTTATATATGGTGCTGAGAATCAAATCCAGTGCCTCACATGCAAGGCAGGTGCTCTACCACTGAGCTACAACCCCAGCCCAAAGGTAACTCTTTATGAATATTTTGATATTAGATATTGCTGATTTCTTCTTACTTGAATTTGGAATTCCAACAGTGAAACAAATGGTGGAGAACATAAATGTCTCTCCTTTATATTGTGTATGAGTGCACACGTGGAAGAGGATAATGTCATTAAAAATGATGAGTCATTTATTGATGAATGAAGATGTCTAGATATTAAGTAGGAAAAAATCACAAAATACCAATTTTATCTTTGGGGATAACTTTAGAAAAAGCCTACAAGGATAGAATTCTTTGCTAATTAATACTTTTCTGTTCTGATTATTTTAATGCTTGTTCTCTATTTTTAAAAAAATAAAATATTACAATTGAAAAAATGGTAGAAATAGACTTTTGAGAATATTCTTGCTTTTAAAAGATGCTATCTGTTGGTAAATTAAAATCATCCCTGTTAGAAGTTTATTTTCATGGAAAGGAAACATTTGTCTCTTCCTACAGTTGTTACTACCTTTGTTTAATTCTGTTTGAATTTTCTCACATACTCTCTTAATATCTGTTGGTAGTATATTTTTTAAAAAGGTAACATTCAAGAATAATATCCATGTCTTCCCATTGTAAGTTTTCCTACTAAGGCATATATAGTAGTGGCTTCTCTTAATCCTTATTTTCTGGTTTGGTTTTGCAGTACTAGAATAGAACCCAGGGCCTTCTGTATGCTAGGCAAGAGCTTTACCTCTGACCTTTGCCCCAGTCTGGTTCTTGTTATCTTGTCAGGATTTTGTAGTTGGTTGGTTTTATGATTGAATCTGTTTCTGGAATAGATTATACTTTATAGGAATTACTAAATTCTGAAACAGCTCTTCAGTAAACCTGTTTCTGTGTAATCTAAGCCTGGCTATAGCTGTTGTTGGAAGTATCTTATAGTAAATAACATTTACATTTGCCTCTTGATTTGTATCAAGTTGTTTTGAACAATGTAGTAATGTTTTCTTTCTCCTTTTATATATAAGCATATCACAGTTGCAGAATAACTAGACATAAGGAGTCCAGTGTTAGATTTTTCAGTTAACTATATCCAAAAATTCAGTCCTTATTGCCTCAAAAGTAAGATGACTAAACAGCAAAAACAGATGGAGTTTTAGAATAAATGCTATCTGGTGTGCACATGTCTCTACTGAGATACAGGTGAGCAATATTGAAAACATCATATCTGTAACTTTTCTGTATAATATGCTGCCATTTTTCTCTTTAATACTACACATTTTTTGGAAAAGCACTGTTCCAGTTTGTTACATCTGTAATAGAATGGAGGCTAAAGTAATTTTTAATGAGTATCAAGTGATATATTTTCCATGGGTGTTGCAGGTATTGTTCATCTTAGAACTCATTGCCTTGCTATAATAATAATAATTAATTGGTGATGTTGATACACTTAAACATGTGAAACATAGGATTTTTTACCAATCCCCAGAATAAAGGCAGCTCCCTTTTTATTGATGCATTTGTTTTTAGAGTGTACTAAATGATGAAGGCAATGTTGTACTGAGTTCATATTCATGGTATGACAGGCTAAATTCCTGGGCTCAAGGTGTTTTCATATAGTGGGCATATAAAGTACATAAACAGGAAAATTTAACATTGTGATTTATGCTATGAAGGAAATAGTTGAAAATTGTTATGGGCAGAATATATGCTTTGGTCAAGGAAAGGCTTTTATAGAGGTTGACTTATGTATCAACACCTAAAGAACAGATAGCCAACTATATAAGGAAAGAATTCTGTGGCTTTAGAAAGGTGAGGGAAAATTAGGAAGCCATTTCTCTAGAAAATCTTTAGTTTTTAGTATTGTCTTTCAAAATATTCTTCAGCATGCATTTTCATGATCCCCTCAACACTTTGCACAAGCATAAATATGCTCAAAAGTGAAAGGTAAGTTCTTAAGTAATTTTGAGGGTTCTTTGCTTAAAATATGAGGTACATTTTTTTCTTCATTTAGATTCAGGGCCCCTGAGTAGTCGTTGGCTTAACTCAGCTTTACACCCTTTTATCTCTATGTAGGAACTTCATATTCTTGACAGATTTTTACTCATTGTCACCATCTATTTTTCTACTTTCATGCTGTTCCTTATGTTATTTCCTTTAATTAAACTGTAGTTTATTTCATTGGACCCAATTGAAATCTCTTGTGTTAGATGATCAATAGTTTTTCACACTGTCTTAATGTAACAGCTTAAGTGTGCAATATAAGGAGGGCATAACATACTTGAAGATTTCTTTATGTTCATTTTCACCCCTTCTCAGTTTGCTTAATTGAATAAATTGACAAGGTGAAACTACTTGGAGACACCTACAGACATATCACGGCTTGATGTTCTTGTTGTTATACCGTACTTTAAAGGCATCAGCTTGGAAAAGGATAATCCTGTCTTTCGACTTCATTGCTTACTCATCCTTTTAGATTGTAATTTGATAAATTTTCCTAAAACTTTGGCTTTTTAAATACTTCTCTCTCAGCAGTACTTTGCATCATCATCATCATCATCATCATCATTTTGATGTGAGATCTCACTATATTCCCCAGGCTCCTCTCCCAACTTGTGCACTTAAGTGTTCTCTGTCCTGGCAGAGAACATTCCTTCCTTAGCCTAGCCACTTAGCTGATTCTTAAAAACAGGAAAACATAAGAATTAATGTAGAATGTACTCTTAATACATAAAAATAACTGTTTAAGAGAGGTGTGTTATGAGGGTTTGCTTTCAATTGAGTGGTCAGGAAAGGTGTTTTTGAGGATGTGGCTTTTTAAGAGACCTGAAGAGTTTGAGACCTGAAGATTGATCAAGAAATAGGCAGAGTGGAAAATAGAGCAGAGGGTATTGACTGACTATATAAACGATCTGAAGAGTCAGAGATCGAAAGAGATTTTGTCACCTTTGCAATCCTACATGTTGTCAAACAATATCTTAATTTGTTAAGTGTCAATGACCACAGGTTAGATGCTTTCATTTCTATTTAGGTGGATGTAAAATCTGAGCTAAATAAAAGCTTAGATTGCCTGACTGCTTTTCACTAAATGAGTGGTTCTCAATTTGATTAGACCCAGCTAAGCCTTTTTAAAAATATTTTAAAATATTTTACCATGGCTATTTCAGAAATTTGAGCTATAGCATACCATAATTATTATGATTCCCTCCAAAAGAACTCCATACCCATTTATCAGTCCCTCATTTTTTCTTCAACTCCCAACTTCAAGTTACTGATCTACTTTGTTTCTTAGATTTTCCTATTACTGGTATTTTTCATATAAGTGAATTGTATGGTCTTTGGTGACTGGCTTCTTTCATGTGTCATCTTGATTTCAAAGTTTGTCTGTGTTACATCATATATTAATTTTTTTCCAGTCTCAGGTTAGTTTCTTTACTTCAGTAATTCTCAGTCTATAAAGTACACATGAATTTATCTGAGAGAATGTTGCATGTAGCTTGTTTCAGATTTATATAGCTATCCAGCGTTTTTCTGGTCAAATCTGTAGGATTAAGTTTTGAGAAAAGATGAATTAGGTTCTGTGTTTAAGCTAGGTAGTCAAAGTCCATATGTAAGGTATCATAGATTTTTTTGTTGTTGTTGACAGTTTTATTGATGAATAATTCACACATGGTAGAAATCAGCCATCTGGATGTTTCATATATATGAAGTCACACAATACGTGGCCTTACTGGTTCTTTCACTTGTGCATGCTCCCTTATTGGCATAGTGTTTGCATGTAATCTACACATATTTTCCCATATACTTCAAATCATCTTCTAGATTACTTTCAATACCGAATACTCTATGCAAATAGTTGTTAACTATAGGGAATGATTAAAAAATAGTCTGTACATGTTCGACCAGATACTTTATTCCCCCTTGAGAATTTTCCATCAGAAATTTGTTACTGGGAAGGGAACCCAGGGGCTCATATGTGCTATGCAAGTGCTTTGTCACTGAGCTACCTCCCCAAATGTCCCATCTGTGATTGAAGCTATGGATACAGAGGGCCAGTTTTTGACAGTGTCCAATTTGTGTTTTCTTCCTTTGTTTCTTATAGTTTTGGTGAAAAATTAGGACTATATGCTTTTCTTAGGAGTTTTATAATTTTAGATCTTACATGTAGGTCTATGATTCATTTTTGCATAGGTTGTGTGGAAGGGATTCTTTTTTTTCTTGTAGCTCCTCTTTTTAAATATTTTGTAAAATTTCATTAATATATACAACCTACACATATAAGTAGAGAGATGATAGCTCCAAAGGAGGTAATGTTTATGAAATTTGCACAAACTGGATTTTGTATGCTTGTGCTAAAAATACTTAACCTATACATTCAGGATAAACTTAAAGTGTGGCAGTACTATTTTTCAAGCTTTTTAAATATATTTCAGTGAGAACATCAATTTTAGTTATCTCTGCCACTTTAATGTTTGATTCTAACTCCTGTTAACAAAGGAATCTCCATGATAACATTTTATTTGTGATGGATACACGTGCAGATGTATTTTTTGGCATTGTTGGTGATGAGATTTTTCCAAGTGGTGAACATGGGTAAAAGTTCCAAACAAAAATTTTAAGTACTGTACCTTACAATTTGCATAGCACTTACATTCCTAGAAAATTCAGCATACTATCTTAAGGCAGGAATGGGTTCTAAACTCCTCTGATTTACAAACAGATTCTTCTGATAGACATAGGATAGTTCTTTGGGGAATGTCCTATGCACAGTGGACATCCCTACCTCTTTTCTACTTAATGTCATGGGTGCCTTCATCTATAGCATTTGCTGTCCAGTGAGCTAGGTACACAGTTTAAAACTTTCTAGTAGCCAGCATCTAAAACTAGTTTTAATTTTATGTACTGTTAATCAAATATATCCAAGTATTTCATCATGTGATCAGTATGAAAAATGTTACTGTGATAGTTTACATTCTCTTGTATTGAGTCGTTGAATCCATTGTGTATTTTATACATACTGCAGATCTTAAGCCTTGTTTCATGTGGTCAGTATATACCATGTGTGACCAACCAGTGGCTACCATTGAACAGAGCACAGATCTAAAAGTAACTGCAATTGCTGACTGTCAAACGCAGACTTGTGGTTGACACATCAAATCTGTTTTCTTCTCCCCCAAAGACATTGTCTAGTTAGTTATTGCTGCTTGCTGCTTGCTGCTGCCCAGGCACGACTCCTAAAGAAAATTCAAGTTAGCTTCTTTATTCTTTCATGACTGTGTCAAATTGCATATTCTCCTTTGTTTATTATAACAACAGCTTCAATGCTAAGAGCTTTGCTTCCATCTCCATATCCTTGGCCCCAGCAAGCTTCATTTCTATACTAAAGCTTTTTTGCATTTTTAATATCCCCTGAAGCAGTCTATACCCACATGGAACTGCTTGCTTGTGCTATTCAAGTTTTCATTAGTGCTCTGGTTGCGTAATGCAGTGGTTTGCTCCTACTCTTTCACAAGGCTTTTACAGTGTCATATTGCAGAATTTCGAAGTTTTTCAAAGAAAATATCATAGCAGAAATACCCATTACAGGTGTATGGCTTTCTTGGTGAAATTCCCTTATTTTAAAATCCTTATTAGCCTCTGATTTGGAGGGCCCAAGAAAAGGAAAGGTATTATGACATTTAGAGAATAACACCAGGACCTAGGAAAGGTGTTTAGAAGGAAACCTGCACAGTCCAGTTGTCTGTAAGCAAAGGAGGTATGATTACCATAGTATTTCAGTATATTGCCATCTTTTCAGGGGAGCTATGTTGAGTGTCCTTTGCCATTTGACTTTGTAAACTAGAGTTTCACAAAGTGTGACCCAGGTACTAGAACCTTCTTTGAGGGGAGTGTTTATTAAAAATGCAGATTTGGAGCCCAATCCCATATACTGTGAATCAATCTCTGTGATTAAACCTTGAAATACTGAACTTCATTCATTCATACCTATTTGCTTTTGTTTGACTTCATACCTATTTGCTTTTGTTTGACTGCATTTTGGAGTTGATAGGTGTCCTTGAAATTTTCCATTCAGTGTATGCTATACTTATTCAGTTATTTGTAAAAAACAAGACTTAAGTCAGAGGATCTGGTAGTGAATTCTAGTGGTTTTCCTGTTCTGAATAAGGTCATAAATGCTATGAGAAGATTGAAAAAGGTGATTACATTTCTCAGCCCTGTTTGAACATAAAGAATTGTATATGCTGCTTCTGCTTTCTAATATCAAAGTTCCCTTTTCTAAATGGGGGAACACTAATTGCTTAATGAACAATTGTTTCTTGCTTGGTCAGGTATGTTTTTCTATGCTTTTTGGCCTGTTTTCTCAGAATACTTTCTTGGGGCCCTAACTTTATTGACTGCAGATTATATCTTCCCACTGTTAAAGCTCTAACTTTCGAAGTTTTAGAGATGCCAAGTAGGAGTTACACTGCATTTTAAATACTGAATATTTTGTCCTGGAAAAGTTCAGTCTCTTGTGTTATTGTTCATTAACTATCTATATTAACATTGACTAGTTCAGGGGCCAGCAAACTTTTAAAGGGGTAGCTCGGTAAAATTAAGAGCAAAAGTAACTAGGTAACACTTTTACACTTTTGGGTATAACCCTGTTTTGGTAAAACTTCAAAACTTATGCTGAGCACTGATCCTTGAACTCCAGTAAGAAACTAGTATAGAGTCATTCATTGTATCTCAATTTCATATGCTGCTTAGGTTAAGCACTAGAAAGGGGAAAACTTTGCTCATCTTTTTAAGTTGTTTGGGTTACAAGCATAAACATAAAACCTGCTCCCTGCTCCACGCCCCAAAAAACCCACACAGTAAATTCTCAGTAGTATCCCTTTTTAGAACCTTTAAGACTTGATTTATTGGTCCTAACTTTTAATTTCTTAATGTTGGCTAAAATATTTATTGTTTAAGTCTAATTTTTATTTTACTGATCCACTGATACTGTGTTTACTAGATAGGTATTTCTTTAAGGTAGTGAGCTTTTTTCTTGGTGTAATGTACAGAGAGCATAGCCGGCACTAGACCATGTAAACAGGTTTGCTTCCATTGCTTCTTTGAGTCAAGCTTGTTGAGTCTTCTCTCTCAACAGCATATGTATGTTATCTTTTGTGCATTTAAATAATCACTGGATTTGCGGTTTTGTTCAAGTTTTGTACACTCATCTCTATTAGATAGAACAAGATCCAGAAACACTCTAAGCTTTAGACTCTGCATAATAAATAATATATATTTTACCCAAAATATGTACAGATTGATCATGGAGATGCATATAGAAATTTGAAATTTTAAGATAAATGGGGAATTTCAAAGGAATTTTCTGTAGTACTTCTTTTGGGTATGACTCAAAAGTCATCTTTACTATCACCAACATTCCCCTGATCCTGAGGAGGTGTGCATAAATCACTTAGCTTTTCTGCCTGCATGTTACTTCAGGCTGGAAAGGACTGCTTGGAGAAAGTAAAAAGTTCAAATGAAATATCCCTCCCCCAAAATGCTTTGTAAGGTAATGTGAGAGTTAAATATGTTCAGCTTACTACTATATTATTATGGGGACACATCTGCCCTACCTTTAGTTCTTAAGGGCATCTTTCTGGCAATAATCTAAAGAGATAACTCATTCATACCATGCTCTCAATAAAACTTTTTATTTAGAATTAACTTTTATTTAAGAATGTTAGATTATTAGACTTCTCCTAATATATTTTCATCTTAGTCATCTTAATCTTGGTCCTTTCCTTTTTTAAAGTTGTTTTTTTGTTTTTGTGTTTTTAGTTGTTGATGGATCTTTATTTTATTCATTTATTACATGTGGTGCTGAGGATCGAACCCAGTGCCTCACGCATGCTGGGCAAGCGCTTTTACCACTGAGCCACCACCCCAGCCCACAAGTTGTTAAGTTTTGTTTTTGTTAAGTAGTCTATGTAAATTTGTTCTATAGAGTGTAGAATCTGGTCTCTGTCCAGAAAATTCCCCTCTCTGAAAATGTGTTCCCTTTTACAGTCGATTCAGTTTTCTCTTTAGCAGGCTAATGTCCCTGTTGCGTATTTATTATTATTATTATTATGCCATGCCCACGGAAAGCCCACATAGACCTAAAAGCTCACTGCTGTCTTCTATCAGGCTGGTAGAAAACTTAATATTTCTTCAGAGGAAAAAGAGCTTATTTATTGGTATCTCATTTGAATTTTAATTGATAATCACTAAAGGAGAGTGGACTCCTGGATCTTAGCCTGTTGAGAGATCATTAGACTTCATCCATAAAATCTTATATTCATAGAGCGCTTTATCTATTTTGTCTGAACCACTTAATTTGTCCCCTTCTATTGCATAGATTTAAGCATAGATCATTTTCTTTAAGAAAGTATGCAAATACCAGAGGAGGGTATCTAATCCAGGCTTCTTTTTTGTAATATATATATATTTTTAGTTGTAGATGGACACAATATTTATTTTTATGTAGTGTGAGGATTGAATTCAGTGCTTCACAAGTGCGAGGCAAGCACTCTACCACTGAGCCACAAACCCAGCCCAAAATCCAGGCTTCTTTAATAGATTACTATGGGGTTCCTTTTTGTCAGTAACACTGACTTTTCCTCCATTATTCTTGACATTATTTTATGAAAGTTTCCATGAAAATAATCAACATGTAGAGTGTAAATGATATTCTAGTAGTCCTTATTATTTCTAAATGTTTCATATTAAAAATTGTAAATCTAGCCGAGTGCGGTGGCTCAAGCCTGTAATCCCAGCACTTAGGGAGGCTGAGACAGGAGAATTGCGAGTTCAAAGCCAGTCTCAGCAAGGGCGAGGCGCTAAGCAACTCAGTGAGACCCTGTCTCTACATAAAACACAAAATAGGGCTGGGGATGTGGCTCAGTGGTCGAGTGCCCCTGAGTTCAGTCTTTAGTACCAAAAAAAAAATTGTAAACCTAATTTTTTAAAAAATTGAGTTATCTGAAAAGCAGAAATTTTAGCATAGATCCAAGATTTTATTGAAAACTTGAGGCAATAATTTTTCTTTGTTACTAAGCATTGGGGATCCTAAGACCAACCCTATGTTCAATAATTGAAGATTCATGACCTAGTCAGTAGTCATTGTCATGGCTGTGGCTTAATCACAGTAACAGATGCAAAGGGAAAAGGACATAGGGGGGCAAAGTGGAAGAATCTAAATGCAGGCTTCCAGAGATTCTCTCTCAGTAGCCTGGGACAAAGGATGCACTTCATTTCTTTCAGCAGCAGATTGTGATGATACTAAATGTTTTCTATTTTAAAAAATTGGATTTGGCTAGTTTGTAGGTGCTTAAAATGTAGAACAGTTTAGACTTTATTGATAAAGCAAGTATTTAACAGACTCTTTTAGACACAAACAGCATAGGTATAATGAAGAGAGTTAAACTTTCCTGAAATACTGGTTCCCACATGCCTGCCAAGGGCCTACTATGCAAGCAGGCCTTTGAAAGAGTTAGTAGTCTTATATCTGCTCTGTTAACTTTTTTTGTACACTGAACTTGTTTTCTTGTGTTCATTGATAAAGCATTTATTGCCTTCTATATTAAAAAGGAGTTTTAGGGTGTTTTATGTAAATAGATAACATACAGTAAAGCAAGTAGATGAAGAAATCATCAGCCTCTCTCCAGCATCAAGCTTCTTGAGAAATTCCCTCTACTGTCACTTACATTGTCCTTAAGTAACCATTGTATATATTCAAGTAATTCTCATTTTGTCTTTTATGACATCAGTGGCTTTGTTGGGTATTTGAACCTGCTTGTAGCGTCCTTTATAAAGAGCATCCTTATTCAGGATTAAATTGTGGCCCTTGCTATTTCTCTTGCCATGTCTTCTTGCATATGTTTATTGCAATGCAGTTGGTCTTCTTTTGACCTCTAATGGATAAGCCTTGGGAAGCTAAGTATGCTCTTTTTTCCTAGTTTATATAGATCTGCTCTTTCATCTTGGGTACCTGAAACCCTATAGTCATCACCTGTCTCAGTTCACCTTTTATCCATTTAGTTTTTTCTCTTGATTGAAATAATTGCTTCTTAACTCATTTCTACTCTTACCTACTATGAATTCTGACTGCTAATTCATGACCTACTGGACCATTTAAATATCCCCCCCCCCTTTCAGTTTTGTATTAACAAGTTTTTACAACTTTGGATTTTTATAACTTGGTTTTTATTAGAATATTAGAGAAACCATCATTCTTCCCTTGAAGGGACAGCTTGAAAACTTTTCATGTTATTTCATTCTAAAAATTGGTAAGACTATTAGTAAGCAAGTCAGAATTATTCAAGAAATTGAAATACGATTGTAAAAACAGTGATAATGGTAACTTTTAGTTTCATCAGTTGAATTTTTGTGAATTTCTGTGTACAAGGTGTTTTTCTTCCATAAAATCTAAATTGCTAGTAGTGATAGATTTTGTTCATCTAATTGTAATCAACATTGTTCCATATATTATCAGCCATGTAACATATCTTTAGTGTTCATTCACAGTAGGGTAATAAATACTTGATATAGCATAAAAGTATAAATTATCTGTATTCCTGATGTTCATATGAATTGTTGATTTAAAGATGTAAAATAATCTGTGGTATGATAAAAACCAAATGAAATGCAGTTCTAATTTCTCTGTTCTTTATCTTTCAAGGGACCAGTTACTCTCCACAAGAAAATTCACACAACCACAGTGCTCTTCATAGTTCAAATTCACATTCTTCTAATCCAAGCAATAATCCAAGCAAAACTTCAGATGCAGTAAGTATTATGTTAATTCCAAAATTTAAAAAAAATTACTGGAAAATAAATCTTACAGCAGGTCATCTTAGATCTAATGTTTTTTGAAAAGTGTTTTAATCAAAGTTGACTGACTTTTTTTTGTACTGAGGATTAAACTTGGTAGCACTTAACCACTAAGGCACATCTTCAGCCATTTGTATTTTATTTAGAGAGACAGTCTCAGTGAGTTTTTTAGTGCCTCACTAAGTTGCTGAGGCTGGCTTTGAACTTGTGGTCCTCCTGTCTCAATCGCCCCAGAAGATTGACCTTTTCCTAAGGTACTAATTTTATGAGTATTTCTATACAAAACAAAATATTGCCTTTGTATTATCTGAAATACAAAGAACTTCAAACCGAAACTTCTAGTTAATAATAAAGTAGTTTTAACTTTAGATTGCTTTCTTTCCATAATTTGTAAATTTCTTACAGTGTATATTTTACTGTCACATGCTATATACTCTATCAGACTCTAGGCATAGAAGGTCTCTGTTTTCAGAGACATGAAACTCGTGAAGAATTTCCATTATTTGCAAAAGTTTAGGAAAATGAAGTAACTGTTACTCCTTTTGATTTTTTTAGTGTCACAGGTTCAAATGAAATTTCTAATATATTCATTTGATAGAAGATTAGTAAGATTTCAATTTATTAGACATATGCTAGATGATAGACATAGAACTAAGATAATGTAGCCCCTTGTAAGGAAATTCTAGACCTTTAGTGGAGACAGAAAAATAAACAATGTAGTACATGTTAAAGTTGCTTTGGAGAGCACTCAAGACGGGGATTCCCAGCTTGAATTAGGAAGACACAAGTAATAATTGCTGACATGTTAAATATAACTTACCTAGATAAAGACTTTATATAGTCTATAGAGGATAACACTTAGAGAAACGTAGATGTGTGGGACATAATAGCATTTTTGGAGATCTGCAAGGATTTTTTGGAAAAATGACAGGAGTTTGGTTATAGAAATACGGCCAGATCATAAAAAATGGTGTATCTTACCAGCAAATATGAATTCTACTGAGGCAATGGAGAGCTAGTGAAAGGTAAAGTAACATCTGATATGCAATTTTTTAAAAAAATCAGCATGTATCACAGTGAAAAATAGATTATAGGAAAGAAAGAACAGTTAGAAGAAAGGCTGTCAACAAATTTTGCCTTGGATATTTTATGATAACCATACCTTAAGTGGCGTTGAAAGAATTACAGTTTTACCGCTTCTTTTTTTTTAAACTTGAAAAATTATTTTCACTAAGATCATAATAAAAATAATTTTTTTGGAATTTTTAAAATCACAAAAAGCACATATGTGAATAAAGGAAATGAAAATTTACTATCTACAGTTAAACATAAGCCAACATTGACTTTTTATGGCGCCCTTCATTCTTTTTTGTTTGTTGTTTATTCTAATTATACATGACAGCAGAATGCATTTTGATTCATTGTACATGAATGGAGCACAACTTTCTCTCTGGTTGTACTGCTTGTTGAAACAGTATGGATGGTACATTTTCACAGAAAAAATTGGGATAATAATTGGATAAACATATGCCTCTAATAGTTTTAAGTTTTGTTTTAGGATTCAATTAAGAAAACAAATCATGCTAGTTATTTTAACTCAGAATTTAATATGTAGAGTTGGTTAAGCAGATATTACAGATACCAAGGACTCAAAGATAAAAAAGGAACCCTGAGGTAACCTGTAATTATTCCTTAGGGCCATGAAGAGTAGGAAGAGATTGGGATTATCAAAACCTGATATCTTACAGGAGCCCAAAAGAGCTAACGGTAGCATTTTCAAGGGTACAATAGTATAGGTTCTGTGATGGGGCAGTGTAGAACTGAAAACTGGAACTGACTGTGCTGCTAGGGTTTCTTCCTGCCTTTCAGGAGGATGTGTTTCTTGTAACACATCTAACAGGAAGTCATCTGGCTAAATATATTTTGCATTTTTCCAGTCTTAACCCTCACAGAGCAGACAATAGACGAGTGGAATTGAGGCTGAGACAATAGCTTGATATACTTTCATAAGTGTATCATCAAACTACTTGAGATGAGTTGTGTTTAGTGAGCTGCAAGCTTGAGGATTTTCGAACATTTCCTGGTTTTCATGAAAAATGGCCCATTAATTTATAAACATTAACGTACAGTCCTATTAATCACTGAAAATTTAGGTATGGTATTTGTCTGCTGTTACCAGTGGCAGCTCGTGGATTTTTTTTTTTTTTAAAGAATAAAAACAAAAACCACTTATTTAGGAAAAACAATTTTTTATTATTTGGGTTATTAACTTGGTGAAATCAGAAAGAATAAATAACGGGTACCGTGTATGTTGGAAAGATCAAATCATTGGGATGCCAGGGAATTTCATCAAGTGGAAACTGAAAGCCATTATCAGAATGGAATAAACGTTTTGTGTTTTCAGACTTAGGGTTCCCCTTTCTTTAGATTTCAACTGTAGGTATATAATTTTAGTGGGTTTTTTGTTTGTTTTTTGGCATTAATAATGTATCCAATGGGAATGACAAGAATAGTATTTACAAATTGTTTAATCTTAACTGAGAAGTTATTAGCATTTGAACATTTCTGATGATGACTTGTCAACTGCTATTTTCTTTAGGTTCTAAAGATAAAGTTTTTGAGTGACTAGTAAACAAAAATCATCTTCTATCTAATACTTCAATTACGAAAGAACAACACATGCTAACACTTTTTTTCATATTTTTATGAGTGTATTATAACTCTACATAATAGTGGGATTTATTGTGACATATTCGTACATGAACCCATTATAACAATATAATTTGGCCAATATTGTTCCCCAGTATTTCTCCCTTCCCTTCCCTCCTTCCTTCCCTGGTCCCTTTCCTTTACTCTGCTGGTCTCCCTTTCATTTTCATAAGATTATCCCCTTACACATGCGTTTTTCCTTCTTCCTCTCTAGTTTCTACATATGAGAAAACATAACGACCCTTGACATTGAGTAGCTTATTTCGCTTAATATGATGTTCTTAAGTTCCATTCATTTTCCAACAGATGACATAATTTCATTCTTTATGGCTGGGTAAAACTCCATTTTGTATATATACCACAGTTTCTTTACCCATTGATGGACACCTAGGCTGGTGCCATAGTTTGGCTGTTGTGAATTGTGCTGCTATGAACATGGTTATGCACATATCAGTATACTATGTTGACCTTAATTCTTTAGGATAAATACTGAGGAATGGTATGCCTGGATCATATGGTGGTTCCATTTCTAGTCTTTTAAGTAGGAACAATTTTTTTCTAAGCAAAGAAATTCAGAATGCTTTTAAAAAAGAAATCAAATAAGCATAATGAATCTAAAGCAGACTACCTGTCTCTAAGCCTGTTATAATTTTAACTGAAAAGAGGCATTTAACAAGCTTTTCCTCAAGTTTTGTCATGAGCCATGCTCTAACCTTAGACATAAATGTTTACAATAGTACTGAGCAAGGACCTGCATGTAAATATCTTAAATAACGGAAGAAAGATTTTTACCTTGACTTTCAACAGTTAACTTCGTAAAAAAGAAAACCTCATTCATACTGATTTCCATACTGGTTGTACTAATTTACAATCTTGCTAGCAGTGTAGTGTTCCTTTTTCTAAACATCGTTTCCAGCATTTATTGCTGTTTGTATTCTTCATGGCTGCTATTCTCACTGGTGTGAGATGAAATCTCAGTGTAGTTTTGATTTGTTCTATTCTGATTGCTAAAGATGTTGAACTACTTTTGCATATTTGTTGGCCATTTTGAGAAGTGTCTGTTCTGTTTGTTTGCCTGTTAATTGGATGATTATTTTGGGGGGAGTGTTGAGTTCTTATTTTCTGGATATAATCTAATGTCAGAAGAGTATCCAGAAAAATTTTCTTACATTCTGTGGATTCTTCACATTCTTGATTGTTACCTCTGCTTTGCTGTGTAGAACCTTATAATTTAATGCCATCCCATTTACAATTCTAGGTATTATTTCCTGAGATTTAGAGATCCTATTGATGAAGTCAATGCCTGTGCCTGTATGTTGGAGTTAATACATTATTTTAATGTGATTTAAAATATACTGTAGCTTAAACAAAATTGGTGTTTTTTCCTCTTTGAGGATTTCAGGCTTTAAATCAATAACTATTATTGAAAATCACTAACAATATTATCTAGTTACTTACATACACTTATTTGTGTGAATGAGTTTTTCTTTTTTATGAAGTTAACTGTTGAAAGTTAAGGTAAATATATTTCTTCTATTGTTAAGTTATTTACATGCAGGTCCTTGCTCAGTGCTATTGTAAACATTTATGTCTAAGGTTAGAGCATGGCTCATGACAAAACTTGAGGAAAAGCTTGTTGAATGCCACTTCTCAGTTAAAATTATGACAGGCTTATAGACAGGTGGTCTGTTTTAGATTCATTATGCTTATTTGATGTCTTTTTAAAAAGCGTTCTGAATTTCTTTGCTTAGAAAAACATTGTTCCTACTTAAAAACACATAATGGAACTTCCCTAAATATCCTCGGCCAGTTTTAAGTTATGGGATGTGCTTTAAATTCAATTCTACGTGACTTTGTATTTATATTCCAGTCCCTCTTGTTAACAACTAAGTATCCTATATGTATTTCAGAGTTTCTAACGTTTGTTTCCTGAGGTCTAATGTCTAACCAGTGTGACCTGGAAATATTAAGACATTTATTAGAGAATTCTTACAACTTCATGAAATTGTTAGAGAAAATACCACCTTTAATATTAATTATTATTATTGGGTACTGGGGATTGAACCCTGGGGCATTCAACCACTGAGCCACATCTCTAGCTCTTTTTTAATATTATTTAGAGACAGGGTTTCACTAAGTTGCTAAGGGTCTCACTAAATTGAACTCATAATCCTCCTGCCTTAGCCCCCAAAGCTGTTGGGATTATAGGTGTGCGCCACCATGCCCAGCCACCTTTAATAATATTTAATGAACTATTGTTAACAATTCATACGATTAATTTATGAATTATAAGATTATAAGATTCACTTATCCATCTCCCATAGTTTTAGAGAAGCGGTAGTGTGAATTTAAGAGAGTAGATGGGGGAGATTCTTTAAGAAAAGCTATATTCAAGAGAGAAGATATTTTGAATTCAAGGAGAAATTTGATATGTTCCTTGGTAACTAACTGTTCGATGCTTGCTTGCTTTTTTCTTTTAAGAGCATCCATTCTCAGTTCTTTCCCAAGAAACTTATTTATGTTCACTCATCACCAATATTTACCACATTAAAAATCAAAATAGATGAGAAAATAATTCATTTAAAATATCATAGACCCATTAAATGTTAATGTGTATAACATTTTCATGAAAAATAACTTCTAAAACAAAAAATAGACATTGAACATCTCTTTAATGCCTACCAGTAGAAGACAATTAAAATCATTTTGGTAACGTTTTGAAAAGTTTGTTTTGCAAGAGATTTCAGGGTTCCCCAGGTTTTCCTGGATGACTCTTAGAGAATGCTTATGTTTGCTACCATCTAAAGCCTAATTTAGAAAACTTTGTGTACAGGCCTTTTAAGTTTAGTTCTCAACGTTTTCTTATTTTGTAAAATCAAGAACTTTGAAACCAACCATTGCACATCAAAATTTTTAAAATTGCTCCATTACTTGGGAGCATTTTCTTATTCCTTAACCTATTTGAGTATGGACATCAGGTAAAGATGAGATAGTTATTTATCTGTGATTATAATGTAATAACCTGATACAGGTTTTGTTAGGTAAGATATTAACTTGCACTAAGGTAGGATTTGGCAGTAGTGTAAATCAGTGCTCTTTAGGGTTCTGGTTTGTGAACTTTTTTGGTACTAGGGATTGAACTCAAGGGCACTTAACCACTGAACAACATCCCCAGCCCTTTTTTGTATTTTATTTAGAGACAGGGTTTCACTGAGTTGCTTAGGGCCTCACTAAATATGCTGAGGCTGGCTTTGATCCTTCTGCTTTAGCCTCCTGAGCCCCTGGGATTATAGGCGTGCCCTTTGGTGTGAATTTTTAACTGTCCTTGAGATGGAGCAGGAATGTAAATGAACTGTTAATTTAGTTCAGCTGATTCCCACTACTCCCACCCCTTAAAACAAGATATGATGAAAGAAGCAGTGTTTGAATATTTTTATGCAAACTCCTTATCTCCTTTAGGACAGATGACAATTTGCAAACCATGGCTTTAAAGAATGCTGGTGTAGAAAATACTATCGTGTTATTCCCTTGCTAGTCTCATCTTATTCTGCCTCTGACCAATCCAGTAACCCTATATATAACCACTTGGCAAGCAGACTAAGTCTTCCTGATAATATCTGTAAAAAGAATCATTTTGTATAACTTAGATATAGGTGATGGAGAAGAAATTCTGAATTTGGCCTTTTGTGATTGGCTTCCTAAAACTTGGTTATACCTTAGTTCTGGATGCTGGAGATCAAGAATTAACTCTGTACTGCCTTTCTTCAGAGGTCTGGAGGCACAGGGCTGATCTTCAGGACCCTCCTCATTTTGAACTATATACCTAAGAGTATAAACATACAGCAGAATCTGAAACTTTTTTTTTGTTGCCCTCAAAATTATGTGGGTATTTCCAGAATTGATGTTGCTATGGTGGGGGGAAAATCAGTTTGGAAATCAGAGTTTTTGAGCTTTTCTTTAAATCATCAATCAGTGTTGTGAACTATGAATAACTCCTAAAGTTTGTTTTCCAGTTGGTAAAATTAAAGCTAGGCGAAGGCAAGGCAGTGAGTTTATTTCCTCAATTTAAATTTGTATTTGTTCTGTGGCTGGTGCACTGAGGGTACACTACCATAGTATATTATTTTTTCATTTTAATCTCAAGCTTCCCTGAAAAAAATAGTTAAGAAATTCAACTAGAATACTTGAGATTTTGCCAGATTTCCTGCGGCCTTTAAGCACTTAAATGTTATATTTTTGGAGCTCAGTTCCTGGAAACTAGAACTTTGAGGTTTTTCTAATTTTATTCTGATTTTACATTGCTTATAAAATACCTATAAGAGACTATATCTGAGAAGTTTTCAAAGACTGGTTTTAGTTATAGGAAAATGATAACTGCTGGTCTTATGTGTTCTATTAGACATAGTTCTAGTACATACTTGACCCATCTCATGGATTTTGAAGGTGGAACAAGTTGATGGCTTGAACTATTTTTGTATTTAATATTTTTATAATTTTAGTACCTTTTTTCATTAAATAGCAATAAATATAGGCAGGCTGTTCTCTGTACTGTATGATTGCTCCTGTGTAGAACTACTGATCTTATGCCATTATCAGTCATTTGAGAATGGGTTCTGCACCCGTTATTGGATTTTAGTAGTTAAAATTATGATAAGGGGAGGACCTTTTGTATAATGCTTAGATGTTTGTAATTTCATATTTTTCTTCCTGTGCCTAATAAACTAATATTTATTAATGTTTACTTTTGATCCTTTAGATTAGGGTACAAGTAAATCTCTCATGTATGCTTTGAAAACCATTGACATTCTTGATATTTTATATCAAGTGATAACATTTTCTAATTTAAAAAAATATATTTTTAAGCCTTATGATTCTGCAGATGACTGGTCTGAGCACATTAGCTCATCTGGGAAAAAATATTACTACAATTGTCGAACAGAAGTTTCACAATGGGAAAAACCAAAAGAATGGCTTGAAAGGTATTTGTTTTAATCTCATTAAATAATAATAATCTTAATTCTACAGTTTAACATCTTATGTCATTAAACATTCTAATTTTAGTTTTCCTTCCCCTTCTTAATTTTAGTGATTGGCCCACTGTCATTGTTATTTCCATCCTCTTTCCTTTTTTTAAAAAAAAAAAACGTCTAGGACACATGGGCAACTGTTCCTGTGAGGGGCAGGAGGGCTCGGGAACAATCAGTGCATTTAATAAAATACTTATATTATTAATAAACATATATGCATCTTATAATTTGTAAATTTGTAAGAGGCTTTTTTTATATTATATTAATGTTTCTTAACCTTATGTAGAATTTATAGTGTAGTGTTTTGGTTATAGGGTTGATAGTGTGAGTAATTGGGATAGTTTTGGCTTCAGAGAGACATTTGAGTATTGTTTGCTCCATTTCATTTCACTCCAGTTAAATTTAGGCCATGTTCAGTTCTTTGGTTTTCCATATCCCATTTTGTTAAGCATTTACCTAAAACAGTTATTGTGCACACTCAATCCCTTGATGTGATTTTTATGAGTTTATTTTTCATTTTTAGAGAACAGAGACAGAAAGAAGCAAATAAGGTGGCAGTTAATAGCTTCCCAAAAGATAGGGATTACAGAAGAGAGGTGATGCAAGCAACAGCTACTAGTGGGTTTGCCAGTGGAAGTAAGTATTAATTCTTTTTCTTTGAAACAGGGTAATTCATCTGTATTGTTTATTTACTTTACAAGTGTTTATATGTGTTGTCATCAGCATGTGTAAATTAAGATAAATGGGACCATAAACATGATTTCTTTTATGTTGACTCTTTCTCAACCTCTACCAGTTTGTTTCCTGAGTAGGGAACAAAGACAGAGGTGCACAGTAGAATAGTACATGAATATATTTCTTACTGCTAATAATGGCTACAGTGCTGTTGAATTGGTAAACAATAATGTTTTGTGTTTTAGATTTTTTTTTTTAAATAAAAGTCGAAAACAAGAGGCGACCCCTAGATTAGCTTTCGTTGGTGAAGACAAGACCAACTTAGAGGAAAAAAGAAATTTATTTTGGCTCACAGCTTTCTGGGTTGAATCCATGATCAGCTGAATCCATTGCTCAGAGCCTGGGGCAAGGCAGATGGCAGAGGGCATGGTGGTGGAAAGCTACTCAGCTCTTGACAGCCAGAAAGAGAAAGGGATTTGAGGTACCAGGGCCAAAATACAAATTGCAAAGGCATGCCCCCCAGGGACCCACCTCCTAGCCATGCCCCTACCATCAGTTATCACCCAGTATAGTGGGTCTTTTTAAATTAATCCATCAAATGGAATGATCCACTGATTAGGTCACAGCTCTCATAATCGAATTATTTCACGTCTTAACATTCCTGAGTTGTCTCATATGAGCCTTCAGGGGACACCTTATGTCCAGACTATAGCACCCCCTCTCCCCTCAATTTTCTCTGTAATAATTGAATCCTAGTCACACACAGTGACACCAAAGTACCTGTTAACTTTTTGTTTTTAGTAAGAAACTATTTATCTGCATATAGATGTTCCCTAACTTAGGATTTCTTAACTTTGCAGTAGTGTGAAAGCATATCCATGCAACCATTCGTTTTCAGTACAGTGTTCAATACGTTTTCATGTGCAATTCAACATGTTAGAAAACAGATTGTTAAGTGATTTTTGCCCAAATGTAGGCTAATTTAAGTGTGCTGAGCGCGTATAAGGTAGGCA
This sequence comes from Geosciurus inauris, assembly GCA_004024805.1. Lineage (NCBI taxonomy): Eukaryota > Metazoa > Chordata > Mammalia > Rodentia > Sciuridae > Geosciurus > Geosciurus inauris. The sequence continues at coordinate 143,900 of PVHX01002002.1, forward strand.
AGGTTAATATCTGATTTTCAGTAGGTTTGGTATATCAAATGTATTTTTGACATTTTTAACTTTCAGTTACATTGGGATGTAACCCCCTTCATAAGTCAAGGATTATGGATCTGTAGTACAGCTCTGTACTGAGTTTCCACAAAACGATTAAAGTGTTTACTAAAAACTATTCTAGAACATTTGTTCTTAAGTGCTCCTCATCTATAAATTAATGTTCTTTTGAGGCCACATTTTGTGCAAATGGGACCGGTTTTTGGTTATCATTTGTGTTTTAAATGCATTCTTTGAATTTAACATTTTATTAAAGGTTTTATTCCTAGTAGCTGCCCCTTCCCCAAATAAATGTTGAGATTTTGAGAAGAATTTTAAGATGGTGTGCTCTGGGAATCTTAGATTTAAGCATTTGAATAACTGAAAACTCAAAGTAGGGGGTTGTATTTGGTCTCAGCAAGGGATACTGAATTTTTGAGGGGAAAATTTAAGATGAATCAGTAACATGAATTTTCAAGGCTGAGTGTTGCAGTCTTTGGAACATTTAAATTTATTAGTGAAATTGTACAGAAAGCAGTGATTAACAAGTACTGAAGGTAGGAAAAAACATTGTATTTTGAGAAGACTTGGGTTCTAATCACGTTTTACACAAATAACTAACTGACTTTAAGCAAACAATTAAAAATGAAATAAAGTTATTGAAATAAATAAATAACACCCAGTTTATGGGCCCCCTGAGCAAATAGAGGAAGAATGACAAATGAGTATAAAAATAACCTGTCTTAGAGAAGAAAAATATCAGTTGAGGGATGCAATGTTGTGTTCATGCTAAGTAGGTCCTGGGGATAGGCAGCATTAGATTGGGCCAGTTGTCTCCACTTAGGCTGATGTTTCTGATGTTTCCCAAAGAGCCTTGTATGCCTGGTATGTTCTTTCCAAAATATCCTCTCATTTAAGTCATTCTTCCCTTGGGGTAGAGTAAGTATAGAAGAGAAATTAAAGATCTAATTTAAGAAAATTGATAGGAGGGGAAATTTTATGTGTGTGTTCGTTTGTACATGTGTATACAGCTTTTTTTCAAAGTTTAAATTTGTCATGATTTCAAAAATTAAAGCATGTTTATTAAGAAATTGGAAGGGAGGTCAGTCAGGTTTTTTTAATCGTGTGACTGAGGATCATTTTGATACTTCATTTTCTTTCTGTGTCCATATATAAATGTATGTAGAAATTGCATATGTGTGGCCGGGCGCATGGCACTTTGGGAGACTGAGACAGAAGAATCACGAGTTCAAAGCCAGGCTCAGCAATGGCAAGACGCTAAGCGACTCAGTGAGATCTTGTCTACATAAAACACAAAATAGGGCTGGGGATGTTGCTCAGTGGTCGAGTACCCCTGAGTTCAATCCCTGGTACCCCCCTCCCCGCCAAAAAAAATTCCATATGTATATATTTCACACTAAAAATAGGATTATCTATTACTAGTTTTAGCCTGTTCCTTTAATACTATGTTAGGGCTTTATTTCCATGTCAGCTTATAATTGAACATTTGTTTTATTGCCTACAGTGTTCCAGTGTTTGGATGTACCTTTATAAATAACTCCCATTGATGAATACTTGGGTAGTTTTTAAGCCCTTTTCTACTGTAAACAAGATTGTTTCATATTTGCCCTCTTAACCTGAAGCTGAGTTCCTAGATGTGCAAATTATGGGTAGTGGGATTATGGCTATGTTGAAATGTAGTTTCTATCATGCTTACTCTCCCCCCTTCTTTTTTAATGGGTCAGCTGAGCTATAAACCTTATGGTAGGAATAAAGACAGTTAATATTGTATAATATTGCCTATTCAAAAAACATTGGTAGTTTTCCTATGTGTCCAGCATATTAGTGTTCATGTAAAGCTTGTTTCTAATAACTGCTAAAAGAAATGAGAAGGGGGGCTGGGATTGTAGCTCAGTGGTAAAGCGCTTGCCTCACATGCATGAGTCACTGGGTTCGATCCTCAGCACCACATAAAAAATAATAAATGAATAAAGATTATTGTGTCCGTCTACAACTAAAATATTAAAAAAAGAAAAGAGAAGGGGGTAGGATTGAAAAGATTGTTACATGTTTTCCAGAACTTGATATTAAGAATTAACGTGGATAAAATTTTTAATTTGATATTAACACTGGATTTTTTCCTAATCCATCTGATGGGGTGATTGCTTTAAGTTTAAAGAAACATTAGTTGGGGTCATAGCACTAGTGATATTTTGGATCAGGTGTTTCTTTATTGTGGTCTTGATTGTGAAAGACTGTCCTGTGTTGTGGATTATTGAGCATTCTACCTATCAGGTGCCAGTTGCACACCTCCCCTCCAGTCATGACAATTCACAAATATCCTAGGGAAGGGGGTATGTGCGAACAATCATTTTTTTAACAATGCTTTCTGTAGAGTTGTAATACAAAGCTTTTGCCCCTATAGTTTCTCATTTCCAGTTAGTGCTTTTTTTTTTAATTTGAAGTTATCATTTTTAGTTTTCATCTGAGTACATTTACTTGACATATTTTGATGGTAGCCATATAGAATTGAAAGGGGATTTTCTTGGTCAAGGAAATAGAAATTCTGGGCAATCAAGTTATAGAGGTGGGTCTAGAAATATTCCTTTTATATCTGTCCTTAGACGTTTGTGATAGTATTCTCTTTGCATGAAGAAATTCTAGAATTGTAGTTTTATGTCCATGAAAGTTGATAATTCACTAATGAGTCCATGCACAGATGTTTATTCTGGTGTAATAGTCCAATCTATTTTTTGTTCTGTTTTCTAAGGTAACATATTATGTTGCATAACTTTTGACCTTGAATTTTCTGTTAAATCATTGTCAAAAAACTTTGTGTTTTGATATGGTTGAAATTTTTTTTGTTGTTGGGATATAGCACATAGTAATGTGTGCTGATAACTTTAAAATGACTTATAATTTGAGAGCACTTTTTCACTGTCTTGGTCTTTAGAATTAGGAACATGAATTGGAAAAATACAGTATTCACCAGAGGGCATCCTTTGGGAAAATTGTGATTCCTGTTTGAATCTTAGGGCTTTTACTTGGAGGTTGCTTTAATTATTCAGTTATGTAGGTTGTAATATTGTTTAGGTTAGAGACATTTCGATTAGTAATAGATGCGGTTAATGTGATTGTTGAAATTTTCTTTCCTTCGTCCTGTTTTGTGGAAGAATAGTGCTAGAATTTAAATTGCTGATAGTTTAAATTATTGTCAGTACTTAAGTGTTTACAGTATTTTTGTGCCTTTAAATTGAAAGATAGGTTTTTACTTTAACTGTTAAGTAGATATTGTTCATATTGCAGATGTGGGACTTCTATTTTCAGATAGCATGTATCATTTTTATTAACTAATTGTTAGCCTTGTTAAAAATACTAATTAATGTACATTTCATGATAAAGTTCAGACATCTTAAAAATGGTGTCGTTTAAGCCCTTGCATAAACTACTTGAGAGCCCACCAAGTACTTTAATATTCAGAAAAGTCAAGCTAATAATAAGCTGATATTTCTTTGCAGTTGACCACCAGTCATTTATTAGAATCTACAATCCATATTTTCAGAAAATGGAAAATTTAAGTTTTTATTTTTAAAACATTAAAATTTTTTATTCAAGTAAAATAATATAATTCCGTGTGTTGATTCCCCTCCCTCCCCCCAAGTGTTTTGTTTGAACTACAGTATGTGGTTCTAGGAATCCTAAGAAATTAGTAGCCCACTTGAAATCTGAATATAGATTAATATTTATAGTCAGGTTAAACTTCTCTTCTAGTATTTGAATATTTATATGCCAGTGGTAAAACTGCAGTCACTAACTGCGCTTGCAGTTTTATACAAAGATAAATAAGTACAAGTATGTTGCTAAATTAGCTGATGTTAAAGACAGGATTCTAACGTAATCTTTTTTCTTCCCCCTTCTGTCATTCCAACATCTTTTTTCGAACTGTGAACTAAAGTGGAAGACAAGCATTCCAGTGATGCCAGTAGTTTGCTCCCACAGAATATTTTGTCTCAAACAAGCAGACACAATGACAGAGACTACAGACTGCCAAGAGCAGAGACTCACAGTAGTTCTACGCCAGTACAGCACCCCATCAAACCAGTGGTTCATCCAACTGCTACCCCAAGCACTGTTCCTTCTAGTCCATTTTCGCTACAGTCTGATCACCAGCCAAAGAAATCATTTGATGCTAATGGAGCATCTACTTTATCAAAACTGCCTACACCCACATCTTCTGTCCCTGCACAGAAAACAGAAAGAAAAGGTATGCCATTATTACTAGATGCTGCACGTTGAACTCTAGTGTCTGATATTTACATTATTTCCTTTGGCTTAAATAAGACTCAATTATAAATCCTTTTAAGTCTTTTTACAATGTTACTGCATAGATTTAGGTCTAGAGTTAGTCATATTTAGCCTTTTCTTTTAATTTATAATATCCAGGCTCAAAAATGTTTTTTGCTTTTTGACACTGAGGTCGAGTCCTTAATTGGTAATGTTTGGCAATGGTTTAAACAGCTTGTCAAAGTCAAACGACTGTCCCTTTATATTTGATATTTTAAAATTTTTGTTATAATCTTGTTAGTATAATTTAGAAATTGTGTAGTTTTTCTTGATTAAAATTTGTGAATAGAAACATTTTGAAACATTTCTCCATAACATGCAATTACTGGTTTCATTTTGTGAATTACAAAACTTGAGTTGTGAGGGCCACAAAATAAGCCCTAATTCAGATATTAACATTTCTTAAGTTTGAAGAGAAGAAGTAAACATTGTAACCCAAATTGTGTTGATAAGACTCAGAATAAGCATAGCATGTTCAGAAAAGTCTGAAAAGTTAGTAACAGCTGCTTGGGAGATGACACACAACAGAAGCAGCATTATGATAAATGTATTTTGCATAGACCTTTCACAGTTCTAAACTTGAACTTCATAGTATATTTTTTAAGAATCTAGGAAAATAAAAGACAGTGCAGAAACAAATTATAGGTAGACCCATTAGCAAACTATTTTATGTGTTGAGAAACTTTTACATGCTTGGTGGATTTAGATGAAAATAATTCTTTAAGCCAAATCCTATTGCTTGATCCATTGCTCCATGTTGACTTAATTTGTTGATGAAGGTTCAAATAATTGGATTTCTTTTACTTCTAGTTTCAGCTCTTCTATTATTTTGAGTGTCTCTTGTTACTGTGGCAGTTGTGTTAGATTTTACTAAATCATATGCTTTTATCATACAGTTAAAAATACATCAAACAGATTAATGCTTATTCCAAATTTTGTAAAACTCCTTAAAGATGGTTTGCACCAAATTTCCTATATACACATCAGATTTACCCTGTTGTAGAATAAATTTGCAAAAAAAAAGATTCTTGAGAGGAAATCTGCATTAATGCATTAATTTCTAAAGAACGTTTGGTTTTTTAGTTACTGTAATTTCATTTATTTGGTTACAGAAAAATTTGTTCAAAACCCCTTGTCAGTTAGACAAAAAAAAAAAAAAAGTGAGCTGGGTGCAGTGGCATCTCCCAGTTAGTGGGGAGGCTATAGTGAGAGGGTCACTTCAGCTCAAGTGTTCGTAACTAGCCTGGGCTAAATATAGCAAGACACTTGCCTCAAAGCAAAATCTAGACCCAGTAGAAGTCTTTATCTCATATCACCTTTGTGTATTTAACTTTTTAGCTCTTATCTTTTTTGAGATTTTTCTCTTTGGCTTCTGTGATACCACTCTCCTTCAGTTTCTAAATATTTTCACTTTGCACGTTTTTATTAATATCATTCACCTTTTTTTCCTGTTTTGTCCTTTTTCTTGTTTAAGATGTTCTCTTTTTCTTTGACTGTCTTGACACCCAAACTTTGAGCTCCACTTCACACTGTTTATCTGCTCCTTTCTATAATTTCTTGGTATTTGTTACATTTCCTCAAATACAGTGTTCACAATTTTCTCCCTGTTCCCACAATTTATTTTTAGATTCTTGGTATTTGACATCACTATCCTCCAAACTTTTTCTTGTTCTTTAGCATTCTCACTACTTTTACACACTCTGTCGCAAAATGTTGGACTCTTTGTAGATCCCATTTAGTTACCCTCTTATTGCTTTCTTTTCTACTCAGTCTGTCCTTAAGTGCCATTGTCACAAAATTTAGATTGGATTATGCCATTTCCTTGCTTAAAAATTTTATAATGGTTTTCTCTTAGCTGAAAGTGATCTTACTTAGTGAGATTATAGCAAGTACTGAAGAGCATGGTGGCAAAATTATGATTTTCCTTAACAGTTAACATAATTTGGGATTGGAGATTTAGCTCAGTCGTAGAGCACTTGGCTAATGTGAGTGAAACTATGGGTTTAGTCTCCAGCACTGCAGAAAAACAAAAAATTTACACAATCGCATAATTTACGTTAAAGGTTGATAGTTCCAATAAAGTTATTGTTGGTTTTAAGTGATAATATTAATGTCTAAGGGTGTTACTTTTAGTTTGCTCTATTAAATAATACAAGAGCAGTATCTTACCTGCTGCTCTATTCCTAGTACTTGACAAGTAATAAACACTGGGAATATTTGTTGCAAATGGATAAACAACTGTAAGACTGTTAATGTATTGTGAGTTGGAGGAGCACCTATATTGATCATGGCAATGTCAGAAAAGTTTAATTTAGAATTATAATTTATTAACAGATAAGTTTGCAGTCACAAGCAGACCTACTCGGTGACCTCAGTCAAGCTCAGAATTAGCATATCTAAATGATCAGATCATTAACATGCTTGTTTCTCAATGGGAGAGGGAGGAGAAATCAGTCATGTATTAATAAGATGTCATTCAGTCATTTGAATAAAATTCCTCTGTTTTTATGGTATTTTACTAAATATTGATGAAAAATTGGATTGACCATAGTTATTAAAATGTTTGAATAACTAAATACATAGAGGAATTTAGTCTCAGTAAATAAGTTTAAATTTAGTCAAATTAATAAAAATGGCATTTTGAACACTGTAGCAGGAGAATCAGCTGTGACAAAAAGAATATTAGGAAATATTGTTAATTAGGGAATAAGGGTGATCTTTTAAATCAAGACCCAACAAATTTAGCTGGGTGTAATGGTGCATGTTTTTAGTAATCCCAGCAACTCAGAAAGCTGAGGAGGAGGATCCCAAGTTCAAGACCAGCCTCAGCAGCTTAGTGAGTTCCTAAGCAACTTGGCAAGACCATGTCTCAAAATAAATACAAAGGGCTGGGGATATGGTAAAGCACCCAAGGGTTCGGTCCCCAGTACCAAAAATAAAAATAAAAAAAAATTGACATTTTGAGATATTTAAACATTCTGTGACAAATGTAATAATCAAGATTGAAAAACAAATAATGTTAGGAGAAAATGTTTACAACATACATAGCAGATGGGATACATTAAGAATCTATGCAAAGCAATGGGAAAAAAGTGGTTCAATAGCAAAACCTTGCAAAGAACATGAATAGGCTATGAGAAAAGAGGAATTTTAAGTTGTCATCAGCCTTACTTTATACCATATATAAAATTAATAAAATGTTAAAGTTGTCGGTGACACCAAAAGCTCAGGCAGTGAAATAAAAGATATTGGACTTCATTGGTGTTAAAACCTTTTATGCATTAAAGGAAACTACCAAGAGATCTATAGAATGAGAGAAAATATTGATAAATTCCATATATGACAAAGAATTGACATTGAGAATATCCAATTTAGAAATAACAAAAAACAATCCAATTTAAAAATTAGACAAAGGGCTTGAATACATTTCTCCAGAGAAGATATTTTGATGGCCAACAAGCACATGTAAAGATGCTCAACATCAATTCATTAGTCACTAGGGAAATACAAATCCAAACCACAATTAAATAACATTTCACACCCATTAAGATTCCTTGTGACTTAAAGAAAGAAAGAAAAAGAAATAACGTACTTTTGAGGTTGTGAAGAAATTGGAATCCTTTTACCATGCTGGTAGGATTGTAAAGTGATGTAGCCACTGTGGATTAGTTAGTTCCTTAAAAAGTTACACATAGAATAACCTGCAGTATCCAGCAATTCTACTCTTATATATACACCACAAAGTATTGAAAGCCAAGGATTCAAGATTTTTCTGAACTGCGGTTCCTAGTAGTTATTACAGTAGACAAACATGAAAAACAGTTAAGTATTCATTAACAGATTAGAGACTAAAATGTGATGCATATTTACATAACGTGCAGCATTATCAACCTTTGAAAGAAATGGAAATTCTGACACGTGCTGTAGAATGAGGATGAACCATGAGAACATTAAGTGAAGTAAAGACTTCATTTTATGGGATGATTCCGTACATACTGTGGTGCTTGGTCTAGGCAAATTCATAAAGACAGAAAATGGGATTGTGGTTTCCAGGGGCTGGTGGGAGCGTTTGAGTTTAATGAGTAGTTTCCAAGGTGAAAAAGTTTTAGAGATGAATGATTGTGATAGATGCACAGAGATGTGAATGTCCTTAATGCTACTGCATCATACACTTAAAATGGTTAAAATGGTAAATTTTATGTGTATTTTATCAGACTAAAAATGCAAGTACATACTGAATGTTAAGATATGTGGTCATTTTTCAATTTTTAGTTTGGTTGACAACGATTGGATGTGGGGAAATATGGTTGGTAAGAGTGTGTAGGTCAATAGTACTAGTGTTGAGGTCAGTTTAACATCTGTTAAAAATTGAAAAACATGCTTTTGTATGTAGTAGAGAATATTCTCTGAGTTGAATAAAAAAACAAGTTGCAAGAAAAAAACTTTATAAAACAATGTTCATGTACATTTAGAACTGCTTAGAAGTTTTAGAAGGATATGTAATTTAAAAGTATGATACATAATTGAAAGTAAATTGATAGTCAAAGTAATATTTTTAGCCGTTATTGTCACCTTACAACCATGTGGTTTTTTTCTATTATACTTGTGTACTGTTTTTTCTAACTGTACCACCATTATTACAAAGTGGGAAAAGCAGATTACCATTGATACAGTAGAAGTTGTTTGACCTACATGTGTTCATATGCCCTGTTCAGTATTACAGCAGCTGTCAAAACACCATAGGAAATTTATTAGAAATGCAGTTATTATCATTGTGTTTTAAAATCCTAAGTGTATATATTTTAAAAAGTCATTTGCTATCCCAGAAAATTTTACTTTGGTGTATACTCTCTAGGTGACTTGGAAGCATGGGTTAGAAGAGTTGTATGATAAAACAGTTTTCTGTTAATTTTAGTTAACTTACTCCCTCTTCTGGGAAAAAAGTGGAAATATAAATCAATAATTCATAAGTATAAAGAAGGCAAGTTTTATCTCAAGAGAGACTATTTCAACAAAAGGTCGACCTACTTATTTATGGTTCATGTTAAAAAATTGGTTCAAGCTCTGAGTTCTAGAAGTGTCAAAAAAGTGAATAAAGTTTGAAATAGCTTAGGGTAAATATCTAGATATCCTTAAAAAAATCATAGGAATGGTCCAAGTATTAGAGCTTATTTCTTAAATGCTTAGGGAAGTTTACATTGAAGAAATGAGAGTAGAGGCTGATATTCTTTAAGAACAAAAGAGCCAAGTGAGATAACTTTATTACAAGGCACTACATTTATTCTTTTATGTAAGCTCATCCTTTGTTTTTTAGTAACAATTTTTAAAGATCCAAGTTTTCTATTTGTGTTCAGTTTAATATAAATCCATATAGACATTGTATTGAATATTAGCCTCACATCCTAACAAATTGGATTCTAGCTTAAAAGGTTTTAGACAGACTAGACTGCTAATTAAAATTAGATTTGTGTGAATAGCACAATAAGTAATTGTTAAGGTTTTCTTAATACGTTGTCTAACAATGAAAAAAAGTAGTTGACTATTTTTATGAGAATTTTAAATAAGCCTAAGAAAGTGAATATAGCACAGAATAAACAATTCATTAACTCCTTTAGCTATTACATTGTTGGAGACCTAGACTTCATCCTCCCCAGCATCATCAATTTTGAGGCCAAAAGATTGGCCTAGAAGTGAAGAGAGAATGTGCATCTTTGCTTGTATTGCATAGTTGGGCGTCCTATTCACAAATATACGTTGATGCTGTTTTCAGGCCAAGTCTCATTTTACTCTAAGGCTGTGAGATGCATGGAACAAAATTTCTCTCTTGATGGAGCTGTTGTTTGAGTAGAACATTATTGTATAATAGAAGATGCTTGGTATTAAGGTAGATGTGTTTTAGAGCACTATGAAGAACGAGTACGGGGTACATAACAGAAACCTCTTCAATATAAAATTCATACATTTGTTAGTATTTTAATGATAAAATGGAGACTACTCAGAATACCATTTGTATTAATTTTAAACTCAATTAGTTATTTTCCAGTTACACAGGTAGATTGAGGTACATAGTATTCAAAAGTTTGAATAAGCTATAACATGGTTTGGAAAGGCAGTTGTGTTTTGGAAGGGGGAAGAGCTAGTCAAAGAGTATAAAAATGGGATATCAAAGGTTCTCCAGTTTGTTTTTTGTTACCAGCAGGGGGTGCCAAAATCACATATAGAGCATTTATAGTGATTCTGTTCTGGCCTGAGATTGTGGCTCAGTGGTAGAGTGCTTGCCTCGCACGCGGAAGGCGCTGGGTTCGATCCTCAGCACCGCACATAAATAAATGAATAAATAAAGGTCAATCAACAACTAAAAAAACGTAAAAAAATAAAAAGTGGTTCTGTTCTGTTAAGCAGTGTATTGAGAACTTTTTGTTAGACTTTGTAATAAACAAGTTCTGGTCTTTAGAGATGTCACTTGCCCCAGGGGTCCTGATAGGATTAACTGGTTTTTAAAACTACTCATCTCTCACAAAACTGCAAAAGTCTAAAGAGGTAAATAAACCTATTAAAATTAGAAATTAAGAATGTTTCATTTTTGTCACTTTCTTTATGGAGATATGTGTTAGTATTCTGTTTTGTAGTGTTTCCTGTGATTGGCTTAAATTTAGGGCAACATTGAAGAACTTTTAATCTTTTAAGACTTCCAAGTCTGTGAGTAGATTTGGCAGCACCAAAACAGAATTGGAAATGCCTCATACCTCTTCCAGCTTGATTCTACCTGTCATTAAAAGCAGAAGGAAATCCACAGAAGAAGATGAAAAAGTGAAATGAATTTAATTTTACAGTAAATAAAAAATACAGGCTTTCATTGAGAATATTAATCAAGATGTCTATGTGAAAGAACCTTTAAATGGAGAAACCTGCTAATATAAGTTGTAGTTGCCCCTTATTGTAATGACTGACTGATTTTTCTAAAGGAAAAAATTCATTCATTTCAATCAAGTTTCTTTGTATTTGTTTATTAATCCAGACTAGCAAAGTAGGAAATGACAATCTGCCAAACTCAAGTATTTTGCATTATAAAAATAAAAATATCTTGGGCCTTCTGAGTTGGTTGCAGTTTTAATCAACGTATTCTTGAAATGGACTTAAAGCAGCTAGCTATGAGATTCATGTGTCAAAGAGGTTCTAACCTTGGTTCTTTGACAATTAATAGTAGTGTAAACAGACTGATGGAGTCTCTATTAAGTAAGCTTGCTGGTAATTCCCAGCTTTCCTGGGACCATGAAGGTTAGTGAATGCTTTGTTCTAGAATTAAAGATGAAGATTTACAGTTATTAGATAACAGCATAAAACTGAAATGCAGTCATCCTAAAATGTGTATGTGACTTCATAATAACAGTTTTTAATTCAGCCCTATGAAATATATAGAATCTTGAAAATCTTAAAGTGGATATGCACAAGAAATTAAAGATGAATGTTGTTAGTTTGGGATTCATATTTCTAATATTTCCTGCTTTGAAGTCACTATTAATACAATCTCCTGGTATGCACATATCAGAATTGCTTGTTTTCTTACTGGTGGACGTGGTTTATTTCTAGTTCTAAGCTGAAGTAAAGGAAACAGTGCTGTTAAAATTGATGAATGTTTCCCTTGATTTATATATATCAGTTTCACTGGGGGCAGTTCACCTAGCGCAATTACTGGGTTGTGTGTTTATCTTCACCTGTTTTAGATATTATCAAATTATTTTCCAGAGTGGTTGTATCAGTGTAGTTTCAATCAGAAATGCTAAGTAAATATTTTCATTACTCCTTGCTTACATTTAGTATTGTCAGACTTAAATATTTGTCAGTGCAGTGAGAGTAATTGAGTGTCTTGCTTTGTTTTTCTGATTAGTGAATAAAATTAAGTATTTTTCTGTTTTAGACTTCAGATTTCTTCTATGAAATATCTTTTTGTATCTTATACATTTTTCCTTTGGATAGTTTTCTTTTTTGATTCATAGAAATTCTTTAAAATATGCTTGCTAATATTTTCGATTAATTATTTTGCTTTTTATAATTTTAGAAATCATGTCATTGGTACCTTTTTATGTTTTCTAATGGTTTTAAAGACTTGTAAACATACTTTAAATTGTTTATCTGACAAGGCATGTCATGTGTTGTGTTTTTCTTCAAGAATCTTAAGAATTTTAATTAGCAATTTATCAAATGCCATTGACGTCATTTGGGTCTTGATTACAATTGCATTTGAATTTATATTAATAATTTGAAATAGCTTTTGCATACTTTGTCTTTTATTTCTAAATACTGAGTATGGGCTTTTGTTTTTAGTATTTAAAAGATTTCTTTTTAGTGATAATATTTACTCTGTTACTCTAAAACTTAATTACTATCATAAGTATAAAAGTTAAGGTCTTCCCTCATTCATCACATTAGCCCATCTTTGAAGGTGTGAACACCTGATGCCCATCCTGATATGTCTTAAGGCCTTGTCCTAAGTTATCACTATGGTCATAAACATTTTTTTTACCTTATTTGATAGGACATGTAAATCAAGATGCAATATTATTTCTTTTTTTCTAAAGGAAGCTATTTGTGTGGTTAATATATAACCGTGTTTGAGACAGCATTACGTATAGACAGTGTGGTACTTTTTCAAATCAGATATGAATATGGCTTATTAGCTTTTTAAAATTTCCCGTCTCATTATTATAGTCAGGCAAATATTTACTGAGCAATCATGTGAGGACTAAATGGGAGGTGCTTTTCTGATTTTTGTTCAGGTTCCAACAATTCAGATAATTTTTTTCAGCTTTATCATCTTTTTATTTAGAGTCTACATTAGGAGACAAATTGGTATCACATTCTTGCACGACTCCTTCCACGTCTTCTGCCTCTGGACTGAATCCTACATCAGCACCTCCAACATCTGCTTCAGCAGTCCCTGTTTCTCCTGTTCCACAGTCACCAATACCTCCATTACTTCAGGACCCAAATCTGCTTAGACAGTTGCTTCCTGCTTTGCAAGCTACGTTGCAGCTTAATAATTCTAATGTGGACATATCCAAAATCAATGAAGGTAAATTTTTTATAGCAACAATTTTTTTAAAAAAAGTTTATTTGCATTGTGCACAATTATCAACAAAATTTCCAATTAATGGTCTTTTGTTTCCTTTTGAAACTCATGCTTAAATTTCCCTTTTTGGAGTTTAAAATGTATTGTCTTTCAGTTTAAAGCCATGGGTAGTAAAATTGAGTTAGTAATACTTCTGTGTGGATACTTTTTCTTTTTTCCTTTATTTATTTATTTTATGGTATTGGAAATAATACCCAGAGCCTCAAGTATGCTGGGCAAACATTCTACCATTGAGCTGTACCCTCAACCCACTTCTGTATATTTTTTAAAGCTTCTGTGTGCTTAGTATAGAAACAATAAGGTATATTTGTTAAAGTTGGTATAAAAATTCAGTATTTCTAGTATATTTGTAAAAACCTGTATGTGAACAGTTAACTTTGAAATATTTAAATTACTAATTACTAGAATATTAGAAATTCACATTGTTACTCAAAAATACTTGTAGGGCCTGGGGTTGTGGCTCAGCAGTAGAGCACTTGCCTAGCACAGGTGAGGCACTGGGTTCAACTCTCAGCACCACATACAAATTAATAAATAAAAATAAAGTTATAATTAAGAAAAGTCAACCTTTAAAAAAAAATGCTTGTAAAAGATTCTTAGGAGGAAGATATTGAATAAAATTTTGCCCCCCTCTCCTCTGGTTAAGCACATTGTTTAATTCTAGCTTTTCTTTTCATTGTGCTACTGAAGTGTTCAGGCAATCATCTTGAAGTCTGAACAAAAGTGGTTGTGGTTTTAATTTGAAACCATTCAAATTCAGATATTAATCCTAAGAGCACTGCATAATTTCCTGATTAGAATAATCAATTTATATTGGTATACATTTTTACATGATGTATTTACTAATACTAAGTAGTTTAATTCCAGAAAAGGCCATCTCAGGCTAGACATTAGTGTTTTATTCTTAACTGTTCTCAACTTCATTTTTGCTGTCTGAAATAATTTATGTGGTTCTTTGATTTTGTAGGGTAATGCAAAGTAGAGCTTTAAATAGTTTGAGAAAACACTAGCATAAAATGTCAATAATAAAATGTCTTGTGTAGCAAAAATACATAGTGTTCCTAAGTACAGGCTTTTTAATATTCATTGTTAAAATTTTTTGGTGGATATTGATGCATAGATTGAGTGGTCAGCTTTTTTAAAAAAGTAATTGACATGAAATAGCAACCATTTATTCAGTTAATTCTAAGTAATTTACTGATCACTCTACTTATGTATGGATAGGCTTCCAATATAGTCAGAAGTTTCAGTGAATGTTCTTTGGTGTTTTAAAAAAGTCTCATTGAGGGGTCTTATTGTGAAAGAAACCATTGGTTTATCTACATTTTCATTTTATTTGCCTTAGATCATTTAAAATCTTTAGACCTGTTGTAGTATTTATGTTCTTATCTTCAGGTTTTATTTTGAAAGTTCTAACTTGACTTTTTTCCCCTGAGTTCTTTGAGTTTTCAAGTTGTTACCAATGCAGCGTAAACCTCATTGTTTTTATTTGAATTTAATAGATGATGTGTTTTTAGTTCTTACAGCAGCTGTGACACAAGCTTCATTGCAGTCTATAATTCATAAGTTTCTTACTGCTGGACCATCTGCTTTCAACATAACATCTCTGATTTCTCAAGCTGCTCAGCTCTCTACCCAAGGTACTCATTCATATTCTTAAATATTTCTAAAATTGTTTCTTGGTTTTATTTTGGAATTAAGGTTTTTTTTGAGGAGGTTAGTTGGTTTTTAAAGAGATTTTTGCTATAAAACAGGTTTTGTTTTTTAACATTGGCACATACAGTTGTATTTTATTTCCTTTTATTTATATGAAGCATGCTTTGACATTTATTTTAAAGTATTACCATCGGATCTGTAATATAGTTATATTTAATTCAGAACTTAAGTTGCTAATAAGATATTTTACTCCAAAGCTGAAAGTAAACTTTGGCATATCTTCAGTTTCTGTGAAACATTGCATATATTTGACAAGTCGAAGTTTGGTTGAGATTCATGTTAGCTGGTTTTTAACCAGAGGATGTTTGAATTCGATACCTCTTCATTATGTGATGGTATTGAAATGGAGAAAGACAAACAGGGGCAAAACAATTGCTTTGTCAGAAAATGATAAACTGAACTGTAATACTTGAACTGGAATGGAAGTACAGTGATACAAAGACACCTGAAACCCTCTGTCTAGCCTCACGAGGCAGGGGACTACAAGATGCCTGGATCTAAATGGAGAGTAGGAAAAAAGAAATAAAGACGGTGAAGATGAGACCCTGTGAGAATTGGGGTAGGCTTAGCTTTTTGGTCCAGCCTCAGGCGGGAGAGTGGACCTTGCACTGAGTATGCATAGTACGTAGCAGTGCATTTAGTTAGTGTGGCATCCAGTGAGGATGTCAAATTTTTACAGAAAAATGTTCTT
The DNA here is from genome assembly GCA_004024805.1 of Geosciurus inauris. Taxonomy (NCBI): domain Eukaryota; kingdom Metazoa; phylum Chordata; class Mammalia; order Rodentia; family Sciuridae; genus Geosciurus; species Geosciurus inauris. The sequence continues at coordinate 159,811 of PVHX01002002.1, forward strand.
TGGGGAATATGAGGTATGGGTTATGTAGAATGGTACTGAGATCTTCTTGTATATTATAAAAGTTTTGGCTTATTTGACGTTAATTTCTTCACTGTTTTACAGCCCAGCCATCTAATCAATCTCCAATGTCTTTAACATCTGATGCTTCATCCCCAAGATCCTACGTGTCTCCAAGAATAAGCACACCTCAAACTAACACAGTCCCTATCAAACCTTTGATTAGTACTCCTCCAGTTTCATCACAGCCAAAGGTAATGTCACCTTTGAGAGAAACTACTTACTTTTAGAAAATCAGTAATATTTTAGAACTTGTATTATAGAAAAAGGCCCAAGAGGTGGTAGTGGAATGAGTGACAGGTGACTGATAATAAATGGCAGAAAGGGGAGCTTGAATCTGTGCTAATTTCATGCACTATCTGATTTGGTTCCCTGTTAACTTTGAGATTTGTGAAATGGAGATAGTGATAAAGATGGTATACTAAGTGAATCTAAATATTTGTAGAGTTTCAAACTATAAAAGATGAGAGAATAGGTTTTTCAGTGACTTTTTTTTCTTTTATTTTAGAAATGAATTCATTTCTCTAAGAACTTCATGTATATAAAATATTTAATTTTCACATCATGAGAACCATACACTATTTACATCATTTAATAAGTAAAACTAAAATTTTAAAAGATATTCTTGTGGTAGAGTAAGAATTTGAAACCTAGGGCTTTTTGAATACAGAACAAACTCTGCTAGGCAATGTGCCTGTGTGTGCCTAAGCAAAGTCTTACATAGATGATGCCTTAGAACACAGTTTGAAAACTGCTTTTCTGTTCCTACCAGACTCTGAATAGAACCATCATGGTCTTACCATGAAGTTTTGCACCACATCATGAGTCTTGGCTGCAGTTCAGAAGTAAATGGCAGTTACATTCATTCTTTTTAAACATGCCATCAATAAAATACTGAGTTTTATAGTTCACTATATAAAATTTGGGGTTTTGTTGTTGTTTTTCCTTTTTTAACTCTTCCTGATAAATGTAGGAGGAAATTGAAATTCTTTTAGTAAGTTTAAGATGGTGGTAGCCATCATCCCCTTCCCCTCTTAGCAGTTGATTGATATGTTTTAGGATCTAGTTGAACTTTTAAATTCCAGGTTATAGTTTATTATACAGTTACCATGTGCCTGCATTTTGAGGGGGTAAAAGTTAGGAATTTCAACACAACAGAGCTTAATATCTTTAGAGCTTAATATTTGAAGAGTATAGTAGTGGCTAAAAGTGAAGTAAGTAGCAGTATTGGTTTTATAGTCACTCAATAAAATGAGCATTTCAAATTTTGTAAGCCAATAGTTGTCTTTTTTTTTTTTTTTTTTTTTTACTTTTGCATTGTCAACCTGTGTGTCTCAATTTGGGGCCTATGTTTTAAACTGCCTTGTTTTTTTCTATGACATCTGAATATAAATAGCATATTTATCCCCATTGGCAATTATGGACTTCTTGATCTGTCTCTAAAAGGTAACATCTCTTTTAAAGACCTCTCAGGTTGAATTATATAATTCATTCGTGTGTGTATGTGTGTGTGTGTGTGTGTACTCAATATGTGGTTCAATTTTAGCATCAGTATTTGTATAATGTAACATAGGTAATTGCTTGTATTGATAACAAGACATAATAGTGAATCAAGAGGGACATTGCAGTATATTGAAATGAAAACCTGGAGAACATAGATTCTTCGGCTGGTGTTAGTAATACTTTTACGGCCTTAGGCCATTTTATGAAGAAATGAGGTCTGTGTTTCAAAACTTGACTATCTTGTGTGAATTTGGCAGGCCCTCTGATTCCTCCTTACAAAAAATCAAAATTTCATAGTATTTAAGATTATTAACTAGATTTGAAAGGAAAAGGATTTGAGACCCTAACTAGTAATTTATACAATTAAATATCATTATTATTAATCTTATGGAACAAAAATTAAGATAACCATTATCTTAATCACTAGAGAGTAGAAATAATAGGAGAATTGCATTGATAGTAGAACTTTGTGCTTCTCTAGTTTCTGTCCTGTATGCCCATGTGCTAGAAGCCTGTCTCACCAGGTTTTAACATTTCAGGTTAGTACTCCAGTAGTTAAGCAAGGACCAGTGTCACAATCAGCCACACAGCAGCCTGTAACTGCTGACAAGCAGCCAGGTCATGAACCTGTTTCTCCTCGAAGTCTTCAGCGCTCAAGGTAAGTTGATGTTGTGTATTAGACTGCATTATTGTTTTTTTAAGTAGGAGAATCTACATTATTTTAATATTTATGTATATATAACGAAACAATTTTGGAAGAACCCATGGAGAACCTACTGTAATTTTGTGTGCTATAAAATTTTGCAAAGATACAGGGGGTGCAGTGGAACATACCTGTCATTCCAGCAACTTGGGAGTCTGAGACAAGAAGATTATAAGTTAAAGCAAGCCTGGCCAATTAATGAGACCCTATCTCAAAATAGCTCAGTGGTAGAGCAACCTTAGGTTCAATCTCTAGTACTGCAAAATAAGTAAAAATCAATCAATAAAATACAAAGATCTTATATAACACAATTATTTCTAGAAGTGAATTCTGGGTTATTTTGAAGAAAATGGCTCTTTTTCTTTAAAATTTTAATTATATGAACTGAAAATATGAATAATTGTACCAAAGGGCAGATGCTTTTATAATATTTTATTGACTGGTATTGTATCACCTTTTAATTAAACCTCTACATAACAGTGTGATTCAAGTATATTGATGAAGCCAAAAATCTAAAACTTGGACCAATGTTTCCCCTGGGAGTATATCAGAGTTTACTAATAGCTTAAACTCTGAGCCTGTACCCATTGCATTTCATAAAATTATATAGCAATGTGTTGTGTTCACTTTCCTTGGTTCATTAGCAATACAGCCTTAAATTTGTTGAATGAATGGTTTTCATATAATTGATTTTTTTTTCCTTTTTTTATTTCATGCTACAAGGTGGCAAAATAATTCAACTGTTGTTTTTATTGTTGTTTTCTAAACAAGCATTTCAGAACTTATACATCCAAATGAGAGTTGTTCCCTTCAAAATAATCACCTTTGGATGCTGTCTACTTACTCCAGCAATGTTGCCATTGCTCAGAACATTTTTGGGAAATTCTTCTTTTAAATTGTCTTTAGAGGCTGCAATGTTATTTTAAATATCCTCAGTGATGAAAACTCTTCATCCTTTGGGAGATTTAGTTTTTGGAAATAACTGAAATTCATTCAGAGAGCCAAGTCTGGTGAAGCAGGTAGGAAATCAACTTGGGTGATTAAATTTTTGGTTCTCATACCATATCCCCAAACCCTGGCCCAAACCATCAGTTTTAAAAGAAGATAACTAATCTTAGAGTAACTTTTTGTGTCTTATTTTGCCACTATGTTTATTTCAGTGCTGTCTGATAAAATCCCCTTATTTTGCTTCACGTTATTTTATCCTCTGATTCAACTCTGTTCTGATGTTGAACAAAGATCCCCCCTCTTTACCTAGATATGAGACACAGTATTCAGATGTGTCTTATATCTACAACTGTTAAAATATGACCGCTTCTTATTTATATTAGTATTTGTGGTATACAAAGTCAACAGGTTCTGCTGTCGAATTTGAAAAATACAATAACTTTAAATTTGATTTTGACAGTAGTATTTTAAAAGGTTTTTTTTCTCCCCCTGAAGTGTATTGAGGAATATATGATCTACTTTGGATTGCCAAAGTATATTTAGGGATTTGAATATCTTTAAATTAGTAGACTATATTAATTACTACTTTTAATTTTTATACATTCTATGTTTTAAACATGTATTTTTTCTTCCAGTAGCCAGAGAAGTCCATCACCTGGTCCAAATCATACTTCTAGTAGTAATGCATCAAATGCAGCTGTTGTACCACAGAATTCATCTGCCCGGCCTGCGTGTTCATTAACACCTACGCTAGCAGCACACTTCAACGAAAATCTCATAAAACATGTTCAAGGATGGCCCGCAGATCATGCAGAGAAGCAGGTATGTTACATGATTCACAATAAATATTTTACTACACTGGCAAAAAAAAAAACAAAAAACACATTCTGATTGTAGGAAATCCATTGTGGACCACTGAGTTTGAGCTGTATTTATAACATTTCTAATCATATCATTTATAATTTTAAAAATATTCTGTAGAGTAGTTAATGAGCTCTTTGGTTTCACAAAATAATACAATTTTGTAGCTGCCAAAATCAGGTACTCTGTATTTAACACTGTGCTAATTATTAGTGCCTTGTTTGTTTTCTTCATTACTTTTATTAGGATTTGCTAGAGTATAGATAAGTGTTTTCTTATTTTTGCCATTGAAGCCTCTATACCTGTGGCCAAATAGGTTATTTCAAGGTCAGTGTTGTGGCTCAATCTGATGTCCTTTTTCCACTCAGCCACTCTGATAATTATCTGTTAGATAACTCTGTAGGATCTGTTAGAACTATGAATTTCATGAATGGCTGTCACTAAACTAACAGAAGTTAAGAAACATTTTTGCTTAAAGACCTTAGAACATTCCAGTCACTGCATTTTTCCTCTCCCTTAACTAACAATAGTGAGGTTGTTCTGTTGATACTCTACCTTGACAGTCTTACTGGTTGACTTGGTGTCGTTTATTTTTATTTTTTTTTTAATACTTTTTTAGTTGTAGATGGACACAATGTCTATTTTATTGCTTTGTATGTGGTGCTGAGGATCAAACCCAGGGCCTCACGCATGCAAGGCAAGCGCTGTACCGCTGAGCTACAATCCCAGCCCCTTGGTGTCCTTTATAAACCTCAAATTATGTGTCCTTCTGACTTAGTACTTTACTACCCAGAGGTTGGAAATGCTATTCTCTTAAGAAACCTGAAGGGGAATTCAAACTAACTTGCATCATTAGAGACGGTTTCTTAAAAGAATATCATTTCCACATTATATTTGCCAGCATTTGTGTGCATTGAAAGGAAATGGATTAGTTTGTGATCTTAGTCTAAAGTTTTTCTTGGAAATAAGGATGTTTTATTTTGTGTATGTTAATATTATTTATACTAATATATTTTGTTTAATCTTTGCTTCTTTAAAGGCATCAAGATTGCGTGAAGAAGCTCATAACATGGGGAGCGTTCACATGTCAGAAATTTGTACTGAATTAAAAAATTTAAGATCTTTAGTCCGAGTATGTGAAATTCAAGCAACTTTGCGAGAGCAAAGGTAAAATTTTCGCTGGAATAAATATTTATTTTTCTTAGAACTATGTATAGCAATCCCCTTTTCTGCTGGGAATGTTTCAGGATCTACACTTAATGCCTGAAATTATGTATAAAACCAAATCCTATAATTTTAATGCCTTTTCTATCCTAACATTGTGGTTATAATTATTTTAGTTTGAGGTACAACATCAAAACTAGCGTGAATGTCTTTTCCTTCAGTTTTACAGGTAAAAAAATCACTCTTACTACAGATCTTTGCAACCTCAGCATACAATTTTTTTCTTTTCCCTATTGGGTTGAGAATTTTCCCCCTTTCACTTAAGGAAACACTTTATGGCTTCTTTTTGGCATATTAGAATTACGCTTTGGGGCCATTATTTAATAAAATAAGAATTACTTGAACACAAGCATTGTTGTACTACAAAGGTCATTCTGATAACCAGGACAGCTACTAAGTGACTAGGGTGGGTAGCATATATAGCATGTTTATACTATAACAAAGGGATGATTCACATCCTAGGCAGGATGGAATGGACACAGTGAGAGAGATCATTATGCCACTCAGAACAAGGCACAGTTTAAAACTTACCAGTTATTTCTGGAATTTTTCATTTAATATTTTTGGACTGCAAGTAACTGAAACCACAGACAAATGATGGATAAGGGAGTACTACTATATCTTATATTGAGCCAAAGAACATAATTTATGAAATTTTAAACCGATATATTCTATAACTTCTTATAATTGAATAATATTCCTGATCAATGATAAGGTGTCTTGATTTTATTTCTTAACCCATGACAAATAAGGCTTTTTTCCTTTACATTAGCCGTTGCCACTTCAGTTTTTAAATAATTATAAATGTGCCCTCTTGATTTGAGGTTAGTACTATTTTGCTAAGGATATTTGTTTCATTTGAAATTCCTTATTACTATTTATTATACTTGGATTACCTATATATCCCTTGGGAAATTTCAGAATTTTGTCTAGCAAGTTGAATGATATAGTGTATCTGCTGTATTAGTTTTTTTCTACATAAATTCTTCATTCCTTAACCTGTTTCGCTTAAGTACAGTAAGTCACATTAAATAACACGTTTTAGATGCACGTTTTGTCACAAAATTGAGGACAAATTTTCAGTGGTTTTACATCCTGAAAAAGTCACTAGATCAGAGAGAAGAGCTAATCTTCTTGTAAAACCATAAATATTTTAAAAATATCAAATTGAAGTTGGGTGCCATGGCGCATACCTGTAATTCCAGCAGCTCCAGGAGGCTGAGAAAGGAGGATCATGAGTTCAAAGCCAGCTTCAGCAATAAGGAACTAAGCACTAAGCAACTCAGACCTTGTGTCTAAATAAAATACAAAATAGGGCTGGGATGTGGCTCAGTGGCCAGGTGCCCCTGACTGAGTTCAATCTCTGGTACTCTCCCTACCCCTCACTTCTCCCACCCCTTGCCCCCCACAAAAAAAATAAAATTGAGATTTATAGTAAGCTAGGAAGATTTGGGTTTTTATCCTTTTCAGTTACTAAAATATCTCGAGATACTTTCTGAATATTAACTGGGATTCTTTCACTCTAGTATTTGCTCTGGAAATAGTTCTGACATACATTTAAAAAACCTCATTTTGGCTTGCTAGACAGACCAGTTGATTTGTACAAAATTATACATGTGTACATGGCCAGATGTGCCAATGTATGAACTTGCTTAGTTCACCAATAGTAAGGCAATATCAGAGTTCAGAGGAAAGAGTTTATGAAATCTGTGGGAGTGTAGTTAACTGGGGGAATTCGTGGAATTTATCTTTTATTTTAAATGTACAGCACATCAGTAGGAGTTTGATTTAGTTCCATTTTAAAAAATGAGGGTGGGGTTTGCTTATGGTGTACCCACTCTACCACTGAACTATGCCTGCAGCCCTATTTTTCTTTTTTCAGTGTACATATTTATGGGGCATAGTTTGACATTTTAATACACATATACAGTATATAATGATCAGATTAGGGTAATTGACCACAAACATTTTTTTCTTTGTGTAGAAAATGTTAAAAATCCTCTCTGCTAGCTATTTTGAAATAAACATTTGTCATTTATAGGCTCTATTGATATGTATCTCCATAAAATATTGCTCCTCAGATTAGCCACTCAAACTTAGAAAACAATGTTTATTTCACTTTTAATATCTACTCCCTTTTTTAATGTGATGATGCAGTGCATAGAACAATAAAATTTAAATCAGTCTTTGTTCAGAATAATTGAGAAATTGTTAGAAAATTTAAACTCTGATACCCTGATGTATGTCATAAATCAAAAGGTTATTCTGTTTTTATAAACTAATACAAGTTTGAATTTAGTGTTAATTATAACTTTATAAGATGCTTTCATAGTTTGGTTTTTCTTTAACATGTACACACAGATTGTAATACCTGTTTTTTTTTTTTCAGGATACTATTTTTGAGACAACAAATTAAGGAACTCGAAAAGCTAAAAAATCAGAATTCCTTCATGGTGTGAAGATGTGAATAATTGCACATGGTTTTGAGTACAGGAACTGTAAATCTGTTGCCCAATCTTGACATTTTTGAGCTGCATTTAAGTAGACTTTGGACCGTTAAGCTGGGCAAAGGAAATGACAAGGGGACGGGGTCTGTGAGAGTCAATTCAGGGGAAAGATACAAGATTGATTTGTAAAACCCTTGAAATGTAGATTTCTTGTAGATGTATTCTTCACGTTGTAAATATGTTTTGTAGAGTGAAGCCATGGGAAGCCATGTGTAACAGAGCTTAGACATCCAAAACTAATCAATGCTAAGGTGGCTAAATACCTAGCCTTTTACATGTAAACCTGTCTGCAAAATTAGCTTTTTTTAAAAAAAAAAAAAATTGGGGGGGTTAATTTATCATTCAGAAATCTTGCATTTTCAAAAATTCAGTGCAAGCGCCAGGCGATCTGTGTCTAAGGATACGATTTTGAACCATATGGGCAGTGTATAAAATATCATGAAACAACTGTTTCCACACTTGCACCTGATCAAGAGCAGTGCTTCTCCATTTTGTTTTGCAGAGAAATGTTTTTCATTTCCCATGTGTTCCATTTCCCTCTGAAATCCTTGATCTGATTTTATCCATTTTTTTAAGGCTCCTCTTTTTCTCCTTTAAGGCACTGTTGCTATGGCACTTTTCTATAACCTTTTCATTCCTGTGTACAGTAGCTTAAAATTGCAGTGATTGAGCATAACCCACTTGTTTGTATAAATTATTGAAATCCATTTTGCACCCTGTAAGAATGGACTTAAAAGTACTGCTGGGCATGTGTGCTGAAAGTACATTGATTGCTCAAATGTAAGGATATGGCCCAATGAACATGGTTGTGGGAGGGGAAAGAGGAAACAAAGCTAGTCAGATGTGAATTGTATCTGTTGTAATAAACATGTTGAAACAAACAAAAAATTGTTATTTTTCTTTTCCTTCGGTCAATGCATATTAGAATTTGAACTACCTGGGGATTCTTTTATCAGAACTATTCTTGTTGAATATTTATACTTAATTGAAATAATTCCTTAAGGGAGATTTTGTTTAAAACGTTAACAGAAATTGTGTATAAGATATTTAATGAAATATGAAATTCAACAAGAATGATTGTCACTTCCTCAGTGGTTGTCTTTTGTTAAACCCTGGTTTACCTGTCTTGCTATTATGACATTTCATTTTGAAGGATGTTTGTGTTGTAGCTAACTGTTCAAGTCTGGTGCTGACTGCTGTTCTTAGCCATCACAAAACGCTAAATTTGTGTAATTGGAGCTTCCTGCTATTATCTGGAAATGGTGGGAAAGCTCAGCTTTGTATATTGTTTCCTAAAGTATATTAAAATAAAAAAAGAAACTATTGCTACTATAATATTACCTTGGCTTTTTTTTCTTTGCTAAAAATACTAGTCACATGGCCTTAGCATGACACTGCCAGATTGTATCAAATGACAAGAGTTTCTGTATACAGAAAACTTTCAACTTAAAAATTTTTGACACCTTATTAGAGGGTTTTTGTTTAGGCAGATATGTGCTTCCAGAACTGCCAGCACCAAGGGCTTATTTTTGATGTTTTACACCAACATCAATGTTATTACTTTAAGATACTAAAGTTTCAAAATTGCTCTTGTGCTTTAATCATATCTAAACTATAGAAATGAAAATTCAAAATTTTCAGTAAATATAAAAAGTAAAATGTAAGCAGTCGTATTGTTTACTTTCTGAAATACACAAGAATGTTCCAGTGTTATTGAAAGGAATTAAAATCTTATACTGGAAGCTGATTTTTTTTTCTTGTAACAATACTTTTAAATGTAAGAAAGGTAAATGTCATGAATCATTGTCATGAAATGTTCATACCTGTGAGATTGTTACTATTTGCTGAACTTCATTAGTGCATGTAAATGAAACCCGGAAGAGCTATGTTAAATTAGAACTCTTACTGTTATCTTTTCTGGGGGGAAAAAAGTGAGCAATGTGTAATGTTACAGGCAAATGTTTTCTGATCAGATGGCAACTTGACTCATGGTTTAGGTGAATTTGGTTTGGAAATAGTTTGTCACTGTCCTTTTTTAAAAGTTGCTTACATCCTTAAATATATTTAGATATTCAGGACAAGATGCCTAATTTTAAATATCTTAGTGGTAAACTTTTAAACAAAATTTTTCTTGTGGAAATATTTTTGTAATGTTTGATCCACTTATGATCTCATAGTAAATTATTTTAAATATTGCACTTTAATACACACATGATGTCCAGCTCCTAACCTACTTGAGGGAACTAGGGAATATCCACTAGAATAGGCACAATGCCCTGGAATATTTATCTAGTTGGCTTGTTGCCATGGATTTGAACATGTATCTTCTTTGGTTCAGATAATGTGAAAATAGGAATACTTAATAGCCCTAGGTAACCTTAAACATCCCCCATTTTAAAAGACATATTCAAACCTTAAGAACTGTAATTTTAATAGGTATCATGGTGGGCCTGTTAGTCTTTCCCCTGAAGAACCAGCTTTCACCTTTTTCCTTTCCCTTTAACCTAACTTGACTTCAAAACTTGGACTATAATTTTCAAATTTTAAGCACACTGAACTCCATATGCCACTTTTTTCAAGACATCATGCTGCTTTTAATAGGTCGAGTGGCTTTTTCTATTTTTCTTGTAAAATCTTAAAAGGGAATCAAAATCTTGCAAAGAGTTACCCCATTTCAAAGTTTCATGTTCTGTTTGAACACAGCCTTAGCTTTAAAGGGACCACTTCAAAGGGGAGAGTGAAGGGCAGACCGTAATTTCGGTACATACTACTAACTCCTATAGTTCAGGACTTAAAGCTACTGTATTTAGATGTCGGGTTTGAATATACAGATTTCTTTTCAATACCTGTAAATATGCCTATATTCTTGTATTTGTACGAGAGTGTACAAAATGACACTAAAAAGTAATAAATATGTTTTGATTATATTGTGCAGTTATTTCAGAACTGTTCCGGAAGTCTGCAAAATTTGCATTTGTATAAGGAAATTTAAACTACACTAAAACTTAATAGGTGTATTTCAGTGATTCATAACTTGTTAATTGAACTATTTTAATGAGAATTCTGTGGGCTGGGGAGTAACACTTGCCTAGTGTGAGGCCCGGGGGTTGCTTCCCAGCACCAACAAAACATTTCTTTGGCTTAATTTTGTGGTCCTGTTTTGTTTTGCTGTATGGCCCTTTACCTGATCCTTGAACTTGGGAGTGCCCTAAAGTAGTCTACCTTGGTAATCTCATCTAGGTTTGCCTGTAAAAATGCCACTTGTATGTCAGTTACATCCAGATTAACCCTGATCCTCATTCCCCACAATGGTTATTTTAGATAACTATAGCAGGCAGGTTCTCTTAAAAAAATTTGTCCTTCAGACTTGACTGTCTAGTGTTCCTATTTCCAGTAGCTGTTGATAACCATCCATCAGACTCAAGTCCATTTTTTTCTAACACCCAACTTATTTTTTTGGTACTGAGAATTGAACTCGGGGGCTTGACCATTGAGCCACATCCCCAGCCCTATTTTGTATTTTATTTAGAGACAGGGTCTCACTGAGCTGCTTAACACCTTGCCATTGCTGAGGCTGGCTTTAAACTCGCAATTCTCCCAAAGTGCTGAGATTACCCAACACCCCGCGTATAATCCATCTGCAAGTCACCTTCAGAAGTATTCAGGTCTAAGTTTCTCAATACAGTATAGACCACTGTAGTCCAATCCAGTCATCTTTCAAAAAAGCACTGTCACAATCTAACCTCTTAATTTCCCAGGCTGTCCGCCCACACCTATCCTTGCACATACACAGCCAGTTCTCCATGGCAGCTGCCAAAGTAAAATGTTAAACCACCTTATGTCATTCTGTTCACAGTCTTCAGTGACTTAAGGTTCAGGACGAGACTCAACACCTAACCATGGTTTTCACGTTCAAGCCTCTGGATACTGTGTTTCTGGCTCACCCACCAATTTTTCCTTTGCTCGTTGTAGTTCCTCCAGATGTTTGTATTTTCTCTGCCATTAAAGTTGTTTTAGAAATTTTCAATTTGCTACCCATACCCCTTGTCATGTTAGAGGCCTATCTTAATTGTTCATCTAAAAGAGCACCTTACATCTTCTTCACTCTGGTTTTCTCTAATAAAACAACTCCTGATAAGTAGTAAATATTCCATAAATATTTTTGAATAAATTACAGATATTAAATGGCTTTGGACAAAACCTGAATTGAAAGTTTTTTCTTTTGGTTCGGGGCCTTGTGACAAGGAACAAACAGCAAATAGCTTTTTTAATAAAAATGCACTTGACAAAATCCAAACCTGTCTTATTTCCATTATTAAATGTGATGAGAACAGGAGTAATCCTCTGAAGCAGTAACAAGAGCCTCCTATGAACACATTTCAGGAGTAAATTGGCCAGTAAGAAGTGAGAATTCCCTGTCTTTGAAATGGGTACAATTACCATTGACAAGTTACATGAAACCCTTGTATATATGCCATAAATGGCAACTGTCACAAAGTTTTCAAAGATACCATGAAAAATAATGAAATTGCAGAAGATAATATTCCCCCATTTTTAAAGAGCCAGAGTATTACTACACAAAATGAAAAGCCCACAATCCTGTAATCAAAAGTGATGGCCAGAGAGGATAGAAAATTAGTGTATATTGTTTCTTTTAACTAGTTAAACACATCACCTCAGAGTGAGTCAGGGCCCAGTCAGAAAATGGAGGTCCTCATAGGTATCTCAAAAGGATATATGAGGGAGTTTAAAGTTGGTGGTGGGCAGGAACAAGACAGGCCTGACTGAAGGAAATGACAAAGGAGAAAGCTGAGACTACTGGCAGAGGGACATTGTGGAGGAAGCTGGATCTGAGGAAAAGGCAATGCCACTGAGCAAGATGCCAGTGGAAGCTGAAAGAGGGAGAATTCCAGGCTTTGCCCTTCCTCTCTAGTCTTCTGAGAGTGCCTACATTGGCAGACCTAGAAACTTTAGGACATTTCCTGCAATGCTGAGAAGGGAGAAGAATGAAAGCAAACAGGGAATAATGAGTACACCTTGTCTCCACTAGCCGAACAAGAGAAGCAAGAGAGTACACCAATTTAAGCAACAACTCCTTAAAAAAAAAATTGTGCTGAGGATCAAACCCAATGTCTTACACGTGCTAGGCAAGACTCTGCCACTGAGCCACAAATCCACCTTGAGCAACAACTCTTGACAAAAGAAAATGAAGCAGTGTCCATAAAATTTTTAAGAAATGTCTAAGAAAATTTTTCATAACCCAATGAAAGGGCCAGAGCAATAGCATCATTGGTGATATTGAAGCAATTTAAATATCTAGACTAGGGGGAATGTGGTATGAAAGTGTAGTAAAATGTGGCAATGTTGAAATAATATTAAAATGGAAGACAGTGAAAAGATGAGAAGAAATATGAATGCATTGTTTTTTCTTTCCTAGATGGGAGGTCTAGTGTTCACTGACCAAGAAATAGAAAGATATTATGTACTAGGTAGACCAGGTTCTTGTTCCAGTGGAGCTTATATGTAAGTGAAGGTAAAAGAAAAAAGTAAACATAACAAAATAAATTCAGGTTTCAATATACAATACAATAAATACTGTAGTTTTTGCTGTGAAGAAAGTAAAAGTAATAATTTAGAGGTGAACAAAGGAATAGGGATGAGGGATTTTAGATCATGTATTTAAGGGTGCCTGATGACAACTTTTGGGCTGAAACATAGGAATGAGGACAAGATAGCCATGTGGAGCTTAACATTTTATCATGCTTAATGACAAAACACTAGAAGCTGTCCCATAAAATTCAAGGGCCAGAAAGAACAACTATTTCCACTGTTATTTTAAATACACTGGGAAATGCTAGCCGATGCAATCAGACAGGAAAATGAAGTGAGCTATAAATGGGGGAAAGGAAGAAAATCATTCTCTTCAGTAATGTCTTTTGGAAAATAATGACTATTAAAGGAATTCAATTAGAAGACTAATTATAAATTTAATCTGCAAGCCAGCAATAGTTTTTTAAAGTAGAAGTAGGAAATTAATTTACCATAGTAATAGAGTTAAGGAGGTATAGAAAATGTCCATGAAAAAATCTCTAATGCTTTTCTGTGAGATACAGAAAACCAAAAATGTGCATATTTTTTAAAAAATAGTTTTATTTGTGCAATTATGTACATAATAGTGGAATGTATTGTTACATGTTCATACATGCATACAATATAACAATACAATTCAATCAATTTGATTCTCCAGTGCCTCTCTTTTCCCTCCCCTCCTTGCTCCTTTCCTCTTCTTGGTCCACTTCCCCTACTCTATTGGTCTTCCTTCTATTTATTTTTATGAGAACATGGCTATTCTTTTTTTTTTTAATTTTGTAGTTGTAGATGGACACCATACCTTTATTTTATATGCTTATTTTTATGTGGTGCTAAGAATCAACCCCAGTGCTTCACATGGTAGGCAAGCACTCTGCCACTGAGCTACAGCCCCAGGCCCTGCATATTCTTGATAGGAAAAAAAAAAAAAACCTATCAAAATCCTCAATAAATTCAATCCTCAGAAAATATTAATAAGATAATTTGGGGGGAATTTTATAGAAGGATAAGTATGTTCATCTAGAAAAATGTACAGATTATTAGGAGCATTCCTTTTTTTAAAAGGTTAATGGAAGGTGTCTTAAACATGAATCAAAACATTGTAATGTTTTGTGTGTGATATACATTAATACTACATAAAATGTACAAATTATTTAAGTATATAATAAGCAGCACAGAAATGACTGAAGATGGAAATATGGATTTAGAAGGGAATAAAGGAGGTAACTTTTCAAATGATCATAGAAATAGTAAATATTCAAAATGGGAAAACAGCACCAATTTTGAAAGTCATAAATCTGGATCTGTCTTTCTTGTAATAAATTCTAAATGAATCAAACATTTAAATGTTGAAAATTTAAATATAAAAAATAGTAAAAGAATTCATGGGTGTATTTATTTATAATTTTGGGCAGGAAAGGTATTCCTCAGTCAGATACAAAACTTGGATGCTAGAAAGTAGAGATATATTACTTTTTACTACATAGAAACTGAACATTTCTCTATAGAAAAACAATTAAAAAATCCCAAATTCAGCATGCCAAAAATAAATTAGGGGAAAATTGGAATGTGGAAAGTCGGAGAAGTCTTCACGAGTAGAAACTATAAATCTAAAAGAGGAATAAGAACAACCTAATAGAAAATTGCAGCAGGATATAAATAAGTCCCTAGAAGGAGATATATAAATAGCTTATTAAATCTATAAGATTTAATATGAGAGACTGCACTAGTGTCTGGCACAGAGTAAGCACTCAAAAGTATTTTTGGATTGAGTAAATGAATGAAATGTAGATCAAAGCGATGAGACACCAGTTTTCAACTTCTGTAAGTTGATTTTGAATGGTAAATTAAATTTTACAAAAATCAAATCAGAAACTTGCTAAAACCTAATATTGGTAAATGTATGTGAAATACATTTGGTTATATCTTCAAATGTACATACTCCATTATCCAGCAAATTCACTGCTTGGATATATTCACAGAAGTAGATCAGGAAGTACTAGAATGATCATTATGGCATTGTTTATGTTAATGAAAGAAAATGAGAGAAATAAACCAAATGTCCATCAACAGGAGACTAATAATTCACATTGGTACTTCCAAAGATAGAATGCTGGTTGGAGACATTAGGGAAATGTAGATCTGTGTGTACTATGAAAGACCTCTAAGATTTTTGTTAAAGGAAAGATGCAAGATGCAGAACAGAGGGTAGAGTATGAATGCTGTGCAATTATAAAGCAGACGCATGAGATGTACACATATATACATACATAGAGGCATGTGCATAAATTATATTTGAACATATACATGAAGAACAATTAATAGTGGCTAACTTTGAAAAGAATGGCTAGCAAGAAGGAAGAGACTTTGATTTTATAGGATTCCATATGGTTTATATTTTCTACTGTGGTTTTCAATGGTGTGCAGGACCAAACTCAAGAGAGCTGATTGTGCAACTGTGCACATTTATTCTCAACTCTGTGCTTAGTGACCTCATATCGGCATCTTGAAATTGACCACAGCGTTAATACTTGCACTATGGTAATAGACTCACTCTTGATCAGAGCTTCACTCCCTGGAACCATGAAAGTTTGATGCCACCTTCAAAGTTGTTGGCTGAAATCCAGTTCCAGATCATTCTGTTTGCCCATGAGAAGTGTGCAGTCCCTAGAAGTCCTACTATATGGAAGTGCATGATTGGTCAGCATTTCTGAGTTTCCATATTTGGCGTTCAGACTACACCTGTCCTCTCTCTTCATACATCTCATTGGTGCTTGTGACTATTGATTTTGAAAAATATTAAGCACATAAAAATTTGCATGAACTATACAATAAGTACCCGTATATTACTCATCTGGATTCAATAATTAACATTTTCTCTCTCTCCCCTACCCCTTTTTAGCCTCCTCTCCCTCCTTTCCCCAAAACCTGGAAGGTCAACTGCAAACATTGAAGCACTACTTTCCTTCTAAGACACTATCCTATGTAACTATGATACTGTTATCAAAATAACAGATATCCTTTGATGGTTTCAGAGTAAGGACAATATTCATATGGCAATCAAAGCAGGACAAACTTGGCTTTCTGCTGCATAAGTGGACTTTTAGAATCGCTCTTTACAAACACACTTAAAAATTTTGCAATGAGCTAGGCCTATGGGGCACACCTGTAATCCCAGTTACTCCAGGAGGCTGAGGCAACAGCATCATGAGCTGGAGGCCAGCCTGGGCAACTCTGTATCAAATAATAGTTTTACAATGAGTATGCTCTTTTGCATCCAGAAACAAAATACCAAGTTTTTAAAGCTACTACCAAGTCTCAACCATGCTTGTGACCAGAGGGCCCTTCATGAATCTGTGCCATACAGCTCCAGACACCAGGTGGCGCTGTGAGGCTACATGCAGAAAGCTGATCCGAATAATAGCAAGCCTCCAAGATCTTGCTAGGGATGGAACAAGGGAAGGGTGGTTTCACTTTCAAAGTAAATGTCAAAGCTTAGAGCAGATCCATGAAGAGATAGGAAAGGGGAAATTACCGGGAACTTACTTGAATGAGCACAATTCTTTGGGGAGCGGGGCAGGTAGAACATTGTTTCATGGATCCACTGAATCCAAACTCTGTTTCTGCCCTCTCACAGTGACAGTTACCTGGATTCAGAGAAGGCTTGGTTTTGTTTCATCTTAAGTAGGACTACAGGCAGGGATAGGTGAGAATGCACAGAAAACCCTCAGCTTGGGGCTAGATGTGCTGCAATTTTATACAGCATAGGGACTATAGTTTTTGTTTGTTTGTTTTGGAGGGGTTACAGGGGATTGAACTCAGAGGCACTCAACCACTGAGTCACATCCCCAGCCCTATTTTGTATTTTATTTAGACACAAGTTCTCACTGAGTTGCTTAGTGCCTTGCTTTTTGCTAAGGCTGGCTTTGAACTCTCCATCCTCCTTCTTCAACCTCCCAAGTCACTGGGATTACAGGTATGCGCCACAGTGCCTGGCTGACTATAGTTTTGATTATTCATTTCCTTCCACAACTGAGTCCTTTCAGCTTTATCCTAAAGCTTCCTCTGCCTCTGTTCCAGTCAGCCAATTTTGCAGAGCTACCTGTTGGGTGTATAGTGGCTCCTTTTGTAGAGTTGGTTGGGTGTATAGTGGCTCCTTTTGTAGAGTTGGTTAGGACCACACCTAGGTATTCATAGCAGGACTGTACCAGGCCACAAAACTCAGAGGCTTCTGCACCAATCTGGGCCTCGTGGAGCCTGTCCTGTGGTATAAATGCATTCATATTGGCACAAAGGCATCCTAGAATTAATTGTGACTGTAAGCACCGAAGCCCTTATCCTGCTTCAGCCAACTGCTTCCTGAGCATCCACACCAGCTACTTTGAGTGTCTTCTAAGGGTGTGTGTAGAAGGGCTTGGGGCTGCTGGAAGACTTTTCCCGGCTTTTAAGGTGTCCCAGAATCTTCCCAAAAGTGCTCTGCACTGCCTACCTCAGCCCCACCTTCTGGCTGCTTGCTGGTGACATGATATGTGAACTTCTCTGCTTGACCTCATCTTTCCTCAGTCTTTCTTCTGGGAATATACACCCTTCCCTTTGTGTATCTGTACCCAGCATTCTTCAAAAGCAGCACAAATGCCACTTCTCACATCCCAATCCTCTCTACTATTCTTAGCTCCCTCTTCTGATTTCTTCACACATTTTAAGTCTTGGCTTAAATGGCACCTTCAGGGTAGGAGGGGAGGGCTCCCCTTCTTTGTCACTCATCATCCTATCACTCTGGATATTTTCTTCCTGGCACTTATCACTCTCTAAGCTTACAATCATTTATCCATGAGAGCCAGAAACAGTCATGTTATTGTATTTTAAACACGTTTGCAGCTTCTCTCCCATGCTTGAGTAATCAGCTCAGCTCCACAGGGGCAGGGACTTTATCTTGTTTGTTGACTTCTGTGTCTTGTTTGTTGAAACAAAGTCTAGTTCAACAAGCTGGAGTAGGACCTGGCACATAGTAAATGCCCAATGAAGATTATTGACTCCATGGAGTTCCCTGTCTCCACTCTGAAAGCAATCATACTTTGTGGAAAATTCCCTCAGCTCATTCTCAGAACCTCTCTGATGGTTGTATTTAAACTAACAGTTTTGGGGGGCTGGGGTTATGGCGCAGTGGTAGTGTGCTTGCCTAGCATGCGGGAGGCACTGGGTTCGATCCTCAGCACCACATAAAAATAAAATAAAGATATTGTATCCACCTACAACCAAAAAATAAATATTTAAAAAAAATAAAAATAAACTAACAGTTTTGGGACTGTCTTTATCTTTAGCCCTGAATGATTGATAAGCAATGTCTACCACCACTCTTGGGTTCATATCCTTTGGAGTGCCTACCTTGGGCATGGTACTCCCATGGTTGGTTTTGGCTATTTCTTTGGCTTCAAGTTTATCATGTAGCATGGTATGGAATCAGAGTTTCAGAATTGGAAATGATCCTAGAGGTCACTAATTTGATTACCCTATGGACATGCCACTTAGATGTGCACTTACTGATAAACAGTCTAGAATGGAGCCTGGGACATAGGAAAGAAGGAACGTATTATTTTGGCAACATGGAATCTGTAGGAAGATGTGCAGAGCTGTTGCAGGAAGCTGTCTGCCCACCCTATTCTAACCACTCAGAAAAATCCAAAGGCCTGTGACTGTAGAGGCTATTTCCCACTCACTTTAATTAGGCAAGCAGCCTTGGCTACAGAATATGTTGATGCCATCATGGCTCAGGCTGGCTTGGAGAATGTTATGGTTTTAATATGTCCCCACAAAGCTCATGTGTTGGAAACTGAATGCCAAATTCATATGTTGATGGCATCTGAAAATGGGGAGTTTGGGAGATAGTCATGAGGGTTGGGTAGCCATGATGACATTAGCGTCTTCATAGGAAGAGGAAAAGGGACCCAGCTGACATGTTGTTTCTGTCTCACCACGCGATGCCCTCTCCCATGTTATAATACAGCAGGAAGGCCCTCACCTGAGTCTGAGCAGATCCCAGTGCCATCCTTTTGGACTTCCCAGCCTCCAGAACCGTGAGAAAAGTAAATTTATATTTGTTACAAAGTACTAGTTATAGCAACAGAAAATGGACTAAGACAGAGAAAAAGGAAACTAGGCTAGTGGGAAATAAGAAAAAAGACAGCAGGATCAGTACTACAGGTGAGCAACAGCCCAAAGTGGACTGCGATCCATCTCTACGGGAAGATGTCAGTCAAAGGCTGATAGCCAGGCTGTTCCTCAGGGTGGGAACCTGGATGGAGGAGGTAAAAGGACTGGTTCAGGGGCTTGGAGACTGAAGTCTAATGCACCAACTGAACATTTAGTGAGCTTCTAGGTGAGGCAGGAAGGCTTCAGCTCCCAAGAAGCCCACAATGTCGTTTGGGGCAGGGCTCTGTCCTCAACAGGGTCTCAGGAGACTATCTACAAATCTGCTCTGGATGTATATGCTTCCTCATTTGTAATGTGGGGGTGGAGTGGCCCTCCTTGGACAGGAGTTGCAAAGATTAAATGAGATAATATATATAAAGCCCTAGCCTAATGTATGACACATGAAAGGTACTCAGTGAATATTATCCATTATAATTTGGTGAAAAGTAGACATTAATACAAGAACAGAGTCCTTATTTCTAAGGAGTTGGCAAGAAATTAGAAGGGAGAAAGACCCTGACGAAGGCTGATGATGCTGGCCTGGGTCTGCTAAGCTCTGATCTCTGCTATTTTACTCAGATCACAGAGGGGACCAAAGGAAGCAGAATTCAGCTGGCAAACATCATATTAGTAATCAATACTATAATTAGTAGCAGTATTAGTGTCTGTTCTGTAAACAAAACATGATGTTTTTTTCTTTTTTTAAAATCTTAGGAGAAAGTTGAAAAATCTTCCTAAAAAGAAAAAGAATATGAATGAGATTTAGCAGTTAATACTTGTAGCCAGGAATTTGTGTGTGTGTGTGTGTGTGTGTGTGTGTGTGTGTGCGCGTGCGCGCATGCACATGTGAACTTGGCTCTCTATTGTATTTGTCCTTCCTACAATTAGAAAGCATAGAATTAGCATAAAGAACTAGATGGTATTTTTGCATCAGTGACTTTTTCCTGCATTGCATTTATCCTTTCAGCTTTATTTTCCAGACCAGTTAATTTATATAGAACCATGGCTACTGGACATCGGAAGGGCTGGCCACCATGTGAGCTGGTGGAGCTCAGTCAACAATAATGAGCCTTGGAAATGTGGAACCACACTGTAATGGCAAATATGACCATGAATCTTGAGCTAAAAGGGCAGATAATAAAGTTCAATTACTTATCAAAAAACTACTGTATAGTAGGTAATTGCACAAAATAGTTTGTATAATCAGTGTGGCAACCACGTAGGGTAATTATTATTCACCTGTCCAAGTGGTAACTGGGGGCGTGAGAGTTAAACCCAGACCTCTAAATCAAACCAAGTTTTTTGACGGAACTGTACTTTCTCTGACACCGAGCCACATTGAAGAGGCTGTATCCAGGGAGTTCTCCTGCCCTGTCTTATATTTTCTTCCATCTTTGGCTTAAACAGCTTGTACCAGTTTAATATCTGTTGTGCAGCAGTCTCTGGGATTCATATAGATCTATAAATTAACAGAAAGGGTGTTTTCATAGGGATTATGAGAATTTTTTTTTTTTTAATATTTTTTTAGTTGTGGATGGACACAATGTCTTTATTTTATTGCTTTGTATGTGGTGCTGAGGATCGAACCCAGGGCCTCACGCATGCGAGGCAAGCGCTCTACCGCTGAGCCACAGCCCCAGCCCCGGATTATGAGAATTTTAAGGAGTACAGCAAGGGTGGCTTGTATGCTTAACAAGTTGCAATGTCTATTGGTAAAGGGAGACAGACATTGCTTTTAACCATTCATTCAACAGATATTAATTGAGCATTTATTTTGTGCCAGATACTGTCTTCAATATTAGGGATACAACAGTGAACAACAACAGCAAAATCCTGCCACCATGGGACATGCATTCTTTCCTGGAGAGCCAGATGGTATATAATAGGTACATTACATATAAGTTAGAAGGTGGAATGAAAAAAAAACGTAGAGCTGGGGATATAGCTCAGTTGGTAGAGTGCTTGCCTTGCACGCACAAGGCCTTGGGTTCAATCCCCAGCAACTCCCCCAAAAATGTAGAGCAGGGTAAGAAAATTTAGAAGTGTTGGGAGAACTGATTGACAATGTTAGTACAGTGGTTGGGGTAGACATTGTTGAGAGGTAACATTGAAACTTAGACTCAAAGGATGAATGCAATGCAGGAAAAAGTCCATTTCTTTGAGTCTAAGTTGTATCTGGAGAAGTATCAAGAAGAAGCTGCTAGGGCAAAGCTCCCCAGGTCACAGCAGGTAGTGTGGAAAGATCTTCAGGGGGCTGCACAGACAATGGGGGAGAGAGGTGACAGGGTTCAGCTAAGGTAGAGGCAGGAGGCAGTGGAAGAACTCTAAGTAAAGTGGGCCTACTGGATGGTTTTGGTCAGAGCAGTGACATGATCCACCTTGCATTTTGGAAGGCGAGATAATTGAGAAGAGACTGAATGAACTGGTGACAGTGAAGAGACAAGCAAGGACACTCTTGGGAAGGCTATTGCAATAATCAAGGTACGGATACAGGTGACTTGGACAGGGAGTAGCAACAGCCTAGTGACAAGAAGCAGGACTCTGGGAACATCTTGGAGGCATCTCAGTGGAACTGAGGAGTTGAGTGTACTGGTGTGGTGTGAGAGAAAGAGAAGAGTCAAAGATGACTCCAAGGTTTCCGGAAGGCTCAAGTTGCAGAAGTGTGGGATGGGGAGGTTCAGGCATGTTGTATGGAAGGTACAGTGCCTCTTTGTTGCATTGAAGTGACAGTGTCACTTTGGGCACCTTGCCACACCGGGAATGGTGGGAGGCTGCATCCAGGAAGGGGCCTATTGGTCTGATGGAAGGACCTCACATCTGCCACCAACCCTCATGGCTCTCGGGTGGTTGGAAGGAGCAACAATGTTAGTCTTTTAGGGTAGTTCCACCAGAAAATGGCCAG
>PVHX01002003.1:0-182239 GCA_004024805.1 Geosciurus inauris
CTATAACAAGGCCATTAAAATCATCTGGGGAAGAGAAAGCAAGAGTTAGAATTAAGGCAGTGAAGATGGAAAGGAAGGATGGACTTGAGAGAGAGTGTGAGTGGTAGAATGGATACTCTGCAACCCTAAGGAAGTTGACTGGCTAAAAAAGATTTAAAAGGGACTCCAAAGTTTCTAGTTGGAAAGCTTGGACAGTGAAGAGAAATGTTGAGTAGATGAGAAATTTAATTTAATTTGGAATGTGTTATAATTGAGCTGTCTATAAGACATATAGTCAGAGCTGGTCAACTCCCATCTAACAACTGAAGATACTAATCTACAGTGCAGGGTATACATGAACATAATTTTCTTTTTCTTTTTTCTTTTTTAAAATTTTTTTAGTTGTAGATGAACACAATACATTTATTTATTTATTTTATGTGGTGCTGAGGATCTAACCCAGTGCCTCAAACTTGCGAGGCAAGCGCTCTACCACTGAGCCACAACCCCAGCCCCAATTTTATTTTTCAATGATGCTTCAGGTAACATTTTTTTATCTTGCCATGTCTCAGGGGTCATCATAATAAATATCAAGTGTTGCTTGACCATGAATGTATAAAAGTGCAGATTGCACAGAGCTGTGTTTAATAGAAAATAAATACAAATGATTTATTAACTTTATTCATTGAGCTATTAATATGTGCCTACCACAGCAATGGTACATGAGGAAAAGAAAAACACACACAAACAAACATAAAAAAATTAGAAGGCAAAAATTTTCTCAATTTGCTTATTGTCTTAAACTTAGAGAAGATATTGCAAATGGTCAGAATATTTGTGTTACGATTCCAACATTTTCCTTGCTTATGTGGCCTAAGGCAAATGCAGAACTTTTTAAAGCTTTGGTTTCTCATGTGCAAAATATTGTTTGTAGAATATCATTTATATGTCTTTGTTATCTTTGTTACTAGGGAGTTGTGAGGATTAGCTAGGGTTAAAACAAAAAAAATTACTGTATTTTGATTGTATAAAATAAATTTCTTTGGGAAATAATGAATGCATTGTAATCTATTTAATAAATTTTACCATTACTTTATTTGATTTCCAGTTAAGTCAAATAATAATCTGCCTATTTGAATTGCAAAAATCAAGCTGGTTTGAATTAAAGAAGTGTGAAAAACTCTTCGTTGGGAAAATACGTAACACTTCCATCAATTAAAAATAATAAAATGTGTTTAAAATAATGAAAAGTTCATGTGTAATTGAACTGGCTTTTTTTTCATGAGCCTATATTTTTATCAAGGTTCATGAAACAAAAATTGAATTGGTGCCCAACACAAACTCTGTGTTAATTGTTATTATTCCTATAAAGTTCACATGATTAAAAAAAAGTTTTGCAGTTGTGCCAACTCCAAATACACAGTACCTGCCTTTCATTTTCTCTGGATTTATTTTTGGTATTAAAGACCAATATTCACTTTGGCAAACAGAGCATTTACTAAATTGAAAACTTCCTTAAAACACACTTGAAACTTTTGACGTAGATTGCCAAAATCTCATGGTATTTTTGTTAATCTCACAAAACTTTCTTTGTTCTTTCTAGCTTCGTCAAGAGTAAGACAGTTTCTCGACTTACCTCCAATCCCATCATAATCTTAAATATCGTTGTGCTAGAAGGCACTGCAATATTAATTAAAAATACAGTCTAATTATTTACCCTAGTTGGTTCATACAAACCTCTATAGTATAATCAGTGGACTCCCTTAAGAGGTTTTACGGTATTTCAGAGTGAAGTGGGAACGTTTGCTACTGACTTACTCTTGGCTGGTGAGTGTAATTAAGTGTAACCTACAATTCACCTTTAGGTCACTAGATCAAATGGAACTTACCTGGGCAATGTCCAAAGGTATTTGCTGGTGGGTGGCAGACATAAAGGAGAAGAACTTTTCATTTACCTCCAGGAGTCTTGGAGAACTTTCCATGTGTTTCTGAGAAAGAGAGGGAAAGCAGAGGGCAGCCAAATAGGTCATTCATTTTAGACAGACTCCAAGACAAGGCACCCTAAGCCAAGCTTGAAAACAGCTCAGATGGCTGAAGGTGTTTGGTGACAATCTCTTCTCATGTCTGGCCTTAGCACTGACCTAGTGTTGCTGGGTGTGCCTGGGGCTGAATCTTCTAGGGGCAGCTGCTCTCTGGAAGCAAAGCAGAGATGCACTTCTTGGTCCAGCATAGTGCTCAGGTTCTTTAAAAATCGTGAGTCCTGGAGTGTAGCTCAGTGACAGAGCACTTGCCTAGCATATGCAAAGGTCTGGGTTCCATCCCCAGCCTCTCAAACAACACAGCACAGAACCTTGTGTCTTTGGGTTTAGTTGGCATAATGAGGGAGGAATTTCTTTCTAAAGGAGACTCAAAGGACCCATAGGTGTCCCCCAGAAACATGTTTTGAAAAGAGTGATAGTAACAAAACTGACTTAAAGGCAGTTAGAACTGCCTTTAGAACCTGGCCCTGCCTTAAAATATAAATCTGTGTCTGAAAGTCCCTCTCAATTTACATCATGGTATTTGCTGACCTGGGAAGAAGTAAGCTGCACAGGGACAACCCCATAAGGGAGCAAAAGAGTTTGAGAAATAGCAAACAGTAGTGAAAATAAAATTGAATGTGATTTTTAAATATTAACATACTAGAGCTCAGAGTGGCTAACTATATGCTTATTAAGGAAGAGTGTGGGCTGTGCAAAGAAAAAGGTAACTTGGGCTCTATCTTTGGATACCTTGAGTGTTCTTTTGAAAAGCAGAAAACCCATGGCACAGTTTTTACCTACACAGGCAATTCCATAGCTCGCTGACCCTCTCTCCTCCACACTTCATTCCATTTTCCTGCTACTCACATTCCCAGTGGCTACAACAAGTATCTCCCTTCTTGGACACTTCTTTGGACTGTAAGCTCCCTGGGTCCAGGGCATATCTGGTTTTGCTGACTCAGACAGTGAAATTGGCTTCTATGGGGTTTAGTCCATCATCCTCATAGGGCGTGCTGGATGCCTGGTTTCTCCCTACTCCCTGTGTAGATAGGGTTTTCTAACAACCTTAGAAAATTGACTATGGCATAAGAGATGCTGTGAAGATCACAGCACATCTGTGAATGGAATGGAAACACATCAAGAGATGATATTTTTCAGTTGAGTTTAGAATCTCACAGCTTTACAACTGAATCATCTAGTATCTCTTCTTAAGCTTCTTTGCAGAGCAACATGGGCCTCTCCATGGAATGGTCCCTGTCAGTCCACTCTATTAATGTCCGTGAGTTTTGCACAGCATCATTTCCAAAATTGGTTGCACTGAATGCCAGTTTAATGAGATTTTAGGTGCTAGGAGAAAAAAAAGTGAAGGGAAGATAAAAGGAAGCCCCACTAGTCAAATAAATTCGTAAGCCATATAATAGAGTTGCTATCATTGAGATTCATAATGCAGCTAACCTCACCAAAAGCTCTAAGAAGTCCTGCAAGAATTTGCTTAACTTAACACTTTTCAAGCATGATAAATGCCACCTCCTTTTCCTGCACATAACCCTGGTCATCTTGTTAAATAGTTTGGGAAATCATGTACTAGCTAAACCCAAAATTTTTGCCAGGTTTGGTCTACTTAACCACAAAGATGCCTTTTGAATTTCTGTCATGGCTCTCTCTGCTGTTTCTCCCTTTGGGACAAATGATAATTAGTTTCTCTGTCCTTCCAAGTTCATCCAGCTCACATGTCACCTCCTTAGTGAAGTCCATTCTGACTCTTCCAACTCAGATTGGTGTTACTTTTTCTCCTAGCTTTAAGGGAATTTTTAACTAGTTCATTGGGTATTTATTTACTACTTTATTGTTGTTTAGTATTTATTTACTACTATATTTCTTTTTTAACCACTTCTGTCTTTACAGTGATGCAATGAACTTTTAAGTTTCTCAGAGGGACTGATGATTCTTTCACCTAAGGAGGCATTTGTGAAAGAACACAGCTTTGGAATAAAACAAATGGTTATTCAGCTGCACTTTGGCCAACCAGCTACATAACTTGGGGTAAGTTATTCAATCTCATTAAGCCTTAGTAGTCTCATCTGTTAAAAAGGGATAGTAAGTTATCCACCTGATAAATATGTTGTGAAGATTAAATGAATCTATGCACAGTATCTGACATATTTGGACAATTGATATATTTCAGCCACTATTGTTATTACCATCATCACTTCTAATATTATTATAAAAATCTTTTTGTTATGGTGTCTATACATGCTCAATACTTAGCGTATCAAACTTCTAAGGATTCTGATCTTTTGGTATCCAAAGAGGCTGCCTGTCTCTCGGCAAAGCCAGAAAGAAAAGTCAAAAGTATCATTGCCTGGAAAGGAATGGTCAGCCTCTCAGGCCAAGGGCCATGGCTGTGCCATTAACCATTCCTGAACTTTCTGGTTCATCCACATTGCAAAAAGCACGTGCAAACCAGGAATTAGTGCAAATGCACCCTGACTTCTGGTTGCTGTGACTTGCGTGGAAGGGATGTGATCCCTGCGGGCACTGACTTATCTACCTGCTGAATATCAGGGAACATGTAGCCATAAATCAGAGGCTGGAGAGAGCCAGACTTTTAGTTGCTTTAGGTTAATTCTCTCTCTTGAATTCATATGATTACCTATGGTATGACAGTACAACAAAATTAGATTTCAAGAGTTCTTTTATGTTTTATATAACAAATACACATATGAATTGAGAAAAAAAATTACTGTTTATGCACTAAATGTTTCAGAGCCTATGATGTGCTGGATACACTTTTATAGATAGTTGTTATATAATAGTAAACAAAAGACAGACCTCCCTATTACAATGAGGTTTAATTTTAATGGGAAAAGACAGAAAACAACCAAGGAATCAAACAAATGTAATATATCAAGTGGTGGTAAGTGCTAGGAGAAAATTAAAGCAGGGTATGGTCAATACAGAGTTAGAAGGGTCAGGGAAGGTCTCTTGGATAAGATAACATTTAAGTAAAGGGGTAAAGGGAATGCAGGAAGAATGTGGGGTATGGGTCACCTAATAGGCAAGAGAAGAAAACCAAGATAAAGGGAAAGAGTAGCTTGAAGCTAGCTGAAGAAACATGCCAAATATTCCAGCCAAGTCAGCATATTTTGTCTGTAAAATAATTGGGAAGCCATCAGTGATTTTGAAGGAGAGGAGTCATATTTATGTTTGTAAAAGATCATTCTCTCAGTGTGGAGTGGGTTAATAGGATCAAGTAGGTGTGGAGAGATGAGTTGGGAGGTATGACAATAGCTTAGGTAAAAGATAATGGTAGTTTTGAATAGAACAGGGTAATTCTTTGTTGTATCAGCTGGATAATTCTTATTGTGGAACTTTTTGTACACTGTAGAATGTTTAGCAACATCTCTGGACTCTTATCAATGAGATGCCAATAGCATCCTCTGTTTCCAGTCGTTACAGCTCTAGACCAATGAATATTGGTCACCTATATTGCTGGCAGAGACGGACAGAAGAGGTCAGATTTGAACAATTAGGAGGTAGAGTTAATGAGAGCAGTGGGTTAGGGTGACAATGCAGGAAAGGAAGAGGATGTGGGAGAAGCCCAGGTGACTGCCTGGTTTCCTGCAGGAAAACCAGATGAGTGGTTGTGGAGGAGGAACAGGCTTGCTGGGAAAACGCTCGTGTAAAGCAGTCTTAGGAGTACGCTTTTTGGGCAACCCATGATGACCCCTCCATTGGAGATCAGAGCAATGGATTGAATTTTCTATTCTGGAGTATAGAACAGAGACTGTGAGGAGAGACAGGATTTAAAGTTAATGGCCCATGGAGGGTGACTGGGGCCATGATGGAAACCAATGGGATTGATTAAGGAGCTCCTTAAGAGTGAGAAAGGAGAGAAGAGGGCTGAAGATGGTGCCATAATGAACCTGGTGATTCAAGACCTGAGGAAGGGCCATCGAGGAATCCAAAAGACACCCTAGAGCCCGTGATAGCCTGGACATGAGATAGCATGGTGAAAAGCAGGGGCTCTGGAGTCCAGTGGCTTGGCCTTCAATCCTGATTCCACCACTGAAACATAACTTTGGCCACATTTCTTAGGTTTTCTAAGCATTTCATTTTTGTTGGGAGGGATTTGATGCAATGTTGTGTTTAAAATCTTAAGCACAGTGCCTGTGTTGTGGTAGGTGCTGTATAAAATGGTAAGTATAGAAAGAAATATGGAGAGGCACATAGCTTTAGAGGTAAGTAGCGATGAAGATATTCTGTAAACACATTCAATTGCAAGCCCTTGGCAGTGTTAACAGAAAGAGCAGAAAGCATCTCATCTAGCATGCTTGAATAGGATCTGCTGTAACTCTACACAGCCCAAAGCCTGTCATGCCCTTGGGTAACGTAATGAAAGGTGTGTTTCTCCCTTCGGGACAGGTGCTCAACTGATACAATTTAGAGTCTCAAATTCCAGAGCTTAATTGTTTGTTCTACATACAAGTTAGCCCAGCTCAGAACACCTGTGGACTAAGTTCTTTTGATGCACCAAAGCCTGTCTTTTATTAAGCTCTTTGCAAGCAGTCAAAATAAGACCAAACATCCATGTGTCACTGCTGATCCACATGGACATGAGCCATGTGGGGACTGCACAGTAAGTGCTTAAAATAGCAAGTCAATCCTTGGGCTCTGGAAAATATGGCTGTGTGATTAATGTAACCAGAGTTAGATATGAAATAAAATTAAATATTTTATATATATAGAAACTTGCCTACACACACATAAAATTCCCTATTAGCTGTACTTGAGGTTTAGCCATGTTGAATCGATAAAAAATGATTTAGAACGGACGGTCTTCAACAGCTGGTTGCGCTTTCAGTCTTCCATAAAGAAGTTAAAATTAATTTTAATATGTTGATGGTGCTTATTGATGATAATATTCATAATAAATATCCATTGGAAAAATTCTCTGGCACATCCGTATGACAGAGAGGTCAAGAATGTTAATGACGATCACCAGTACAAAACGCAATTCAGTCAATTACTTTAATTAAATCTAAAGCTACTTTATGTCTTCTCATTTATATAGTAAACTGATAGTGAGGAGAAGGGCATCATCTTCCTTTGGCTCATTCTAGAGTCTGAAGATGTGGTCTGAGATTATGTTTTAACATTTGTAGCTCTTATATCCTTGTGGAATATTTAAAGTAATTGTGGGTTTTACATGCAATGAATGCTCCTTCTTTTATAAGGGGAAGAAGTGGAGATTTCCCTTTAAATGTGCTTTTCTACAAAGAGACTTTCCCTCCACGTATGCTAATCTTGTATTTACAGACTGAGTTATGTTGGCTGGAGCCAACATTCCAGTGCAAATGGTAGAAATGTCTACATTTCAGTGAATTCTTTTGCATTCCATTGTTTGGGATCAGAAGAAAAAGAACACAGCTATTTGAACTTTTAGTACCGCACAGGTACAAGTGTTTATAACTCACTCAGTCACTATCACCATATAAAATGCTCTTTTGTTGATTATGCTGTCATATAAAACTTTATATTCCTTAGGTATTTATGTTGTTAAACTTGTAGAATATAAAGGCAAGCATTTTAGAAAATAAGTCTACCGATTAATTTAAAATTCATTCACTTTTTCAACAATTTGCTACTTAGTGCCTCTTATGCCCCAGGTAGTGGCATAGGCATATGCACATTGACGGGACTTACATTCTAGTTTGAAGGAACTGAGGAAACAAATGAAAAAGTAAACTAAATAATAAGAGATAGTAAGAAAAAAAAGCAGGATGAGAGTAGGTGTCCAAATTTTCCTGTTTTTTCAGACTGTCCTGATTTTAGAGTACAAAATCTTTCAATCTAGCCCCTGACATTGGGACAGTTTGCCACCCAAGTACAGGTTGCTATTTCTCTTCTGAAAATTTGAAATCCAAAATGCTCCAAAATTTGAAATTCATTAACACTAATATGATACCACAAGTGAAAATTTTCACATTTGACCTCATGTGATGGGTTATAGCAAAAATGCAGGTACTAAATATATTGCATAAAATGACCTTTTGTCTATGTGGATAAGGTTGAAACAAAACAAACTAATTTTGTTTTTAGACTTGGGTTTCATCCCCAAGTATCCCATTATGTATATGCAAATATTAGCAAATATGAAAAAAATCCAGAGTCTGAAACACTTCTGGTCTCAAGCACTTGGGTAAGGAATGCTCAATCTGTAATAGGAAAAAGAATAACTGGGGTCCAGGGTTCCTTTGGGTGGTCAAGGACAGCCTTTCTGGGAAGGTGTATTTGAGTTAAGAGTGATGCAAAACAGTTGTCTTCACATAGCCATCAGAATGAGGCACATGCCCTGCTGAAAATGTTCAAAAAAAAGAATTCATGCTTTGAGAAGAATAAACATATGGGATATTTTCTGTGAGCCTGAAGTTGTAAATGTCTTATTTAATTTCTATAACCTGTAGTGGTAGTCATTATTAGTCCCGCTTTACGTGTCAGACTTGAACTGATGAATATCTACCAAAGTCTGAGGCTAATAGAGAATGAAGGTAAGACATTGACATCCTGAATTCAAAGCCCATACCAGGAATACAGTGTGAATTTAAAACTATATCTGGAAAAAAGAATCACTTCATCAGAATCAAACTATTGAGGGACAAAAAGAATCTTGAAAGCAGCATGGAAATTATGGTATCCTCAATAAGATTAACAACTGACTTCTTATCAGAAACCATGAAGGCCAAAAGTCAATGGTTCACATATTCCAAAGGATGACTGAAAGATGATTGACACAGAATGCTTTATCCTATGAATATATCCTCCCAAAATAAAAATAAATAAAAAATATTCACACACATACATACACACACAGATTGTGGCTCCAGGCTTACTCTCTAAGAAGTACTATAGAGAGCCCTTCATGCTGAAATGAAAGGACCCAAGATAGTAACTGGAAAATGTAATCATATAAGTAAATATAAAAGATAGTATAAATTAATATTTGTTTGTAAATATTTTCCTCTCATTTTATTTAAAAGCTAATTGATTAAAGCAAGAATTATAAAACTATTGGTGGGCTTATATTGTATAAATATATAGGTTTTATGGCAAATATTTTACAAAGGATGGAGAGGAAATGAAGCTATATTGAAGAAAAGTTTTGGCATACTATTAAAACTAAGTTGGTATTAATTCAAACTAGATTGCTATAATGTTAGGATGTTGATTATAATACCCAGAGCAACCACTGACAAAATAATAACAACAACAAAATAGTAAAACAAACAGCAAAGTCATTAATATAGAATACTGTAAAAGTTTTATTTACCACAAAAGAAGGAGTAATGGACAATTGAGAAACATAAAAAGGCATAAAATGTATAGAAAGCATAGCAAAGCAGCATCTATAGACCTGACCTTATCAGTAATAACTTAATATAAATGTATTCATCACTTCATTCAAAAGGCAGACACTGGCAAAGGGGATTAGCAAAAACATGATTCAACTCTATGCTCTCTACAAAAGACAAACTTTAGATTCAAAGACAAAAATATATTGAAAGTAAAAATAGAAAAATATACTAGGTAAATAGTAAGCAAAGAGAGTGAAAGTGATTCTATTAATTCAAATGAAATAGACTTCAAGACAAAAATGCTGCTAGAGACAATGAAGGATATTTTGTAATCAAAGGTCAACCCATCAAGAAGACGTTATAGCTATACATGTATATATGTATCCAGATTGGAAAGAAGAATTAAAACTCTATTTGAAGATGACATGATTTCATTCATAGAAAATCCCAAGGAATCCATTAAGAATTTATTAGAGCTAATTGGTATGTAAGTTTAGCAAGGTTGCAGAATGGAAGGTCAATGTACAAAAATCAGTTCTATTTTTATATGACAGCAATGAACAAGGACCTATAATCCCAGCTACTCAGGAGATTGAAGCAGGAAGATCATTTGTTCAAGGCCACTCTTGGTAACTTAGTGAGGCCCTAAGCAATTTAGTGAGACACTGTCTCAAAATAAAAATTAAAAAGGCTGGAGATGTGACTCAGTGATAAAGTGCCCCTTGGTTCAATCTAATCCTCAGTACCAAAAAAAAAAAAAAAGAAAGAAAGAAAAAAAAAAAGTCCATTTTAACAGCATCAAAAAGAATAAAATTTTGTTATTTAGAAATAAATAAATTTAGTAAGATAAGTGTAAGAATTAAAGAATTATACATGAAAAGCTATGTCAACATCACTGAAAGACTTAAAAAATTGAAAAGACATCTCTCATTCATTGGACAACTTAGTCTCATTCAGATACCAATACTTGCCAAAATGATCTACAGATTTAATACAATTCCTTTCAAAATCTCAGCTGTTTTTTTCTTCTTGCATTAATCAACAACCTAGTTCTAAAAATTGGTAATACAATAAACCCAAAATAGCCAAAACGAAGCAATCTTCTAAAAGAGCATTTCCCAATTTGAAAACTATAAAGGTATAGTAATAAGGACAACATTGTTTGGAATAAAAATAAATATTTAGATCAATAGAATAGAATTGAGAATTCAGTAATAAACTCTTATATGTACAAATGATTTTTGTTTTTGTTTTGTGATGCTGGGGATTGAACAGTCAATTGATTCTGATAAGGCTGCCAAGGTGAATCAATGGAGGAAAGCATCATCTCAAAATACAAGGCTGGGACACTGGATATGTGCTTGCAAAAGAATAGATCACCTCCAATCCCACATCATGTAGTAAAAATCACTTCAAATGCAACAAAATGCAAGAGCAAAACCACAAAACTGAATTAAACAATTTTTGCCTAGTAGTATAACACCAAAAGCAAGAGCAACTAAAGAAAAAAACATGGGTAAATTTGATTTTATTAAAGCTAATAAAACTTTTATATGTCAAAATCACCATTAAGAAAATAAAAACACAACTTGCAGAATTGGAGGAATTATTTTCAAATCATGTATTCAACGAGGAACTTTTATCCAGAATATAAAAATTACTCTTGCAATTGAATGATAAGAGGACACATTTTCAATTCAAAATGGACAAACAATTGGCATAGACATTTCTTTTTTTCTGAAGAAAACACACAAATGGCCTTTAAGTACACGAAAAGATGCTTGATATCACTAAGCTTTAGGAAAATGCAAATCAAAACCACAGATTCCTCTGCACACACTCACTAGGGCAGCTAAAATTAAAAAAAAAAACAAAACTGACAATAACAAGTGCAGGTGAATATGTGGAAAAATTTGAACTCTCAGGCATTGAGTTGATGGAATAGTAAAATACCACTTTAGAAAACAGTTTGACAATTTCTCAAAATGTAAAACATAATGTTTTTGTATGATACAGTAATTCTACACTTAGGTGTATATGCAGGAGAATGGAAACATATCCACATAAAAACTTCTTTACGAACATTCTTAGCCATTTTATTCAAATAGCCAAAAAATAAAGCAATTTAAACATCCATCAACTAGTAACTGGATAAACAAAATTAAATATACCCATTGTATGGATACCATTTGGCTTTAAAAGGGATGAAATATTGATAGATGATATAACACAGATGAACCTTTAAAACATTGCACTAAAACATTGCAAAAGAAGCCAAACACCTAAAACCATATATTGTATAATTCCATTCTTTTTTGGGGGTGGGGGCGGTACCAGGGATTGAATTTAGGCGTACTCAACCACTGAGTCACATCCCCAGCCCAGTTTTGTATTTTATTTAGAGACAGGGTCTCAACGCTTAGCACCTCTCCATTTTGGAGGCTGGCTTTGAACTTGCAATCCTCCTGTCTCAGCCTCCTGGTATAATTCCATTTTTATGAGATGTCCAAAACAAGTAAATTCATAGGGATAGAAATTATATTCGTGCCTTTCGTGAGTTGGGAGGAGATAGTAGGGAGTGACTGCTAATGGACACAAATATTCTGAATGTAGATAATGGTGATGTTCGTGTAATTCTGACTATACTAAAGCCACTGAATTGTATATTTAAGAGGTTACATTTTATGTATGTAAATTGTATCCCAATAATGCTGCCATAAAAACACTAAAACATTTTGCAGGAAAAAGTCTGGTTAATTTTCGTAAGATAAAATAACTGTGGCAGGGAATCAGAATTGCCTTCTCATATGGCGTTTTCTCCTTCCCGTTTTAGGTGCTCATAAGGCCATTTCACTGGCCTGTATTTCCCAGTCATCTGTC
Source organism: Geosciurus inauris (assembly GCA_004024805.1). Taxonomy (NCBI): domain Eukaryota; kingdom Metazoa; phylum Chordata; class Mammalia; order Rodentia; family Sciuridae; genus Geosciurus; species Geosciurus inauris. The sequence goes on from PVHX01002003.1 coordinate 12,236, forward strand.
CTTGCAGATAGTTGTTACCGTTTGACTTAATTATGGCCTACAATGTAAGAATGAACTATTATGTGAAACTGCTCTTTTGTGGCCTTAAAAGAAAGTTTCTGGTTCCTTTGCTCCTCCTTGACATGTTATGCAGGCTGAAACATGCCCATGGGGTATTCAGCCATCTTTGAACTGGCTGTGCAGAGCAACACCCTTAGGAAGCTGGGTTGCTGGGCCAACTTGAGGAGCAGAGCCTTTGGAATCAGTCAAATTCAGAGAGAAATACACTTTCTACCATATATTGGTCATTGTTATTTTGGCCACTTTTAAAGCAGTCCAACCAATCATAATTTTTTAAAGATTTTCTTTTTCTTTTCCATGATTTGTGCTCAAATGGTTTCAAATGAACCACTCTGAGGGTATGAGGATTAAATAAGCACAGTCCTTACCTCCTGGAACTCAAAAGTATAATGAAGGAATTTGTCATCTGCGTAAATAGCTAATAGAAAATGCAATAAACGTGAGAGTAGAGATTCAGATAGCACTTTGTAAAAATATATTTGAAGTTGTAGAGAGTGAAGGAGGGTTGGAAAGAGACTTAGAGAATGGGGGTGAGTCTCCTACCCCCATATGAAGGGTAGTAAAGAGCTTCAACAGACAGTTGGGTATGAATGGGGGGGGGCATTAGTTAAAGTTGGAATGTTCCAGAGTAAATAAAGAGAAAAATGTTTTGAGATTATGCTGAGCTGTTTGGGTTGACTGGTACTGCAGATGTTTAGATTGAAGCTCAAGACAGAAGTGCAATTCAAGAAATTTGAATTAGGAAATCATCTGCAGAAAGATGGTAATTAAAGGAGTAGGAAAGGCTAAAACTTTAAAATCATATAGAATTTGTTTCCTATTTAATTTCCTGTGTGCTGTTTATCTTTTCTTAAAAAAAATTAATTACTCATCTTAAAAAATAGAAGTTAAAAATTATTTTCAATGTTAACAATTTTATAAATAAAAGTGTTAAAGAGTTCACATCATATACACATTAATTAGAAAACAATTCCATTTTATCAGGAGACAAAAACAGTAGAAAATGAAGGAGAATATAAAATGGAATGAGAAATTGTTCCCTTCACCCTTGAAAATGCTTTTTCTAACTAGTTGAAAACTAGTTAGTTAAAAAAAAAATACTTTGTTTCCTTCAGTAATATTAACTTAGAATCATTTGAATGCCAGTTTGGCACAATTTTATCATTTTTTAAGTAAATTAGTTATTTTCAAAAGTTATTTATTTTAAAATAATTTTAGGTTTATAGAACAATTCAAAATAGTACAAAGAATTCGTATACGCCATTCATCAGGCTTTCCCTGTACAACCTTGATACTAAGAAATTAACTACAACTAAGTGTAATGTTATTAAATAAACTCCAGACTTTACTAGATTTCACCAGTTTTTCTTTTTCCATTTCAAGATCTAATCCATGATCTAAAATTGCTCATGATCTTTTAAAATCCCACTTAGTCAGATTTAGAAAATCTTGTGGTACAGAATGTCTTTCTAGTCCATCTCAAGTCAAGAAGACTGGAATGGTAGCTACAAAGTGCCCATTTGAGACTAGGTTTAGTCATTAAAGAAAACTGAGGCTTGTCAAGTGGACGGTCATGAGGATCAAAAATGAAAGCACTTGGAAAATTGTAAGTACTGTATTCTAGTAAGATCATTTATTCATTCATCGGTCATTCAGAAAACATTTGCTGAGCACTGGCTGTATCTTAGATACTGCTTTAAGCACAGGGTCCATGCAACAGCCTCCAGTTCTTGCTTGCTGGCTGTTCTAGCCCTGTAAGGCTGATCATTAAGTATTTACTGAATGCCTGTGATTGGCCATATGATACCAATTATTATCTTTCCATTAGAGTGAGCTTAGTGAACACCATTACAGACCTGAAAGAGTTAATGTGGTGCAACTGTCTCCCCGATGACTGAAGAATGCTGTACCCAATCTGCCCAGACTGCCCATGCATTAGGCTCCAAGGGTGTATTTTTTTTTCCCTTCTGTTTATGTCTCTGTTTTCTGTAAAGTCTTCTAACTACAGCAGTATCTTCCAAGTTCTCTGACAATGTTATAAATTTCATTAAGAAGATGAAGCCTTATGGGGCAATTAACTCCAAAAGTGGTACAAAGCAATAGCAAGGAGATACTGGCCTGTAGTACTTAGCACTTAGCTCTGAAATTGAGATAAGCCCTATCAACCCAGGGTTGTGTTTAATGTTCACTGCCGCTTCCATACCACAGCTACAACCCAGCGGTCACCGTGTTAACACTCCCCAATATCTATTACAATTAGTTTTTGATTAAGAGGCCTAACATGGCTTTTGAAGCTTTTTATGTTGTGTCAAATGGCTAGTGATGGAGTGAGGTGCCCAGACACCTCCCTGTAACAAAGCGTATTGTAAAAGGTTTCAAGTGAACTATTTTATCATCCTAATGGAAACCAGATGACTCTAACTCCCCCCTTAATTTCAACTATTTACTGAAGAGTCCTTGTTTTGAATTACTGGAAGATTTATTCTTAAATGACTACCTCATGCATTAAGAATTGCTAATAACTAAGCCATTGGAAATTTGGGAAAGCTTTTAAAGATGACTGAAGCAATTTTTCACAGAGGGGAGGTTTTATTTTATTCTTTCTTTAGATTTTTAAAAGCGCACATCTTTGCCCTTTTCTGATATTTAATTATTATTTTAATTATTGTTTATGGTCCTTTCTCTGTCAAGTTCTGCTTTTCTTTACTAAGGTTTTGGTCAATAGTCTTGGCCGATTAAGAGAGGGCTCATGGGTATTTTGTGAAGAAAGAGAAACCTTGGTTATGTAAGATGTTATTCTATGTGAACTGAAAATATATGTTATTCTTATAAAGGTTTAGATGAAACAAGCATAATAATTTTAAAAAAGTATGCACTATAAAATATACTTACAAATTTAATGAAAAAGGTATATAAAATGTCATAATTTATGAATGTGAAACATTAATAGTCTTTTTAAAGATATTTTAAGCATTTCAACTGATACATAATTGCATGTATTCATGAGTTTTAGTGTAATATTTTGATGCTTGTATACAATGTACAATGATTAATCATAGTAATCCGTATATCCATCACCTAAAACATTTATCATTTTTTTGTGTTGAGAGCATTCAAAATCATCCTAGCTATTTTGAAATATACAATTAATTGTTGCCAACCACAGTGCTATAGTTTGGATATTGGATGTCCCCTAAGGCCCATATGTTAAAGGTTTGGTCTTCAGCGTGGTGTTATTGGGAGGGGCTGAAACCTTTAGGAGGTGGGACCTAGTGGGAGGTCCTTAGGTCACTGGAGGCATGTCTTTGAAGGGATTGTGGCACGGGGCTCTCTTCCTCTTCCACGTTTGCTTCCTGGCCCTGAAGTAAGCAGTTCGCTCTTTATAAGTTCATTATATGAGGTATTTCATTATAGTGATGGGAAACTGCCTAAAACAGTTATGCAACTGTGCTATACAATGTTACAAATTATTTCTCCTTTTACCTCACCCCTGTACCCATTAAGCATCCTCTCTCCATCTACCTGTCTTCCTCCCTTCCCAGCCAGTGGTAACTAATATTCTTCTCTCTACTTCTATGAGATCAACTGTTTCAGATTCCACATTAGTGACATCACATGATATTTGTCTTTCTAGGCTTACTTATTTCAGTTAACATAATATCTTCTGGTTTCATCCAGGTTGCACAAATGACAGGATTTCATCCATTTGCCTGTTATGCACACCTTGGTTGATTCCTTATCTTGTCTATCATGAATAGTAAGCCTTGTTTGTTTTGCTTTAGTGCCTCTCTTTTGTGTAAACTTACTTTTAAAAATAACTTTCTCTGGTCTTGGTTATCAAAGGGTTGGACTAGATACACTGAATTTGTTCACCTCTAGAAGTCTTTGACTCTGCAATGTCAGATGTGCTAGGGATTTATTAGCTTCTAGAGCACAGGGTCTTGTCATGTGGAGGCTGTATGGTATGCTGGGTCAGAAAGTTGCCTTTGCCCATGATTAACCATGTGTCCTATGGCATCATACCTGATTTGTGAAACTCAGATTCTTTCTATGTAAACTAAGGACCATGATAGCTACTTCACGAGTTTATAGGAAATCACTTATGAAGTAAACAAAGCCAGGCATATAGAATACAGAGTAAATGACAGCCTCTCAATAGTTTTTCTCTCCTTCTTTCTCCATATTCTATCTTATTTAGTGGTGCCTAGCATAATTTGCACGAATGAAATGAGCATGCTGTTTATCATGTTCCTTGTAATATTATAAACATTTAGTGAGCATTGCTATGTGGTGGGTATTGTGCTAGGTCTGGGAATCCTGAGACTAGAGTCAGAGTCCCTGGTCACACACAAACTGAGTCAAAGACAGTAAATGAAGAATTTTCATAGATTCTGACAATCAGACATGAGCAGAGGAGGAATTATTGAGGGGGGAGTTGGCCATTCTCTCCAGATTGCATTTGGGGCTTTACCCTTTACAGGTGACTCTTCTCATACATGATCACATTTCAAGTAGTCTTCTCAAGCCTAACAAGGTAAGTGTTATCATTTCTCGTTTATAGGTGAGGAAGCTGAAGAAAAGAATCATTACTACTTTTATTACTATTATTAAGAAGATCAGTTTGATATAAAACTTGCTATTAGAAATGTAGTTGTAGTGAGCATGTGCAAAGGTTCAGATGAAAGAAAAGCTATATAGATGCATTCCCTAATATTTTACTTATTAGTTGCTTTGCTTTTCTGAATATCATTGCTTGGAGGCCTGTTCATTGTATTCATGTAGGCATTCATTCAACACTAATAGGCTGTTTTTTAAGCACAAGGTACTATGGTTTGAATATGGTTTGTCCCTTCCAAAACTCATATGAAGGTTGGTGCCCATGGTAATAGTGCTTCGAGATGGGACCTAGTGGGAGGTGATCAAGTCACAGAAAGCAGCCCTCATGAATAGATTAACACTTCTCTTTCAGTTTTGGAGTAGTTACCATTGGAATTCAGTCCCATTTCGTCTTCTACATGTGCCCACTTGCCCTTCTGTTTTCTGCCATGAATTGAAGCAGAGCAGGTCCTTACCAGATGCATTTCCTGATCTTGGACTTCCCAGCCTCCAGAAACCTTGGCCAAAATAAATCTGTGTTTTTGTAAGTCACTCAGTCTTGGAATTCTATTATAGCCAGAGAAGAAGGACTAAGACATATGGGTCACAGATGAAACCAGTAGCCTCAGTTTTCAATAAGGACTCTGTGGTCCTGTGGGGAGATGACATGTACATCATAATTGTGGTTCAGAGGTGCACATGAGCCCAGAGGTTGGCAGAGGTGCCTGAGGAAAAAAGAAGCAGGCACCCTGTGGTCACCTGGACACTTGGAGAGGCATAGGTGAGAGGATATGGAAGAGGAAACGTGTACTCACTCAGCTGAATTCTATAGGAGCAATAAGGAGGGAGTTGCCTGGGTCAAAAGTGAGGGTGAAGGACTAGGAATGCAGCTCAGTGATAGAGCATGTGTTCAGAATGCAGGCGTCCCTGGGTCCATTCCCCAACACACCTGCCCTTGCCAAAAATGAATGAGAGTGATGTGGAGAAGGCTTTAGGTGAAGAAAGGAGAGGACAGACGGGAAAGCTGTCTCATTGGACCTGCTGTCCATCATGAGAAGCAGCCCATGTGATGGGGATGCGGCTATGGAGAAACAGGGAAGGGCCAATGCCTCTCATTCAGCAACTGTTCAGAAACAACTCCCATGCACCCTCTGCCATTCGTGTAGGTTAAATTCTGCCCCACATTTAGCTAATAAACAAGCCTTGTGTCTTATTTCTTCCTGTTCCCTCTCAAGCCCGTCTCATTTGCTGCCTCTGGCTAGTTTGGTTTTATAGTCTACCTTAGCACTTGGTTAGAGGCTGTTATTAGTATAACCAACCTTAAATAATTTGATTTTCAGGTTGGGTACGTCACAATGTCTCCTGTGGGCTGGATAGTCAAACTACACATTTATTGTAAAAATTGGTTTCTTCACTTTATATTTGAAAGCAGCGCTACTCACTCATCTGTAAGCCATTAGGCCACACGTATAAAAGTGTCTCATCTGAGTTTTATTCACACAGTTCTGAGGTTCAGTTTTAGGTCCTTGCAGATATTCCAGTTCTCTATTAAGTCTATTGTCTTATTTCAATAGTTTTCTTTCTAAAACTTTCCCATACAGGACTATAGGAATGTATTTAAAGGAGAAGAAAAATTTTATAATAAATTTTGAAGATATATTCAGACTCTCCTTTTCCTTGGCAATTTTTCAAGGATTTTGTTTTTGGTTTTTATTTATTTATTTTTAATTCAAGAAAAAGATTTAAGCTGACCTGATGTGGCCTACATTAGATGCATATTATTTGGTTCAAGCAGGGTTTCGATATATTGTGAACATCTGAAAGTCGGAAAGCTAGAGACTTCATGTAAAATCTGGCTTCCTTAAGAACATCAAAAGATATAATGCCCCAGCACCCAAGGTGACACTGTGTGGGGCTCAGGGATGTTCACTCCCAGGTTCCCACGGTCCCTGAGGGACCCATTTTCCTAAGTTTTCCTGGCTGGCCCCATGCCTTTTCCTTCATATCTACAGCTCTGGATTTGACTATTCCCAATAAAAAAAAACTGGGGTGAATCCCAATCAGCATGGGCAAAATGTAATCCTCTCAGCTCAGAGGTATAGGCATCATGATGAAATGAGAAGCTAATAGTTTTAGAGAGATTTGGTAGGTTAGTGATCAATTTCCTGAGCAATCCTCACACGAATGCTCCATGTTAGGCCAAGTGTAATTGATCAAAGAAATGGTTGTCCAGAAGTTTTTCCTCCATTATCCTGCTTATTTATTTTTTATCATGACCATCTCAAAACTGTTTTTGTTTTGTTTTGTTTGGTAAGAATATGAGACATGTAAATATGGAAAAATGAGTTTTCTACTCTTCAGCTACCAGAAATCACTTTTGAGTTTTTCTAGTTTTCCTCTGGGGTTTCCTTGTGGGTGCCCACTTTCCCGAGCTTGGTTAAAAGTGCTGGCTTTTCCTGGTGTTAATTATTAATGTGACCTGTTTATGTGCCAGTTATCCAGCTAACCATTAATATCTGTTTACTCATTGATGACCTCTGCATTGTGTACCTGGCTCCTGGCTGTAAATGTCACCCTTCATTTAATGTTTTTTTTTCATATGCTCAGGAATTTCCTCTATCTACTTAGTACCCAAAACAACTCCTTAAGAAAGTGAAATAATATCAAACAATACAAATACAACCTTTATGTATGCGGAAAGAGGGACAAGCACTCTTGTTTTCAGAGGATTAATACAACTTTCCCTTCTGTAATGAGCAAGAGATGTACACAAATGACAAATGCAAAGGATCCCTAGGGGGCAAGATTTAAAACAAACAAAACAAACAAACAAACAAACCAAGGACAAGAAAAAAGTTCTTTCGCTTCTGGGTTTAGGTGGGGGAAAACAAGGAAGGAAGGGACTCTGAGCTAGTCTTGGGGAATGGAACCCAATTTTCCTTTTTCAAAATGTCAGTGTTAAGCACTTGTCCATTCAAGCACGCCTGCAGGATTTATCTCTAGTTATCCAGTCAGTCTACGTTAACCCTAACACTAGCAAGACATTTCCATTCCACACAGTTGTAATGGCTAAAACCGAGATTAAGAAGTGCAGCTGGATTAGGGCTACAACTGGTGACCTTAATTTTACCCATCATTGGAGCCTGTGTGTATTTGACTCTTCTTAATTGCATTTGCCTAATTTAAACAGACAATAACAGCCCAAGACATTTTTTTCACCACCCACCCCCCCGCAATAATAAAAAATGGAAGAAGAGTTCTTTCTTAGAAATGAACCATAGGACAGTTTGCTGTGGCTGCTGCTTGGGTAACAAAAGCAGTGTTTTTATTTTTTTATTTTTCTTGCCCCATTAACATACTGGCACAGGGAAGGACCCATTGAAATATTATTATCTTTGCATAACAATACAATTTTAAAGTCTCACAGCGCTTCTTTAGTGAAATCTTTTAAAATATTAATATTATCCTGGCAATAAATAACCATTATGGCTTTCATAGAGATTAAAGTTTTGAGATATGCCCTAGGTGTACATTCACATTTTCTCGTTCATTGAGTTCTAACTTCAGTAAAATTAGTTTTTTTAGATAGAGCTCTGAACACTTGCTGTGACTGTCACTTCGTGTTGAATTTATCATATAGAATTTAAGGCGGAAGACTGGGGAGCAATCTGTCACAAACGATTGTATTCGTAATCTTTGAGGGTTGGGCTGGGGGTTGGGGAGTAGATAAGCATTCTAGAACTGCTCTTGCTGCCTGAACCATTCATTCAGCCCCGGTCGCCTCTGTGGCGAGGGGATTTGCGTAGGCCGGGTGTGTAATGTGTTTCCTTCAAGCCTGCCTCCGTGTCTATGGCTGTGTCGCACTTCATGCACATAAATGCCTCTCAGGTTTTCTCCGCTAAATGATAACTCAGCTTGTCTTTCCCAGTGAATGCAGTAATAAATAAATATATGAGCTAGATGTGGGTTATTCTGACTTAGGTAGATTCTCTTGTGTCCTAGAATAGACAAGTGGACTCAATCATCACGCTAGCAAGAAAATACGCACTTTCCAAGGAAACACAGGAACTGGGGTTTTATGCTAAGTTTATCATGAGATGAACTGAAACACAATCCAGAGTCAAGGTTGGCATTGCAAGCTCATTCGGTCTAGTGCATCTTGGGGAGAAAAAATTGCACATCATTTTCTATACAAAAAGAACATCTAGTAGGGGAATTTGGAAGGATGGGGAAGTAGAGCAGTCAAGTTTCTTCTCAGTCTCATTGAATGTGTACATTTTGCTTTGGGGACTAAGTATTTCCCAGTACTGCTCTTCTATGCTGTATTTTATTCCCTCTCTGATGTGCCAAACAGGCATTTTTTCTCAACCTCTGTGTTTTGGAAGTCAAGTACATATACTTTAATAGCTTGCAGATCTCTATCTGGGTATCAGAATCAGAGGTTTTTGAACTTTGCCAATCAGAAACCCACATTTACATTTCCTTTTTATGCCACATGGTCAATGAGATTAATTGACACATGGAAAACTTCCTTTACATATCTCATTCAAGGTAACACTGGGAATTTGGGTTTGTGGAATGCACTGACATCCCTGAGCTCTCTTGGCCTCTCCTCTGCTGGCTTGGTGCTGGGCCCAGAATGCTGCGAGTTATGCAGAGCTCAGAATTCTCAAATCTACTGCCAGGGCAGTGTTCAGAGAGTGCTTGAGTCTGGCAGCCGTTCCCATGGGGTGTAAAGGGAATAGAGGGGGCCCTCGCTTTTGCTCCATGGCGAAGTAGAGGTTACTGCTGTTTGTAAAGACTTGGGCCATTAACTTTTGCAGGAAAACTGCCCTCATTCTCACCCTGCAGTATGGTTAGGGACCCTTGCCTTGGGCCCCTATGTGGTACTGCATTATTCCATTTGCAGCACGTATCCTATAGCATCCCTTCAGGTAGCTCTCATCCAACTAGACTGTGGATGGCTGGGCAGCTTACCTCCCGTGTCTGATATACAGAGATACCCAATAAAGCAGCCAGGGAAGCTGGGCAGGCTGTAGGACTAAGCACAAGATGACAATAATCATAATTGTAGCGCCTAATGATCACTCAGTCACTTAATGATTCTAACAGCTGTGGTAGGTGATTCCTTTATCTCCATTTTAAAGATAAGAAAAGAAAGACTTAGCAGATCAGACAATGTTCACAGGGTGAATTAGGAAGCCCGGGAACTGAAGCAGAACTGGAATTCCAAGCCACTTCTGCTGGATTCTTTGTATCCTCAACATATGCACTTCCGCTTCACAATATTTCCATTCTCAAAGCACACTTGAGCTGCCAATCTAGAAGGACTCCAGGCCTGGCTGCAGGTGTCTTTCTAGGGGTGCTCACTGGGCTTTATATTTTCATTTTCAGTGTTATTTTATTTTATTAGTTTATGCTCATGCAGCATTTTATTCTTAACTTTTGCAATAAATTGATGCTTTCTTTCAGTCTGTCTGACTTCACTATGTGCTCACTGTGTGATCTTGGACAAGGTATTTCTGTGGGACTCAGTTTCCCCTTTGTGTACCCAGGATCTGGGCTGTCTTGAGGAGTAGCTTTTCTTATCCTTGCATGGACCCTAGAACACTGGCACATCCTGAGCAGGCAGCAGATGTTCCTGTTATGATTCACAGTTTTACTCTGCCCTGCCTTCTGCTTTCCGGTGTCCTGTCTGCATGAGCATCCCTATCCCCTGGCTCTGCTGCCCATGGGTACGTTGGGTGCTGGGAAGTTTGGTGGAATGTTCCTTGGGTCTGGAGGTCTGGGTTCAGTGGTGTAGACTCCCCTAAAAGTCTTCCCTGGGGGAATTAAGTCCCTGCTAATGGTCTGGCCCTCTGGCTGCCACTCCTTTCCCATCTATCTAAACCTCTTTCCCCTTCTCCCTCCCTCTCTCTCTGTCCCTCCTCTCAAAGCCCCTGAGCTTCTGTCCTCTTTCCCCCTGCTGGCATTATCTACCCCCAGGGTTTAGGCTTTGGGGAAACAAAAGCCAGGTGTCTTGTCTTTGGTCTCTTAAAACAAACCTCCTCTGAGGCAGGGGCACAGAAAGGCCTGGCTTCCTTTGTAGAGCTGAGAGCCAGCAAACACTGAGATAAAAACACAAATTAATATATCAGTAAATTATCCTGCCACACTGACATGCCCTCTAATCAGGAAGACAGTGAAAACATGGGAGCATGCCAGAGAAGAATCTGGAGGAGGAAGGAGGAGCCCCAGAGACAGAGGCCCGGGGAGGGGCAGTCCTCAGCATGCTTCAGAGTCTGAACTTTTCCCCTGAGGTTTTTCTGGGTGTGTGGGAAGCAGGAGCTCTCATCACCACTGGAGTGACTGGAGGAGAGACAGTGGCAAGAGATGGAAAATGGAGGAGCCAAAGAAGATGATGGAGGCAGAAGCAGAAAGGCAGATAGTGTTCTCTTTTGCTAAGGCTGCACACCTTTGCCTCTCGTATACTCGCCCTGGCTTCCTTTGGTAGTGCCCATGCTTACTATCATCCCCATTTTAAAGATGAAGAATCTGAGGAAATCAAGGTTATGTGGACTTCCCCAATTCCCTACAACTAGTAGGTGACAGAGCCAAGTTTCCAGCCAGACTGTTGGAGGCTCCTACAGGATCCTTGCTGACAAGCTCACATTGTGATGGATCTGGGGAGCCTGGGGAGGTGGGTGGAGAAGCAGCAAATGCCTGTTAGGACCAGAAGAGATGAAGAATATAAAAGAGAATGAAGCTCTCCTCCCAGGATTTCAATCTAAACAAAGTTTTCTAGTGAAGGAATGAAACTGTCACATCCTAAAAATGATGAAGAGCTGGCGCAAACATGGCCTCAGTGGCTCCAACCAACCCTGTAAGATCAGGCTGAGAGGATAAGAGCTGTGAAAACTGAAACTCAGGGAAATGAAGGAACTCGCTGAATAAGAGGTGGGGCTCAAGACTAAGCGTAGCTCTCCTGGCTAAAACCCACAGTGACAAGGTGGTGGGCATTCTCTGTCAAGAGGGTCCATAGCCTCTAGGGTTGGCCAGAGAAGGCAACTAATGCAGTCTTCCTTCACTCCATGCAGGCTGGTGGGTTCACCCAGGAAAAATGTATGTTTAAGATAAAGTGACAGAGATTGTATGGATTGGGAGACAATGGGGATTTTCAGGTGGCTTTCAGCATAAACACTAGATTTGGCAGAACAAGAGAAGTAGCCGGGATTCAAGAGATATGAAGTAAATGTGCTAGAAGGAAATAAGAGTAGCAGAAATTGCAAAGCTGTGAGATGAAGAGGAAATGCAGGAACGATTTAAAAGTGGAATCCAGGCAGAGAATGGTTGGCATTCAATTTGGAGAGGAAAGACATGGGAAGAGAAAGTAGGAAGTTAAAGTTGAGGGGAAGGGAACACATGGATGATTGGGATATTGTCCTCAGAAACTAGAAATGTTGCCTGGAAATTGGACAAAACAAAGAGAATATAAAGTTTGGGACAGGAAACATCTGTCTAAAAATGGGTGTGGGAGAATCCAGAGAGCCACATGTACACCAGAAGATTCTGAAAGATTGATAAATATCATTATGGTGAGAATAGAAAACAGTATGTATAAGTTTAAGTTAGAATAAAATAAAAACGTAGAATGAGAAGAGGAAGACCAAGAAAACCAATGTTCTAGAATTTGCTAGAATCACAATAGAACTGGTGAAGCATTACCAGACCAATATTTCCTAAACATATCTGAAAATAGATCCTCCTCTTCTTTACTTTTAAGGATCATCTTTAGCATCTGAGGAACTACAATTTTAGGAACAGTGTGTGCAAAATGCTATTTTGGTGTCTGTGTCAGTAGGCTTTCCATCATTGTGGCGAAATATTTGAGAAGATCAACTTAAAAGGAGTAGAGGATTATTTTGGCTCTTGGTTTCAGTTCAGGGTTACTTTGCTGAATTGATCTGGGTCTGAGGCAAGTGAGTACATCATGGCAGCAGGATCACGTAGCAAAGAAAGACTGTATCCATTGTAGAGGCTGGGAAGCAAAGAGAAAGAGACAAAAGGGTCTGAGGTTCCAATATTCCCTTCTAGGGTATGCCCCCAATGACTTAACTTTCTCTCCATAGGTCCCGCCTCCTCAATTCTTACCACCTTCCAAAAGCATTGCAAGCTGGTGGCCAAACCTTCCACACATGGGTCTTTGGGGGGAATTTAAGGCCCACAGTGTAACAGTGGAATTAAGGTGGGTATTTTTTTCCCTCTTACATTCTATCTTCCTAAATTATAGTACATTTGGGTTTGAAATAACGGCTACTAATTCTTCCAACTCTTGCTGTTTTCACCATGTCTGTCTATATGCAATCTAATCTCTCTTAGGGTATAAACTGGAGATCCTGGCTTGTTAGAACTTTGCCTAATTAAGTGTGATAGGATTTTAAGTGTTGGCTTTAGCGACTCTTCCATGAGTAAATGCAGAAGTGTTTCGCCCTGATGCTTTCACAGCTATTTTGACTGCTCTCAGGGTTTTTCTTGCTTACTTCCTTGATTCTTAGCTTCCATTCAGAAAACCGAACTTTCCGGCTAATTGAACTACAAATAGTTGAAGCATGATAGTGTTATTGCTACTAATAATATTGGCATTGCATAAAAGCAACAGAATCAGTCTGCAGATTATACACTGCAGAGACCCTTTAAAGAAACAGTTAATCCACAGATTAGGCTGCATATTTTAAGGACTTTTTCAAATTTTTATCATGCGCGCACACTCATCTGAAGTTTGTAACAGTGGCGGGCATATTGTGTGTCAAATGATAGCAAAACTTAGCATGAGAAATATATGACAACCTCTGGTGAGGTTAAAAAGGCCTGGAATTCAGCTGTGATCAAACACATTCCTCTTCTTTCTACACATTCATGAGACAAGAGTGCAAACTCACTTGTGGAATTTTATTGTTTTCCACAGTGGATTTGGTGGCGGCATTTCAGTGGGAATGTTTCTGTGTCTTTCATCTTCTGCGCTCTTTTATGCAAAAATTTAAATTGGAGAGACAAAAGGTTTTTTTTTTTTTGCCATGGAGTTAGATTCTATTATAGAATATGCTCCTATGTCTAGTCCCAGCAGTTACACCCAAAATGTCCCTTTGGGAAAGTTTAAGGTAGGATACTTCAGGATCTAATCGGTCACATTGAAGAAAAGAAAAGGTAACATGAAAATGGCCAAGGGAAAGGGCATAATTGAGTCACTCTGCTGCATTTGGAGTAGTTTGCTTCATACCCATCCCTTCTAGTTCATTGCAAAAGTTCTTTTGGGAAGCAGTGTTAGTTGAGAATTTCTAAAATAATAGTACTGTATGTTCTGAGTCCACTTTTTAAAAGTTTCATGAAAGTATAATTGACATGTATAAACTACACATATTTAAAGCATGCAATTTAACAAGTTTTGACATAGGTTTATACCTGTGAAAATATTGCCAGTTTCAAGATGGTAAAGATAGAAGATTTATTTTGAAAAATAAATTATACTATGACAAAATTTAAACCAAGAAGTTGAAAGAATTAGACACTGAACTCATGTCCCCCACCTACTTTCCACAGTGAACATCTTACTCTTCTTTATCATGTGTCTTGCCTTCTGTCGACCTAGCCAGTCATCCAATCATCTCAATTTTCATCTGAAAAATTTTGATGTACACTGTAGATATCAACACTGCTAAACATTTCAGCATGCTGATTATTAGCTAGATTATTTATTAGCATTTATAACTTTATAAGGTTGTTTTTGAGACAGATATAGTATGATGCAGAAACTCTATGTGTCAATTTTTATGAATTTTGGCAAGTATATACAACATATCACCTAAATAATTATCAAAATCTGAAGTGCTTCAATAATTTCAGGGGATTTCTTCATGCCCAGCTCAGCCAACCACTTTTCCATTTTCTCAAAGATAACCATTATTTTGATATTTTTTTCCACCACAGGTTTGTCTTATCTATTCTCCAATTTCGTACAAGCACACAGCAAGAACACATTGTGCTAGGGTTTTTCACTCAGTATAATAGTTTAGATATTCATCGTGTTGTTGTGACTCTATACTGTAGTTTCCTTTTGATTGCTCAGTAATATTCCACAGCATGAATGTAGCACTGAGTAACATTTTAAGGGGATAGATATGTGTCATCAAAGAAATGCTGGGTATGAGTTTCCAGGATGATGAGATGATAACAGCATGAGAGGAATGAGATATTTTACCACAAAAAGTAGCACATTTGTGAAACAACATGAGAACTACCTTCAACTACTTAAAGCAAGGGCCAGTAAACATTTTCAGTAATGGGTCAGAGAGTAAATGTTCTAGGTTTTGCTGTGCAACATAATCTTGGTTGTGATTATTTAATTCTGACCTTGAAGTAAAGTGAAAACAGCTATAGATAATATGTAAATGAAGTATGACTGTGTTCCAATAAAACTTCATTTATGGACACTGAGATTTGAATTTCATATGATTCTCATGTGTCACAAAATATTCTCTTCTTTTGATTTTTCATTCTCCCAACCATTTGAAAATTTGATATCCATTCTTAGCTCACTGCCCATACAAAAACAGATGGTAGGCCAGATTTGGCCCATAAGCCATAGCTTGCCAATCTCTGATATGAAGAACTAGCAAACTGAAGAAGGAATAATTATTATTCTCTTTAAGGATAGTGGGCAACATGAAGACTCAAAGAGGCAGCTTTTGCTCAGAAAACTGAAGATCTTCTATTAATTAGGGTAGTGTTCAAATGACTTTAATTCCTTATCCTGTACCACAATGGGTAGCACAAGGTAAAGGGGCAGGTTCCAGGGGCTGGTCTGGATAGCTCAATTCTCCAGCTTCTGTCTAGTGTGATATTGTGCATGCAATTTAACTCCTTTGTGTTTCTATTGATTCATCTTTAAAATAAGAGTAATAATTGAACCTACTACCTGGAGGCATTTTTAAGATTCAATAAGTTAGTGTACATAAAGTGTATGAACAGTGCTGATTCACACTCATACTTAGTATGGTGTCTGGCATGCGCTAAGTGTGAAAGACATATTAATCGTTTTCCTCATCATTGATATTATTGTTCTCATCACTGGGGGGCTGGGCAGACATGTGTGTTAGTCAGCTTTCATCACTGTGACAAAACACCTTAGAACATCAACATTTTAGGGGGAAAGATTTATTGTGGCTCATGATTTTAGAAGTTTTCATCCATGATCACTTATTCCTTTTGTCTTTAGTTTTGTGGTAGCATTGTAGATCATGGTGGGGAGCCTATGGTGGAGCCAGAGAAAGAGAGAGAGAAGAAGGAGCTGAGGTTCCAAAATCCCCTTCAAAGGCACATCTCCAGTGACTGGAAAACCTCCCCACTAGCCCCGACCTTTTAAAGTTTCCACTACCTCCCAATAGCACCACAGGCTGGTGACTAAATCTTTAACCCAGGGGCCTTTGAGGGACACTTCAGATCAAAACTATAGCAGCATATGTGAGAATTTGGTGGAAAATTCCTTTCTTTCATGGACTGGACTAATAGCTGTACTTAGATGCTTTATTATTCCAAAAATCCGCATTATCTCTAAGTTATTGTCCAGTGCTTCAAACTGGTAACTCAACTGCTGATGAAATCTGAGAAGAAATGCACCATATTTCTACTCATTAATATTAGCAGGGCCCTCATCATAAGGTAAACTATTCTGTTTCCACATGATCTCTCTTGATCTCAGCTCTTGGACTGACTAGGGTATCTTGTTCACTATCAGGCCTATGTAGATGCTACTAATTGTAATACTGCTTCTTTACTTCATAGGACAAAGTGAGAAAAGAAGAGATCTTTGATTTCAAAAGGGAAATGAGTCAGATTAAAAGCATTGAGCTGGACATGGTTATTCCTATAGGCTGCATTCACCTATTAGGTGATGCTGAATAACTGGATGGCTTTGGGAACTTTAGGCTGTTGCATCCCAGTGTGGTGTAATGATGTGCGAATGGTGCTCCAAGTCCATGGTGATTGCCACTGCACATTATAAAGGGAGGAATTAACTTCCCAAGAATTGACTTGGGAAGATCTCCACTTGTGCCTCCTCGTCTCCCAATTATAACACATACTACGTTGTCTTCTCTGTTTGCTCAGCCTTGGGCATTTATTTACCCAAGCCTGTTCATCTTTACGGGTGCTTTTAATTATGCCATCTTTTTCTCTATTAGCTGGCTAGAATGAGAGCCATGGTATCTAGGCATGGTAAGCACAATATGAAGTCACAAAATAGCACTAGACCCGTGGAACTATTTGGGGGGATATTTTCATTTTCCACATGAGAAACCAAGGCACAGCTCTGACGGAACCTCATGTTTCTAGACCAGTGCTCTTTTTATTACACCACATTAATCTTGGTCTATAAGCAGGATCTGATGTGAGGATGTGTTGCAGAGGGTGACAGGAGGACCAAGTGGATGTGAGCCCCACCTTCATGACTAAAAGGTAGAATTTTGACATTACATCCAAATGGAAATACACAACTGGAATAATACTCTCTATTCTGTTGATTCTGTTGCATATTTTCCTGATATCATTAATAAATATCAGGTGTTAAATGTGAGTCCATTTTTAAAGTGTTCTTGGGGATGTCTTTATGTTTTAATATAGCAATCTCAAATGTGGCATTGGGAAAGGGGGAAATACTGGGGAATAATATTGGCCAAATTATATTATTGTAGTGCCTGCATGTATGAATGTATAATAATGAATCCCACCATTATGTATAATTATAATGCATCAATAAAAATATGGGAAGGAAAAGAACGTGGCATTGGTCTCAGCTTTTCTACAACTCCCAAATGCCCTGTTGATAAGAAAGTGAAACCACAGTATTTAAATGGACATTTAAACACCTAGATATCCATATGAACAGATAATTCCAAGAAGTGCTGGTAGGGACACAGCAATATCAACATACATTTTGACTGACATTAGATAGGAAGTTAAAAAACACATCAGCATGGAAGCAAAGGAAGAATAAGAGAAAGGTAGAGAGGGGGAAAGGAGGAAGGTGGTGGAACTCAGCAATTACCAGGAAGTTAAGGTGAAGGGAAAGTGTACAGCTGTTTGGTAAAGGTGAGGCTCTTTGCCTTTTGACAATAGAAATGAGAGTGTTACTGTTCCCCCATCACTTAAGAAAGACCTTTAAAATGTCTTATGTGTTTTGAACTAAGATATGAATTGATTCTCAACTTTTTCAGTTTGACCCAAAGTTTGACTTTGCAATCTTGCCTATAAGCCATGTCATGGGAGTTATTAATTTGTGGAGGAAAGGGAATTGCTTCCTAACTGACTTTCAGAACTTTTTGGATTTCCTAAATATAACTTTGAATGCAAATATATGCTCTACATATTTAAAAAATGCTTTTTGAGAGCATAATGTAAAATAACACACTGACATGAGCTAACTCCATGATTGACCCAAATTCTTTAAAAAAAATTCCATCTATAAAATTGGAAAACTATTTCACTTCTTTGTATGACGACTATTTTAATGCCTTACTCATTCATTTAAAAAAAATCCTTGAATGAATCTGCTGCAAAGCAAGTTGAAAGTTTAAAACTTTTTTATTGCAGTGAAAGCTCCAAGATCACACATGTTCATTAGAAGTATTCAGTGTGGGGTCACAGAAGGGTCTACATGAGACAGCCACTTAGATGTCTGTTTTTCCTTTCAAAGTCCACTTTCCTTCACCCTCTTGAAAACACCCTTAAGTAGACATAAATATTATGAGGTTTAAAAAAAAAAGGAAAGGGGAAAAAACTAAGAACAATGAGAGCTTTCTTTTATTATCTAATAGTCCTGTGCATCTTAAATACCCATTATTATTAAGAGAAAAATGAAGCAAATATGTGATAAGAAGATGGGCCACAAGGTAGAATAATATTCCATTTTGTCAAGATTCAGGAAAAGACAAGGTAGTGAAATAGCTGGTTTCCCACTGTGGAAGAAAGATGGCTTCAAAGTTGCAGCCAGGGTATTTGTTTAGAGTGGGGAGGATCAAGACTTTCTGGTATTTACAGCGAAACAACAACAACCACCCAGTCTATCTTTTAGGAAAGGAATGCATGGTTAAATTGGCTCCGCTCGTCCTTAGCAACCTGAACTCAGAGGCCACATTTTTTCCTCTCTAAGAAGCAAGTGGGAACTTGAAAAGTATGTAGCATGTCGTGAAAAGGGAGCAGTGAACTTTGCCCAGGTCTGCAGCCAACTCTGAAATCTGAACCTTCAGAAGTTCCAGGACTGGTGCTTTCCCTCCCCCTTCTTCCTTTTTAATCCTGTGCATCTTGTGGTTTAGCAAACTCCCTGGGCCTGCAAGCAGAGGAGTCTGTCTCACTGCTTAGAGAAAACCTGTTCTCCGATGTCATTAGAAGGAAGTACCAAACACAAAAACAAAACATTAAACCCAACTTTATGATTATTATATTCAATCTAGGTTTATACAACTGAGGGACATTCAGAAAGATTTATTTATTTTTTGCATTGGTTTTAAAGTTAGCTTTCAAAGTTTTGAGGTACAGTTATCAGCATTGGAAAGATTTCCCTTACCTTTTTAGGGAGGGAAAAGCCCAGGGCTAGGCTGTTTTCAGCATGAATCTGTCCTCAGCAGCAAGTTACTTGGTAACTTGAGCTGTGCTCGGTCCTGAGATTCTTTCGCATAATTGAAGATTAATTTGATTCCCCAGATTGTTGAGGGTGGTTGACAGTGGGGGGCTGGGGTGGGTGGAAATAGATTATTCAAATCACAAAGAAGTAGGTGTGCCCTAAGTGACTGCTCCATTACTGCTCATAAATGTTTGCCTTCCCAAGTATTCATCAAACTCTGTGCTGCCAGATCGTGTGGTGTGGGAGGAGACTGCCCTGCTAACATTCAGATAGCAGGTGAACCTTAGAGAAACTTAAATATTTTGTAAAGAGAGTTATATGTAGTAATGGCTACTCCAGAGTCCATTAATGCCGAAACAAGCGGACTCAAGGGCTCTGGCTTTCTCAAGTGTCTAATGTAAACAATATGAAAGTCAATAGTGGGGGACATTCCAAGATAGTATTAACACGATTGATTTATTGATGGTTACACAATGGGAGGTTATCTTTTGTTAATTGACTCTGTAAATAAGCTCAGGCGTCAGCGCTGGTGGGGAGGCAACCAGTGGAAGGAAAGGTGAGGCACCTGGATTATAATTTTTTTCAACTTCACCCCGTCTTGGTAAATTCCAGACCACTTCTTCTGCTAAACTCAAACAGTTTAGTAATGTTAATTCTGCCCAGAACTTGGCATATATCTTCCATAAAGGGAAGGCTCAAAAGTTCTGTATTCCTGTCAAACACTATACACGTGTGTTTTGAAACACAGGGGTGGGGGGATCCACCAGTTTGGCCAGTTTACAAATATAGAAATAGTGGGGAAGATGCATGCTCAGCCTGGGTGACCCTGAGCAGTGAATGATTGAACCATGTGGAAAATGCACTGTTGGCTGTGGACAGGTATTCTCCATGCAGGCTACTCTAATTTGGTAGTTCCTACTGGGAGAACAGAGGGAGAGAAAAATAAAACAAACTTTATAAATTTGGGAGGATTTTTAGCATGACATCAGGTGAAGTGGAACCTTCTGGATAGACATGCATCATTACGAACTTCTCTAGATATATTATTTTCTGGACTTTTCCACTTTCATCAGGGATAGTTTAAAAATTAAAATTTCTCACTGTTCATCCCTTTGCGTCTCTTTTCAAGCTGGCCTCCCCTGACCCCTTACAGCTCTTCTTGTTGGACCTCAGCATTCTCCATGCTCTGATCTTCCATTTTCTCCTTCCTCTGCCAACTCTCCCAGACCTTTTCCAGCTACTGGCTGTGCTCTCTGCAGAAGAGTGCAGAGTGCTTGTCAACACCTGTGCCAACTCCAGTTCCCTCTCCACCTGTGAACTTGCAGTTGGACACGCCTTCAGCCTTCTTCCTTCCTGATCTCTCTGTCTGTGCATAATGTCCCTTCACACCCCTTTCCCCCCCTGGTTTTTGGCCCCAATGTTGGAGGCCACCTTACTTCTTCACTTCCTTTTTTGTACATCCTGCAAGCTCCCAATCCCTACAGATTCTGCTTCATTTATTTATAGTTCATAGGCTCTGTGCTGTGCCTCCCAACTAAAATAAACTGGCCCATGAATTGGCACATCGTAAGTATGCAGTCAACATCTGTTGAATGAAGGCATGGCCTCACCTTTAATGAGGTTTCTGTTCCAAAAAGAATCCTACCTATCTTCGTTCACTCTTGTGTTCTTCATGATACTCATTTCTGGTCATATCATTTCAAGGCTCAGAAACTTTCAATAACCACGCTACTCCTAAATCCAGAGTAAATGGCTCTCTTTTTCTAATGTAATCACAATTTATTTTTCTTGTACGCCCTTCCATCAAACCCCTCAATATCCTATGCTTTATACGAAGTTCAGGCAATCTCTGACTAAGGATGGTTTGACTTACGATTTTTTTTGACTTCATGATGCCAAAGGGATATTTTGGTAGAAAGTGTACTTGGAGTTTTGAGGTTTACTCTTCCCAAGCTAGTGTGTGCTGCACACTCTCTCATGGTGCTGAACAGTAGCAAGTCACATCTCTGTCAGCCACATGATCAGGAGGCAAAAGGAAACCCTACAGGAACTGTGTTGCCAGTGTTATTTTGGATACATATATTCATTAGGTGATATGAGACATCAACATTTTATTATAAAATAGGCTTAGTTAGATGATTCTGCTTCACTGTAGGCTAAGGCAATTTTCCAGTATGTTTAAGGTAGGCAAGGCTAAGTGTTCAGTAGGTTAGGGGTATTAAATATGTTTTCAATATTTTTGATTTACCTTGGGCTTATTGGGATATAAACCCATCTTAAGTACAGGAGCACCTCCAAATTCTTTATATCTCTCTGCTTTCATATCTTAGCTCATCTTCATTTCATTAATCAGAAGTCTTATTCAACTACCTTTTTTTTTAATTTATCTATTTTTTAATTTATTTTTTATTTTTCTCAAAAGTTGAATTTTAATACATAACAGAATAAAACAAATTTTCAGAAGCTGTACACACTGTTCACTGAAAACATTTGTTGAGGCAAATAGAAAAAAACTTGTTACAATCATAATTTTTCAACTACCTTTTAAAGTTAGATTTTAGCCGGGGGCGGCGGCGCAAGCCTGTAATCCCAGCACTTAGGGAGGCTGAGACAGGAGAATCGCGAGTTCAAAGCCAGCCTCAGCAACGGTGAGGCGCTAAGCAACTCAGTGAGACCCTGTCTCTACATAAAACACAAAATAGGGCTGGGGATGTGGCTCAGCGGTCAAGTGCCCCTGAGTTCAATCTCCAGTACCAAAAAAAAAAAAAAAAAAAGTTAGGTGTTTACTGGCTTTTTAAGGTCCATCTCAAATCCTATGCTATCTATAGAAGTATTTTTGGTTCCATAGTTTTTTTTTCTCAGCTAAGCTGGACGTTTTCTTCTTCGTGGGGCATTTATTATATTCAGTCTGTTCTACATCAATTTCTGTAGTTGGTTTATTCTTTCCTGGAAGGAGGTGAATACTTGAGCTAAATTTTCTTTTTTTCTGTGCCTGGACTCTTAATGGACCCCACACAATAAGCACACTGAATGCTATGGTTGAGTTACATCCATTTTTGTTTCTTTCTCGTCATTAAAAGATTTTTTACTTTCACTGTGATTGCACATTGGTGTTTAGCAGTGTATGTGTGTGTGTGCTTTCCCATTGACTAGCCCACTTAACTCCTTTGGTCTTGAAGTACACATTTATTAATCTTTATTTTAAAGTATTCTCCAGGATAAACCAAAGAATGGGAGGAAACTTCCTTTAGTTTCGATCAATGCAACTCATTTTGAATTTACCCAGCATTGTGTTCTCCCCTGCCCCCTTTGATGTCTAGGAATTAGTTGTACTAAAGTTTCACTGCACACAGAGGTGTTTGCAACTCAAGATGCAAGCTCCAACACTGTGGACCATTTTTTAAAAGCATGTAATCATCCAGGGAATAGGGGGCACTCCTGTTTTCCTCTTCTCAATAACAATTAAGACATTAGATTAATAGAATCTTTAAATTTTTGAATGATGCTTGTAGAATAGTTTGTGATTGCTTTAACACAAAGGAATACTGTCTGAATTGAACCCTAAAGTCACCCAAGAAATCAGAAAGGAAAGCTTATGAATCCCTGTGTGCTGGTAGATTTTTGGAGAATGGCAGTGTGTTCTGGCTTTGGAGCTGCTTGGTATGGGAGTACTCTGATTTACTCTGGAGAGGTATTTCCTTGTTAAGGAATCCCTGTCTTGAAGGGGCATGCCATTAGAAGAGGAAAGGGGTGGAGCTGGGAAGAAAGGCTTCTCAGTTCA
Source organism: Geosciurus inauris (assembly GCA_004024805.1). Classification (NCBI taxonomy): domain Eukaryota; kingdom Metazoa; phylum Chordata; class Mammalia; order Rodentia; family Sciuridae; genus Geosciurus; species Geosciurus inauris. The sequence goes on from PVHX01002003.1 coordinate 35,326, forward strand.
TATTCTAGCATTCACTTAATGAGTATAATGTTCTTGCTAATGGGATTTAACCATAATACCTGTTCCTAACCTTGTCACCAAAAAGGTAGTCTACATGCCCCTTTTTTCAATACAGTCTGCCTGGTGACTGTGCAGATGTCTGTTCTCCCAATTTTCGAAGTGGTAATCCTAGAATTATCTTGGCTAGGAAATAAATGAAGAACTCGTGTACAGGGCTCAAATTTCCCTACCGGGGTTGTAACTGAAACAAGGATCAAGTGCCAGTATACAAAACCTCTCAAGCAATGGACAACATGTCAATTGCTAAACATTCTATCATAGAAGGCCTTCAATTCTTCTCTTTTATAAAGCTGGAGATCAAGTTTTGGTGGGGAGTAAAATGAAAGGCAATTTAGCGCCTTGAAAGAGCTGCTAGTTGGGAAGGACAGAGCTATATTTAGCTTCATGCTTGTCTCTCCAGGAAGCTAGAACAACTAGGCAACTAAATGGTGAATGGTATGCGTGTAGGGTGGTGTGTGTGTAGGGTGGTATGCAGAGGGGGCTGGATGGGGAGGAGATAATCAGGCCTTAGTAAAGGGTTTGTTCAGGACAAAAGTTTTGGAAACAGTTGCATAGTATCATGAAGATAAAACTGCCTATCGATTGACTACCTGTTGCATGTATTTTGATGTGACACAGAGTCCCAATGACTTTAAGTTATCTAATCACTTACACCCCAGGAACCCTATTTAGAAATGGTAGTAATAAACTATTGACATTTTATTGAGTATCTACTATATACCAAGCACAGTGCTTCCCTTTCATTGTCATTTGATTTTGACAGCTGTGCTCTGAGAAGTAGATAACAGAGGATTTTGCCTAAGATTACCTGCTAAGTGGCTAAAATAGATTTGAATCTAGTTCTGTTTCTGACTTCTTTTAGTTACTTTTATATTCTACCTCCCCTATTATTCCTGGCTACCCTGATTTTATATTCATGCACTGTGACCTTTTGGAGAAAGTCATGAAATACACACACACACACACAATCATGACATATATACACATAAACATATGTGAGTGCACATCAATCTACATTTAAATCTACTTTTTAAGTGGAGTCATATCCCTAAAAAGGAAATAATGAAGCTGGGTGCACTGGTGAACACCTGTAATCCTAGCTATTTGGGAGATAGAGGGAGAAGGGTCACAAGTTCAAGGCCAGCCTTGGCAATTTAGGAGACACTGTCTCAAAAATTAAAAACAATAAATAAATTTTAAAAAACGGCTGGGGTTGTAGCTCAGTGATGTAGTGCCCTTGGATTCCTGGGTTCAACATTTAGTACTGCAAGGAAAAATCAAAACAAAACAAAAAAAGAAAAAGAAAAGAAATAATGAGGGACTCTTATTCACATTTTAATTTTTATTGAGATTTCCTGGAACTATAACTTGTACTTCTCTGAGAAAATTTGCTTTCCTTTCTTTTATGTATTATGATCCATGGAATTTGTTCTTCTTATGTCCAAGATGTGGGATCATGGGGGAGGGCAGAGATCAGTAGGATAGAAAAATACCAGAAAAAAGAAACCAAATAGCTCTTGGTTCTCACTTTTATTCCATTCTGTATGGCAAAACTAAGGGGTATTCAAGTCGGCATCTTTGTATTTAAACTCTGGGCACACCAGGTACGTGGCAGCCAATGATTCTACATGGAAACTGCAAATTTGTAGGAAGGCAAAGAATTTGACCTAATCTAAACATAAAATTATTTTTCTAAGAATGGAGTTTGAAATCTCAGGGCATTTCAGGGCAAAGTGCTTTTCCCTTTATACATTTATACTCTTATTGAGATAAGTGGGAATCAAAGATTGCATCTCTTGAAAGGGTAATTAACACTCTTTCTGAGAAATAAAAACTATATAATTAAGGACATTTTCTTAAGTAATATTGTTATGGTTTTGATGTGAGGTGTTTCCCAAAAGCTCACATGTGAGACAATGCAAGAAGTTTTGAAGGAGAAATGATTGGGTTATAGCCTTAGCCTAATCAGTGAATTAATCCCTGGTGGGATTAACTGAGTGGTAACTGGAGGCAGGTGGGGTGTGGCTGGAGGAAGTGCTTTATTAGGGGGCGTGGCTCGGGGGTATATATTTTGTATCTGGCAGTGGAGTCTCTCTGCTTCTTGATCATCATGTGATGCTGCTTCCCTCTGCTGCACTCTTCCACCATGATGTCCTTCCTGCCTCGCCTTGAGCCCTGAAGAATGGAGCCTGCTGTCTCCTTCTGAAACTGTGAGCCTTTAAATAAACTTTTCCTCCCTTATAATTGTGCTTGTCAGGTCTTTTAGTCACAGTAGCGAAAAAGCTGACTAAAACAGATAAAACCATTTATTTAATGCCTTATATGAAGCAGAGATTCAATAATTGTTTGAAAAATCAAATTTAGAAATGAACATTCATAGATGGAGGGCCTGTCGGGGCTTTTCTCAAAGTAGACAAAAGGGCTTCCAATCTTATTGAAGCTCTTTGGACAAGATCATCTCTCAGGGCCTAGTGAGCTCTAATAGTCTATGAATCAAGAACAGGAAAATTTCCTTTCATTTCTAAGCCCATTCCTTGAGGGATAAGGATAAAGTGGTCAAAGATGCAAAAATCAGCTGTTGAACCCAGATGTAGTTGTACATATAAAACAGAATCTCCTCCCAGATCAAAGGGAAAGAGTTCTTATGTCTGCTCAGATTTGAAGCAGGTGAAGAGGAGTATGAATACCCAGCATCAGAAATCATGGTGAATATAAAAATCTAGGCTTATTACAGAGACCTGGGAAGCAATTCTCAAGGGACGGTCCTGCTGCCAGTTACCTGGGATTATTTAATTACAGGCAACTCATGATTATCTGTGGAGAGAGATGGAGTGGAAAACTCAAGCAATGGGTGTTGCAAAATCATATCAATTGACTTGGGGATATTCTGTATGACTTCTCCCCTTAGAAACTTGCCTTCCTAATTATTTTTTGCTTGGTCCAATATTAAAAATTAGTTGGTTTCCCCAGAGTAGTTCTGAAGTTAAACTGAGGAGGGAGTTGGTTCCGGCGGATGCCAATTGGAATATAGAGGATCAAAAGTTTTCTGGCACTAACGGAGCAAAAAAACAAAAACAAAAACAAAAAAAAAAAACACAACAGCAGCAACAAAAAAAACCCCAAAGTTATTTTAGTCTTAAAGGAAAGCATAATCTTGAATGCTTTACCAGCGTTCCCATACTGTCTGAAAGGCTGTAAACATTTTGTAAGGATTACGCAAATGAGGCTATTTTTACTTAGATGTGTGTTTTCACCTGAGATGGTGGTGGTTCTCATCTCAGCCCCTCTTGGAAGCTGTAGCAAATAATAGACCAAATCTCTCAGATTTAAGCACAGTGCCTAGAAGAGTATGGGGTCAGAAATAATTGTTGAGTAAATAATCTTGCTTAGGAACAGTCTCATACAGTAGACTTCCGTAAATACAATGTAACAAAGTATATGAGAAGAGCCCTAAAACCTTTTTCCTAGATTCCTAGAATGGAAGCAATAGATTAGGCTAGATTTGAAATGTTAGTGATAGAGCTAGTCTAGGAATCTTGGGTCCTAAAGCTATGAAGTTGTTGTCATGGGGGTTCTTGATTGAGCTTGTCTGTTCTTCTTTCCTTCCTCTTTGCTTCTTCCTTCCTTTCCCTCCGTCTTCCTCTGTCTCTCCCTTTTCACATCTTTTCATTTTTTAAAAAAATTTATTTCATATCTGATATTCCTTAAGTATAAACTCAAAAGTAAGCCTACACTCCTTAAGCTATGGCTCTGATGCAACTGTAAATTCAATACAAATTCACAGATTGAGTTCAAACAAAATGACAAACTCAGCATTCAAATGGACAACTGATTGAATGTGATACATGACAGTTTGCTAGCATCAAACTTCCACTGGTGGCACAAGAGTACTATCCTGATTGGTAGGCTGAAGATGCTCTGATTTTATCATGCCTACCCATCCCTGTGATGTTAAGACAATTCTAGCACAGGACTGCAAAACTTTGGTCTACATAAGTGTGCTGGGACATCATTAGATCTTCACTTAGTGTGAATCCACAATTCATTTACTGTGGTGGGCTCAGATTTTGTGGGGTTGATGAGTATATAATTTTGAGGGCTATTTTTAATTAAAAAATTAAAGATTGTGAAAACAGAATTGGTAGTGCCCTTCTTAGGACATGGGGAGGAATCTATGGCCAGAAGTACAGTCTTCGTTAACTTCCTAATTTATCTGGTTCATGGATCAAGCTCTTCTCCACTTTTTTCTTATTACCAATAAAAATGTATGACCCAGCAACAATAAGCAGTAGCATTATTTTTTTCATTTTAGGGATATAACTTCAAATTATTTATTAGTACTTTTAAAGATGTTTTTCAAAGAAAAATAGGAAATTAAATATTTCCTATTCCTAAATAATTTCAGGAACATGGAGATTATTGAGAAATATCTTTGTATCAAAGATTTTTGTTCATGTTAGATTCCTAGGAGGAATCTAGGAAAAAGGTTTTTAGGCTCTTGTCATATACTTTGTTACATTGTATTTACAGAGGTCAAAATCTGGAGTGGAAATAGAGAGGTTAGTAACTCATTGGAACATCTTTGCGGGGCCTGCCTTGTGTCTTATAGTTTGATCCAGGTCACAGCTGCTGGTAATGCACAGTCCCCGGATCCGGATCTTGCCTGGCTCCTGGCCTAATGACAAAGTTGTTAGGACCTGTGGCCAGGTAGGGCCAAAGTGAACCTCAGGCCAATATTTCTCTAAGAGCCAGAGGGACAAACAGAATGCAGAGGTCAGGATCCGCCTGGGGGACAACATCTCAGAGTCCAGTGCTTGCAATCAGGTGTGTTGTAAGTCAGAGCTGGGAGGCAAACAGCAGGCACAGGGGATATTGAAGGTCAGACAGGCAACAGAAACCAGGATCAGGAAGCATTCAGAGCTATGATATCAGTTGGCAGGGCAGGGCAGATATAAATATCACCATCAAGCAAGATGCATTCTTTGAGACCCAAGGTCTTTCTGTTTTCCATTCCTGGTAGGGATCACATCTACAAGACTGTTCTTGGGCTCACGGATACTGGCTCTGAAACCTTGTATGGAGACAGGAAATGGGTTTTGCTCTTCCCAGTAAAGGAGAGTTTGAAATTATTTTTTATCAAAGTAGATTGAGAATAAAGTAAGATAATCAAGATCTAACCTGCTCTCAGGCTGTTTTCCATCTGAGACAGGAGAATTCTTACAAGAGAGCTTCTGCATGTAGGCTTCAGGATACACATTCTGATTGAGCCTAGTTCTCAGAAAATGTTTTATCTTGAGACACTTTGAGACTTGCCATTAAAGATCCCTAACTTTCTAACTCCCTATTTTATGAAGTTACTGTGAATTTCAAGTGAGATTATACATTATGTTCAATCATATTTGTAGACATGTGCTTTGTAAATGAAGAACCACCATATGCCAGGTTATTAGAACCCCATTTTTTTCCATTGGAGATGTTGATTTTCATCCTACCTGAAAATTGTTCTCAATTGAAACTTCCTCTCACCTAATACTTTTTTTTTGTTGTTGTTGTTGTTGTTTTGTGGCAACAAATGATTCCATTGGAAATTTTATATGAGAAAAAATGTTTTCAGGCAAGGAGCGTTTCTCAGATTTAAGAGATACTTTTTTTTTAAAAACCCAGAGCTATTAGAGATACTAGGTAAACCTCTTTGTCTAATCAATCATGTCTTTAATATAATATATTCAACTGATACTTGAGTAGAATACAAATTCCCAGTCACATGAGGTCTTATCAGTTAAAATACTGGAATAGAATTAGCTATTCTGTTCTGGTAAAATGATAGCTGTGGGCTCATTCATTTTTCTAGAAACATTTGGAGGATTTGAAAGCTTAAAAAGTAAACAGGTTGTTTTGTTGGGGGGGGGGGGGACACCTTCTCTGAAAGAGTTAGCAGGGTTCATCTGATGACATTAGCTTTGCCAGTAATTTCCATGATGTCAAGGGCACACTGGAGATTAAAGGAGGATTAAGACCTACTTGCACAGTCAAAGCATCACAGTAAATTGACTTGACTTGGCAGGCGGCACCTCAGGTTGGCACCTTTTCACCACCTAATCATACACAATCCAGGTTTGTGGTGTTAGCAGGGCTATTTTCAAAGAGGTCAAGAAATGCTCAGCAGGCAAAGTGGGAGGCAGAAGAAGAGGCTGTGAAGGAGGGATAGGCTCCCAGGAGAATATTCCGGACCTACTTGCCCAGGAGGAATCAAGACATTAAGGACAAAACAAGTTTTCCATTCTGGTTTTTTTTTTTGTTTTTTTTTTTTTTAATAATGTTTTAAAAATGAGTTTGTTTCTGAGCCGGGCACGGTGGCTCACGCTTGTAATCCCAGCACTTAGGGAGGCTGAGACAGGAGAATCGCGAGTTCAAAGCCAGCCTCAGCAACAGCGAGGTGCTAAGCAACTCAGTGAGACCCTGTCTCTACATAAAACATGAAATAGGGCTGGGGATGGGGCTCAGTGGTTGAGTGCCCCTGAGATCAATCCCCAGTACCAAAAAAAAAAAAAAAAAAAATGAGTTTGTTTCTGTTTACCATCCTTCTACTCCCAGGTTTTCCAGATATGCCTTTCTCTTAAAACCTTTTAAATCCCTCATGTTATCAACTCTTCAGCAAGAGGAATCCAGTTTGCCCAGGAACTTCACTGAATAAAGATGAGTTTACATTTTAAAACGGAAACAGCTGGATGGCCAAAGCCAGGCAGGGAGGCAGCTCTTGTTTCATTAGCAAAGGGCCCAGAGAGAACAACTGGGCTGGCGGCCATGGCGGGGAGAAGAAAAGGAAACACATGATCATAAAGAACTAATCATGAAAAATGGAAAGTGAGAAAGAGCCAAGAACAACAAGCAATAAATAGATTTGGAAGGGGGAAAAGGACCAAGAGGAATGTGAAGCTGTGCTCGGGAAAGGGGCAGCAAGATCATGTGTGCTTAGTTGGAAAAAATTTAATAATTCTGAAAATCATTAAAAATCCTACAGAAATGTTTCGAGATAACTCTTCAGACCCAGGTTTTAATTCTTTGTCATTTCAGAGCCTGTTTCAGTGCATGGGAGAAAAAAAAAACCTAAATGGAACTAGAGGGAAAATTTTAATGTAAAATGTGCCAGAGCCATTGGTTTCATTCTCTCTGCTTTTTAAAAACGAATTTAATTTCAGGCTGATGATAGGGAAAGAAGGCAGTTAGTTTGGCTCTAGAGGTTCAAAGACTGCATCCCAATGGATAGATCAGGTTTTCTAAGAGTAGTTTATACATTTCCACCTTTAATTAGAAATGTCTACATTTTTAGCTATACAATAATTATCTAATGTCTGGTCTGTTTGTTCTATTTGTTTGTCATGAGGGGTGATGGTTCAGGGACTCCTGAGTGTACATCTAAATATTTTCACATGAAATTATCATGGATTTAAGGAGGACCCAAGAAGAAAACCAGATCCTAATCTATCATTCATCTTGAAATCTGTTTAACATAATAAAATTTATGAACACCAATGGCTCAGATCATCCTAGAAAGAAGGGCTTTAAAAATTATTTGAAGTTTTATATCAGTTATAGATAATACCTTACCAACAAGATGGTGCTGACCTTTCATTGGGGAGGGGTGCTTATTAGCTCTTTTTTTAATTAGTTTTTAATAGCAGCATTTGTTTAAGGAGGAAAAAAATGCTTGGTGATGCCTTCTGGAATGCACATTAATCTTGTTAATGACAACACAGTTCATGGTTGGCAGAACAGGACTTTCAAATCAACTTTTTTTCCTTTGGTAGTTATGCTTGAGAAATAAAGCCAGGGTACTAAAGATACATGAAAAGTACATGAAGACAGGATACAGGATTTCCTATGATTTTATGTTGTTCTTAATTAGGAAGCATATTGGCAACCAAAACTAACATGTGTTAGGATGTTTAGTTGTAGCCAAATAAATGTTTTCTATTACAACTCTGAATTCCATGCGTAGTCGGAAACCATGTTGTTCTGCTCATGGCTTTCAGAATCCCTGTACAAGTCATCTCAAGGGCCAATTTTCTGTTGGCTCACAAAGCAAAACTACTTTCGCCACATGTTTTCCTGAAGGGTCATCAACAGCTCCAGGTGGAAGTCAAAGATTGGAAGAGGATGACCTCTGATCTTGGAACTTCAGTGCTTGGTGCTGATGAGTGGTCCTTAAATCGGCACACTCAATTTGAACTTGGAGTAGGAAATGAGAGTCAACAAGCCAAGGCAGCATCCTCTCTGCTGTTTATTTTTGTCTTGGAGGAGAAGCCAGGGAAAAAGATGGAAAAATCTAGCCAAAAAAGTGATGAGGTAAGCGATCTACATTAAAGAAATACATACTCGTGTACACAAGTCACCATGTACAAATATATTCATTTACAGCATTGTTTACAGGAATGAAAAGTTGGAAATGAGATAAAAATATTCACCACCAGGGAATGGATAAATATACTGCATCGCGGAAGACTCAAAAATAACGAAAAAGGAGGAGTTGGGACTATTTGTAATATTTTTCATAACATTGTTAAGACTATTTACATATTTGTATCAATGCTAGCTTTTAATGATGTTGCCCAAGGGAGAATAATCACATCTGAAAATACAAAATGCACTATGATGTCATTTGATTTAAAAATAAATAAATAAAACAAGGATATATATTTTCCAGGGTGTAGGTAAAAATTTCCCATAAATTCTGGAAAGCCATGTATCTAAAATGATTGAGGAACTAGAGAAGGATCCAAGACAGATAAGGTCAAAGAGAATCTTTCATTTTAATAACATGTGATTTTAAAAAGAAAATATTAATTCCCTACTTCTAAAGTTAAAATTAATTAATTAAAGAAAAACAAAGTGAATGGGATGAATTTGTTGCCTAGAGTTCAGTACCAGAGCACCATCTCTGTTCTTGGATCTCACATTGCAAGCTGGCTCTATCAGACCTGCCATTCACTTAAGGATATTGGTGTATATATCATTCTGTGTCTTAGAAACCCTAAAAGAAAAAAGATTTTCTATCAGTGTCTTTTTCACTGCACAGCCTCTTATACCCAGCGGCAATGATGCAGGAGCTCCCCAAACCTGCCTCTTGGCTGGAAATCACTGTCATCTTTTAATACTGGTAAATCAATGAAATTTAAGTTTGAAGGCAGTCTTGGGTTGTCCATTCTGCATGCTATGACCACGTTGCTCTTCAGCTCTTTCTCACTATGGAGTCTACATATTCCTCACTTCAGTCAAGTCTTTGCTCCAATGTTCCCTCTCTCAAAACTTTTCCTCATCTCTCCATCATTCTTTCATTCATTCATTTATTCCTTTTCCCTCCTCTCCTCTAAGACATTCTTTTCAAGAGGAAGGGATTTTTTCCTCCTGCTCCTGTGCCTCATTACCTAGGACTGTGCAAGGAACATATAGGATGCTAAATAAGTAATTCATTTATTGAGATAACAGGCCTCAGGTGTTATTTCTTGTACATCCATGTGAAATATTCTCAAAGCCTTGGGTGATTTAATAATTTCTCTGCATTTTATATGTAAAATGCCTGTTATTCTTAATAAGATGCAGCCATATATTTCAATGGCCTTTGCCTTATCCCACTCTGCATATGCCCCCCCCCCCCATTTAATAAAAATGTGAGAATGTGCAAAGTAGCATTAGGGTATTGCAAGGTGATTTTTTCCTATATTCTTAAATGAAACCTCTAAAAAATAAAAAACTATATATCAGATCTTTTGTAAACCATGAAATGAAATGACTGGCTATCAGACTAACTTTGAAAAGAAAAACTGTCATCTCCAAAGCATTAAAATCTCTATTAAAATTGTGTAAACTAATTACTAGGTTAAGTAAAATCACTGGAATACATCAGGGCCATCTTATGTCTCCGGGGCAGACATAATACAGTAATTCTCTAAGAGTTACTCTGGGAAGATTCTGTAATGGGTGGGATGAAGTCATTGTAATAGTCTCACTTAGTTTTGGTCCTGAGACTTATAAAGGGAATATTGGTGGCTGATCACAGCATAGAAGAGATACCTGTTAATTTCACATGATACTAGTTGGTCTTTCCAGGTTCTGAGCTCAGAGGAGTACAGATGGATATTGCACCCATGAGTATTCTGCTCAGATGATGGATACAAAACTTGAAACCTACTCAAGTATTTCTCCTCACTTCTTTCCATCAAAGGAAGTAGAAAATATTTTGTTTATAGTATTTTTTATTTTACATTATTTAGATGCCCTTTTGTCAAAGACTTTATATTCCCTTGGATTACTGAAAAGCACTATATTATAGGAAGGCACGTTGCTAATCCAGGGTAAATCACAGCAATTGGGTCAACTCATTGGAATAGTGAATGTTTATTTTTTGTGGTGCTGAGGATTAAACCCAGGGCCTTGAGCATACTAAGCAAGCACTTTACCACTAAATTACATCCTATGCTCTGAATGTTTATTTTATTAAGTAATTTTATATACATATCTATTTAAATTGGTGACATTTCCTCAATATCAGTCTTATGCTCAATATGGAAGGTAATCATAGCGAATTACTCTAGAATACAATCCACTCTTTATTATGTATGTATGTGTTATGAGATTATCTACCCTGAAGATAAGGACTTCACCTCATTTGCTTTATTTCCCAGTATCCAGTGTGTTGAATTAATGAACAACCCTTACAAGAGACCAATCAGTGGTTCCCTCACTGCTAACTTTTTTTCTCCAGAGGTGTAAATTAACCATAGAAATACGTTCAAAATCTTGCTGTTTCTTGGAAACATACAATTTTGCTAGAGATAGAAGTTGATTTTCTCATATTCTGTTATGGTTATTTCCACCGTGGCTCAGGAATATGATTCATGAAGAGTGGTGAGTTCTAGGCCCTAAGCTCAGGGGATAGTCCACAAGGAGTAAAACTGAGAGGTCCCATTAGCATTCATTTGTCCAAATGGCTTCTGCATTAAAAGCTGAGGTCCTCCCCTCTTCTACTTAAGGTGGAGGGAATTTTTGGAGCCAGTTCTGTTCTTTGCTCTGTCTGAGCCTGCCATTGCCTGGTTGGCCTGTGTGTCCCTTTGGAATTGATAATGAGGTTCAGGAGTGAGGTACAGCCCTCACTAAACATGTCACCCCTATTTAGCACCTTTTTCAGGATGGCAGCCACTATTGTTTTATTATGTCCCTGATCAGCTGTCACTATTCATAAAGTAATCACTGCCATTAACACATCACGCCTCAAGCCATCTGCTGCAGCATGGCACACACCAAGCTGTTGGTTGCAAGCAAAGCAGGTGTCACCTAAGAATGGCAGTACCCAATAAAGGTGGGAGGTCACCATGGTGAAAGAGGATATGTCTTGTCAAATAATTCTATTTTTGAGGTTTTATAGTGCAATAGGCAATGGTATTTCTTGCCCAACTTGCAGAAGGCTAAAATGAAAGGTTCTTATTTGGGATATTTTATTTTCAATAATGGTCATTTATGGAGACAGGAATGTCATGATAACAACATCTTGATTGTGAAAGGACTGGACAATTACATTAAATTCATAGTAGAGTTTATAGCATTCTTGTAAAAACCTATCCATTGAATCGTCATCTGACAAACATTTATTGAGCATGTATTTAGTTGCACTGCCATCTGGCTTTACCTATCAAAATGTAAAATTGCTACTTAAAAATCACCAAGTAATGCATAGGGTGGAGAGTCTCAATGCCCACCACATTGCTGACCCTTGTTCTGGTGCAAATATCACCCTCAATTTTGTACAATTTAAAGTTTACTATTATTTCCAAGATGATTGGACTTTATGTGGAAAATGAGTTTGAATTGGAAATATGATTTAATACCATTTATTAAGACTGTATATGTCATAGGATAATCAGTTATTCCTACCACCTTCATTATGAAGGGGATTTACAGTGATGCAACAGAAGGAGTCAAAAATTTAATTGAGGATTTGAAGTGTTGTTAAAAAGTGATCATGCTTGGATCCAAGTAGTCTTCCAGCCCCTTTTCCTCCTGCATATACAGTAAAACTGCATTCCTAGTTAACTGTGGAAAATTGACCTACTTGAGGATGCCCCCATCCCATTCTCAAAACAAAAGAGAGGAATGTAAAAATGTAACTAGGGTAGCTAATTATGCCCTCCACTACATTCCATGGGTTTTGCTTTTTCCCTGGGAGTGAGAAGTGTTGGATGAAGGTCTGGATCTGCCAGCTGCTCGGTTATACTTAGCAACGCTCCCATCCTTCCCTGCTCATGGGCGAGTAGATGGCTGTGTGAGTTGTGGCTCTGTGCACCAAAATGCACCATTCACACATCCCATACGCTGGTGGTATAAGGGATGTTCAAGGGCAAAGTTGATGTTAGGTTTAGAATCCAACCTTGATAGTGGTATGTTAATCAAGGGAAAACCAAATTATGGAAGATCACACAATCCCCAATGTCTGTAGAAAGCAAAGATATCCATCTTCTATATCAGGACTTCTCAATTGCTTTTGAACCTGACATCCTTTGAAAGACATGGGAAATCTCAAGCTCACTTCCCAAATTTGAAGATTTGTAGAACTATCTGTTGTAATCAAAACAATTCAATCGGGATTTATTTTGTAGTTTAAGAAAAATACTGTTTTTATTTTGAAATCTATAGGATCTCCTCTCCCTCTCTATATATAGTATGTGCTTTTCAAAAGGGATCCTCCTTTCTCTTGGAGATTATGACACCCTTTGTTCTTTAGTCTTCCCCAACCCCCAGTCATGCCCTGAGAATCTTGGGTAGGTTTCAGATGAGAGATAGAAAAGTTTCACTGTAGAACAGTCACTCAATCAAGAACAACCTTAGGGCCATTTTAAATTTAAGAATGAAATTTCAGAATCTGAAATTTGTGCTTTTATGATATAATGAAGGAATCAGGAGGAGCAAGAGTATTATTTCTGGTGCTTGATACCCGTTTCTAAGGAGATGAAGTGTGGTATATCTGTGATTATTGTCTTTATTGATAACTTTATAATTTAGGATTATCATATAATTTTTAAAGTTTTGCTCATCCCAAACCAACTTTTCTGTCCTCCTCTTATTATTTTTTAATTTTTTCCACTTTTTTTTATTGATGCACATAATGATGGGATTTGTTACGTATTCATATGTGTAAACAATGTAACTATAATTTGGCCAATATCACTCCCCAGCATTTCCCTCTACCTCCCTCTTCCCAAGTACTTGTCCCTGTCTTCTATTCTACTGATCTCCCTTTGATTTTCATGAGATCCTCCTCCCTCCATACAACTTTTCCTTTTTCCTCTCTAGCTTCCACATGTTTGAAAAAACATATGACCCTGGGTTTCTGAATTTGGGTGATTTTGCTTAACATAATGGTCTCAAGTTCCATCCATTTTCCTGCAAAAGGCACAATTTCATATTTCTTTATGGCTGAATAAAACTTCATTGTGTGTATACACATTTTCTTTAGCCATTCATCCATTGATGGACACCTAAGTTGGTTCCATAGTTTGGCTATTGTGAATTGTGGTGCTATAAATATGGGTATTGCATATATTGCTTCAGTATGATGACTTTGATTCTTTAGATAGATACTGAGGAGTGGTACAACTAGGTCGTATGGTGGTTCCATGCCTAGTCTTTTGAGGAACCTCTACACACAGTTCCATAGTGTTTGCACTAGTTTACAATCCCACCAACAGTGTAAGTGTTCCATTTTCTCTACATCCTCTCTAGCATTTATTATTATTCGTATTCTTGATGACTGCCATTCTGACTGGTATGAGATGAAATCTCAGTGTAGTTTTGATTTTCATTTCCCTAATTGGTAAAGATGCTGAAAAATTGTTCATTTATTTGTTGGCCATTTGTATTTCTTCTTTTGTGTTTATTAATTCATTTGCCCATTTTTTAATTGGGCTATTTTTTTGGTGTTGAGTTTTCTAGATATTCTCTGTCTAAAGAGTAGCAAAGATTTTCTCCCATTCTGTAAGTTCTCTATTCACATTCTTAATTGCTTTCCTTTACTGTGTAGAAGCTTTCTAATTTGATGCCTTCCCATTTATTAACACTTGATATTATTTTCTGAGTTTAGGGGTTCTATTGAGAAAGCTGTGTCTATATGCTGAAACATGAACCCTATTTTTTCTTCTAGGGGTTGCATTGTTTCTTGACCTTTTCTTATTATTGACCCATCCTTTTTTCCCGTCAGTGGTAGAGACTGAACCCATGGCTGCTCTACTACTGAGCTAAACCCTCAGCCCTTTTTGGTTTGTATTTTGAGACAAGGTTTTGTTAAGTTGCTCACAGATGCTAGGCTGGCCACAAATTTGTGATCCTCTTACCTCAGTCTCCCAAGTTTCTGGGATATTGGGTGTGTGTCACTGGGTCCAGCAAATGACCTATTTATATTTAATTATTCGATTTTCTCTTGTTTCTTTTCTTTTTTCTTTTTTTTAACTTATGGGCATGGGAAATGGAGAGAAGAAAGGGAGAGAAAGCATACAATTAGAAAATATTGTATAGAACTGTTGGACTATTTTTTTTTTAAAAATGAAATTTGAGATCCCAGAGTCTAAAATTAATTTGCAAGACACCCATCACTTTATTAGAAAAAGAATCATAATATATCTGCCAGTGAGACTCAGTAAATATCCATTGGTTTTGTTTGTCATCCATTTTTGCATTTAGGAGGGGTTTCCAAAGTTTCCTTTGTGAGCCACTCCTGCTTGGTCTTAGTCTACTTCTTGACCCCTTTTAGTTCCATCCCAGGCAGTGGGTAGAGTCTAAGCTCAGCCTCTCAGTGTCTCTCTTCTGTGAAGCTGAATTTGGAGTGGAAAGACACAAAAATTGGAATATATCTGGAACTTAGTGTTCTCATGACAACACCCTGAAGAGGTTGCTTATTAATTCCTACTACCTGGAGCCTAAAGCTCTCTGGTTCTTACCTCTGTCCTACTATCACTTGAGTGCCTAGATTTTTGGTTCGATAAGCTGCTCTACAGCCTTCTGGTAATTTTCTCCTTTTCTTTTGCTTAAGTTAGTCAGTCTAACTGATAGACAAAGGGACCAATAAAAAATGCAAACACAGGAGGGATATCAATAGATGACTGAGCTCAGATTCCAAGAGAACATTTTCTTATCAAACACACATTTGCAAGCAAAATGTTAGGCACCAGACACTGTTTTGGGAACCAGATTCAGCAACAAACAAAAGCAAATATTGAAAATACTAGTGGTTATACCATATATCTCAAGAACTAAATTAATAGGTCAATGACATCCATTTAACCCTGTTTTCATCAATTTTTTTCCTACTGGGACCAAAACACTTGACAAGAACAACATAGAGGAAAAACGTTTATTTGGGTATCAGTTTCAAGAGGTCTTACTCTACAGATGGCCAATTCTACTTCTTTGGGCTTAAGGTAAGGCAGAACATCACGGTGGAAGGGCAAGGTGGAGGAAATCAGCTGGAGACATGGCACCAGGAAGAAGAGGGAGAAGGAGGAAGGGAGAGCTACTCTGCTCAGCAAGAATACAATGAAAACCCCAAAGGCATGCTCCCACTGACCCACCACCTCTAGCCACACCATACTTGCCTAAAGTTACCACTCAGTTAATCCCTATCAGGGGATTAATTCACTGATTAGGTTAAGGCTCTTACAACCAATCATTTCACCTCTAAACCTTCTTGCATTGTCTCACACATGAGCTTTTGGGAGACATCTAATATATAAAACATAAAAATTGCTTAAGATAATTTTTCATGTAATCCTCTGTAGGAACTTCTAATAAATATTTTACAAAAATATTTACAATAATGCAGGTGAATCTTTTAGAAAAGAGTTTTTCCCCCTGTGGAAAAGCAAGTAGAGTGTTGATTTAAATTTCTCAATGATCAGAGTGTTAAAGTAATATGTTTTGAAAAGAGCCATCTATAAAACATATCCATATAAACAACAAAACTTGTAAATGTGTAATGGGCAAAAAAATAAAACTATTGAAATAATGCATTTTCTTCATACTAACTCTATCCATTAATTTTTTACAGTTTTCTAGCATGTAACATTACCCTTCATAAAAATGATATTTTAAAATGAGATGGGGTTGGTAAAAGAAACAACGGGTAGTTAATGGAAGGAGGATTGCAAAGCTGTGCTCTGCTGGAAGAGGGAGAAGGGAAAATAGAATTCCTCTGGGTTTTCTCTGAGCCACAGGCCATGGTCCATAGCCTTTAAAGGGGTGAGCAATGCTCAGAGCCAAGGATTTTTATATACTTATTTTGGTTATTTGTTTCTTTTCTCTAAAGAAATCAAGCACAAGCTATTTGAAATAATGAAACTCACTTCAATATAATACTTCATAAGCAGAGTTGTGAATCTTGCATGTATTAAACATTTAAAAATTCTTCATAGATTCTTGGATGTTTATGTTCTCTCTAAATACAACACCATGGTGTTTTTACATGATGCATCTTGATGCAGTCAGAAGAACATGAATTTCCATTCTGTGGATCAGAGCTCTAGCCCTGATTCTGCTACATCCCTGTAGCTGTGTGACTTTGGGCAAGTTATGTGATTGCCATTTGAGTAAAGAGGTTACAATTCCTAGCAAATAGTAAGAACTTATTCCTTTCCCTCACCTCCATTCTTGATTCTGATAATCCTTTCAATTAAGAGAGAACAGCTTACTTATAATTAGTAGTATTTATAGAATTATTAAAAGTCTCACCTAATAGAAGAGATTATTAGAAGCAAAGGGATGGGTAAGGAGTGGGAGGGTAAGAAAGCATAGATATGATCAAGGTATGTTATATGCATGTATACATGTGCCACAATGAAAGCCATCATTCTGTATAATTAATATATACGAATGAAAAAATCCCACTTGGAATCCACTGATACTACACTTTAAAAAAAAACACATGCTTTCAAGTCCTAAAAAGTTTAAATTTTTATACTTGTGTTAAAATGTGAATCTGTTATTATATAATTTTAGAAAAAGGAATCATTTGGGATATGAATGTTTTATTTTTCCATTCAATAAACGTGGAGTACCTATTCAATGTGTGGTCTGTGCTAGGCATCTAGAATGCAAAGGTAATTCTGATCCTGAACTTCAAGGAGCTGGACTCCAGGGTGAAGCTCACATGCAGAGCATCATACACAGAAATGTAGAGTGGAGCACAGAGTAGGGGAATCTTCTTGGTGAGAGTGTGGTGGGAAGTGACATGGGACGCTTTCCAGGGGAGGAGTTGGTGGTATCTACTTTAAGCCTTAGGGACCGAGTTGATATTATCTATGCTGGATACTGGAGTGAGTAATATGACATTTCAGGCAGAGGGGCAGGAATATCACAGGCAAGAGAGATGAACCCATATGTGTGTGAATGAGATGTGTGTGTGTTTAAGGGACTACTAGCCATCAGTGCCATGGTGCACAGAGCTAGGAAAGAGGTGTAATGAGAGTGATGCTATTGGAGTGGCAAATGGGTACCCGATCATGGCTAAGTTGCTTAAGATTTCTGTAGGAGAACAAAAGGAGGCATGGGCTGAGCAGAAGAAATACCTTTCCTGAACCCTGTGAGAAAAGCAGCTGGGATGGTGAACCCCATACTGTGGTCTGTAGTTCACAGACTTTAAGGGTTTAAACAAGACCAGCTGCAATGGGACAAAGAACAGTGGGAGTTACTGGGTACTTGATCCTCGGTCCATAATTCTATTGGGGATGGTGGTGGAATCTTTGGGAGACTGGACCTCATGGAAGGAAGTTAGATCATTGGGTGTGTGCCCATGACAGAGACATTGCAGCCCTGGCCCCTTCCTTGCTCACTCTTTACTTTCTAGCTTTCCTGAGGTGAGCAGACACCTCTGCTACACACTCTTGCCACAAGGTACTGTGCCTCCACAAGCCCACAGCTACAGAGAAAGCCAGCCATGCACAGAAACAAGAGGCAATATTTCTCCTTTCAAGTTGATTATCTTAGCTATTTTGTCACAGTAAAGAAGCTTCCTAATACCACAGCACTGAGATTGTGGACTAGTAATTTTGGCTGGGTGGCCTTCTTGTCTCTCATGGAGATAAGAAGTATATTTGACAAATAATCTTTAAGTTAAAATTTTTTTTCATTCATTAGAAATCACTAAATGTGTTTCTCCTTCCCCATTTATTTATTTTTTAAATATTTTTTTTAGTTGTTGATGGATCTTTATTTTATTCATTTATTATTTGTATGTGGTGCTGAAGATCGAACCCAGTGCCTCACGCATGCTAGGCAAGCGCTCTATCACTGAGCCCCAGCCCCAGCCCCCCATTTATTTATTTTGACAAAATTATTTCCTTCACTGTGCATAAATTTTCCTTTTCCTTAATATTTTGAGGCTTTTGTATTTGATACTACAGGGGTTTTTCCTAACTCTTACAAATATTCTTAGCTGCTTGTCAAGTATGCTTGTAACTCATTGATGTAGTGAATAATCTAAAAACATTAATTTTACCCAATACTAAAATCACCCCTTGGAAACAAATATCAGCTCTTAACCAGAGCTTCTCTAGAAGCAGTATAAACCCGCAAAATCTTCATCTCTCTTCCTTCCTGGGTAAACTGTCCAATCCAAACAGCAAGCCACTTGCAGAGCAGAAAGTTCTGATATGAAAGAATGTGCTAGAAGTACAACAATGTGTTTCTCAAATTTGCACACATATCAAAAAACGTATTGACTTAGTACACTTAATGGCTTCCAAAGAGCCATTACACTCAGCTGGGTGAATATTATGTGCATTACCAAATACTCACCATATATGCCAAAATAGGCATTTGACCTGTAAATATAATTGGACAAGTAAACTTCTCTTTAAATTCTTAACACCTTTTTGCCAAGTTACTTTCTTAGCTCCTTTTAGAGCAGACTTACATTTTCCTAAGGTTGAGGTGTTTGCTCTGTTCCAAAGTTCAATAACTGAGGAGTGTATTTATCTGTTGAGTGGTCCAAGTGAGAGCCATTCTACCAAGCTGAGACCTGCTACAGTTTCCTTATTAACAAAGTGTAAAAAGCCTAAGAAAATTAATGTAAAATGTCTATAGGCTAGAATAGTTGCTTGAAGAGGCAAAACAATAAAATTTCCTCCATCAATGATAGTTTGAGAAACTTTAATTTGACTAACTCAACATTTAGATAAGGAGTCTGTCCAGTTGCTTTCTGTTAGCAGAGGAATCAGAAGTGAAGGGATTAATAATTACTGCCTTTTTTTTTTTTCAACAAGTAGTTTTATTGCAGAAATGGGAGTTGAATTGGAACACTCACAATCAGAATGGAAGGGCAAGCAGGCAGGTCTGGAAAACTCACTATTGTATGTGAGAAGAGAAAGTTTTCACATATTTTAGAAAGGCCAAAGAAAAAGGCTTATTTTATCTTTGAGAACATAGTTTAATTTAGATTTTTAAGGACAAGTTACCAAACATTCAAAATCCACATATAATGCTCTGAAGAAATGGAACAATGCCCCATTTGATAATGGAAAGGAAAGCTTTATCTTTGACAATACCTTATGCAGTGTTTATAAGACACAAGGTCTGTAGCTGATTTTGCAAGAAGTCACTGAACAATTTAATGTGTTGACTTTTACATGTGAAGAATTGTGGTGTTTACCTGCTTCTCTTAGAAGCTATTATAGTAGCTTGAACCATTACAGTGAAAGGGTACCAATCAGCCAATGTGTCACTTTCTGAAAATTTCCAGATTCTTACCTGGAGACTTCTGGTAGCAGAGCATCATTCGTGGGTGGTATGCTGCAGTAGAAAGACCAATGGACTTGGGAATGAGAAATAGAATTCCAAATTTCAGCTCTTTCACTTAAAAAAAAAAAAAAAAAAAGGTCCTGGGGAAATAGCTAATTCGCAAATGTAATTTAAAACAAAATCATCTGATGAGCTCTGTATAAACCTGGATCATACTCCTGAGATGCTGGTTCAATAGGTTAGTGATTGGTCTTTATTGTTTAAAGAAGTTGAGATCCTTAACTACTGATAAACCCATCAAATTTTAATGTCCTTATTTGTGAAACAGGAATAGCATTCCCTATCCATCATGCAGGATTATTGTGAAGATTAAATACAATGATGTACTCACGGTACATGCACAATGCTCAGAGGAGGTTCACTTATTTCCCCCCCCCCAGTTGGACCTGGTTGTCCTAGGTCAGGGCTCCCCAAAGTGAATTCTAAGGAACAGTAGCCCCATGAGATGCTTTATGGAAAAGATGTTCATCATACTAGGCACTTTCTGCTCCTTTCCAGATTATAAATGGGACCCTTAAAGGAACCTTAAAGTTTCTGAAAGCACTAGAAGATAATGACCTGGCTGTATCTGTGGTATCAGTGTTTGTTGATGTTGACTATTCCTTTTTTTTTTTTCAGTTGGCAAATATTAATTAATGTTCAGTGGAACATAAATTAAGGAATACTTTTTTCTGTGACACCTAATGTCCTGCCTTTTTATAACCTCTCTCAACCAATTTACTGTTTGTTTTGGTCTGATTAAGACCCAGTCTTTCTGATCATCCTAAACCATACCTGTTGTTTTTCTGAACAGCTACTTTAAATGGACTCTCATATTAGAAATGATTCTATTTAACTACCATAGTTTTTACTGTAACTGCCTGAGTTTATGAAGGCAGAACACAAATGATCTAGAAAGGAATTAAACCATAAATTTAGAAATAAAATTAATAACTAAACAGTAGAAATTCACAAGTCACTGGTAGTTAAAATAAAGGAAAGATAATTACATTTTCAGTGATCATACCTTAGCCTTGAATCCAGTAGTTGAGGTAAAATTAAAAGTGCAAGTTATGCTTAGAGCTCAATTAATCCAATAGCCAAAAATAAACTTGGTGGAATTTTATAAAGATGCATTAAAAATAAATAACGTGGGTGTTGGAGAATTGCCCTATTGCCCTTAAGTCAATTTAAAAACTTTTCGGAAACAGAATATGATCATGTAGGTTTTTGCCTAACATCATTTGCCTGGTCTGTACTCTTAGACTAAGTAGAATATTTACATTATAATATATCTTTCTGGAAATGGCAAAGTGTATCTCCAACTGAGGTGTATTTGTAAAAGAATCACCTACTTATTCAATACAGCATACACCTGCTTGAACACATGGTCTTTGGAAGGATGAGTTAACAACATGAGAATGGATGAATGCAAGGTGTAAAGTTTGAAGTCAGGTCAGGCAGGGTTTGCAGTAAAAATTTGCTCTAGATAACTACTCAAAAAATGTATGTTTTTGCTTGCTTGCTTTCTTTTTTGCAAGCATCTTGCTTTTGCAGGTTTGGTATGAAAATCTCAGAAGAACAGCTTTGCCTGTGAGCTTTCCGATATTTCCACTCTGGTCCTGGCCAGAAACACTGTGAGAACACCCTTTCATTTGGTATTTGAGCCCTTATGCCTCTGTTCCTGGCTACAGACCAAAGGGAACAAACGCAACTGAACATTTCAGAACCTCAAAATAGTAAACCAAAAATGGTTTGCTCTGCTTTTGGTTCTAAAAATGATTGACCTGAGTGCCTTGTTGCAAACGATCTGCTTGATCCATCTCTAGTGTAGATTACTGGATTTTAGAAACCTTTGGAGAATGTTTTTAAAAATAGATAACTGAAAGCAAAGAAAATAATCAAAATTATTATGATAGTTATTCATCACTACTGCAGAGACTAGATTTCATGAGTATGCTTTATGTTCCAGTGTGAAGTACTTTGAGGAAGAAGAGAATTGGAATTTAGAGTGGGATATCTGAGCTTGAATGCAGACTTGGTCCATTACTATTTAACTGACCAGCGTATATTTCTGAGTCTCAGTCTTCCATGGATAGCATTAATAAGAAAAGTGAAAAGTAATCATACCCATTTTAATTGAGTCAACCTGAAGAGCAAGGTATTTTTAAGAATACTTTTTAAATTTTAGTGCCCATGAAAATATGAATGACAGTGAACCATAGTGACTAGAAGTTTGTTACTATCAAGCACATCTTGGTTCAAATCTGTGCTCCTCTGCTTTTTAACTTTGGGATTTGTGCCTATCACTAAAAATATTGACCATCGATTTTCTTATTTCTGAAATGGGGATAAGGTTGTTGGGAGATGTAAACAAAATTGTACAAAATATTTGACACAAAGTTAGTGATGGAAAAATTGCTGGCTATTAATAAATGCATAAAATGATGATGATGAATACTTTATTATTTGCTAATAATTCTAGGTGCCAGTCAAAATACAGAGCATCTGAGAACTCTCTGAACTATTCTCCCATAAAGTTGCATACTATTCCAGAAACACAGGAGCAGTGCCAGTGTCAGTCCAGGGCAGCTTATTGATAAGATCCAATCCATGAGTTGGACTCAACATCAGTTTCTCTAGAGGAGAAAGTAGAAAACTTTTGCTGGGCTAATACCAAGCATGAAACAATGCTGATCTTGGCAATAATATTTAGCATTCATATTTCATCCATGAGGAAAGAAAGGTAGGTGAAAAGGTGTAAGTACATGCAAAGGCCATAGTAATAGTGTTATGGAATTAGAACATTAAACCCATGATCTCTTAATTCCAATATAGTAGTATATTGTTTTTAAGAGTACTCAATTAAAGATAGGGCATTACCTGTCTCAAAAACAAATGTTCACTGCCAAAAATGTGACTGGCCCAAAATGTAACTGGCAGATTATGTTATATTCCCTATACATATTAAATACTAGAGCTTAGTAGACATTCAATTTGATTAAATATTACAATAGCATATTCTTCATCCAATGAACAATTTTAAAATTCTGTACTGAAGGAATGACTAGCCTACTGCCCTTATATGGCATTAGTTATGTGATATTGTCTCTTCTTCCCTTCATGGTTCAATTTCTTGAGAGGATATTCTGTTTGACAATACTTCTTCATAGATTTTTTAATCCCTAGCTCTCTCTACTCCTGGGGACTGAGGTTGTGTTCTTTATGGACACGTCTGATTTCCAGTGACAGTTTGTGAATGATCCTGATCCTTTGCTGTTTTGTGTCATCAGCTATCTTGAAACTCCCTCACTTTCCTTCTGCAGCACTTTTCCTCTTTTCTTCCTAAGGTTGGTGAATCTTTTTTCTGTTGTCTCAAAGTCTTGCTCATAATTCTGTTCTTGGTCATCTTCTCTTTGCCTGATACTTTATCTTAAACCTATTCATTCTTGTTATTCCAGTTATCTCCTCTGCTCACAGGTCTGGACCACCATAATGTTTCTTCTGAGCTTCTTATCTCCACCTGGATGTCCTCAAGCTCAGTATATTGATGAGCCTGAGCTAATCAATTGTCTCTGAAAGTCAGCTCTCATATCCCTTTCAGCCATTTTGTTTGTATATGGGAATAAACTCTTCCTCGTGTTAAAACCTCAAAACTTCAGCATTATCTTGGTTCAAATACTCTTGTTTGACCTCCAGAAACCCCCCAAGTCTAGCTGTAAACCCTGTCAATCTTATCTTACCATGTCTGCCACCACTTACACACTAGACAGGCTGATGCAAGGATCTGAAAGACTCTCAGTGATGCTCATTCTTACACTCTCAAGATAGTTGCTAGAACTCCAGTCACTGCTTCTGTACTTTAGACAGAAAGAGAGATCACAGGGCTAAAGGACATCTGCCACCCTTCAAGGGGAGCTTTCCTGAACCTGCCACCCCAAAATCTTTGCTTATGACATTGAATTGACTAGACAGTGCTGCACCCCAATCAACTGGTAAGGCAGAGAAATGAACTTTGAAAACTCTGGACACAGTGCTGTTCCAATAAATTTGAGTTCTATTGATAAGGAAGAATGTGAAAAATGCTACTGGGTAGGTAATCAACAATCTCTACAAACCTGTTCTTACTTCCCTATGTTTTCTTAAAGTAAATTGTCACCGAGTTTTGTAGGATGAAAGAGATTTCCATTCTTCTTTCCCACCATCATCTTATGTAACAGCCTCATCCTCCATTTGATTAGATCACAGCAGAGCCATATGTGTGTCCCTACTCATCAATCCGTTCAACAAGAAAGTACTGGTGATGGGCACTGTGCTGCATGCTAGGGATGTCAAAACCATGACTTTTGTCCTGATTGGATCATTACACCTTGTGTACATGTCTCAAATTATTACACTGTACCCAACAAACATGTACAAACATTATGTATCAATTCAAAATAAATAAATGAAAAGCCCAGACTTTTGTCTTCAGGGGCTTATAGTTCCAGTGGGGAGAACAAGGTGGCACCCCTGAATCTAGTTCAACTTAAAAGATGACATAATAGAGATGGGTGAAAGGAATTGTAGAAGCAGAGAGAAAATCCTGAGTAACTCAATGGGGAAATGGCTAAGAAGACTTTATGGAGGAGGAGATTTTGTCATCTGAGTTATATATTACTAGGGGTTTCTCAGGCTAACTCAAAGAGAAATAATACATTTTCTGTTTGTAAGCTATTACCAGTGAAAAACAAAGTAGTTATATACTTGACCTCACTCTGAATTTAATTTTTAAAGAAAGTAATCATAAGTGAAGGCAATTTAAAATATAACATTATAGGGCACAATATTGATAAATGAGGGGAAAACGGGTTCTTAAAGAGTGTACCACTCACTTACCATGCCCTGAAATTAACTGAGAACTCATTTGTCAAGGGTGTACCTACCCTACAGAGAATTCTTCCAATTAACATCAAAAGTGATCATTCTTAACCTCTCATGCATTAAGAAAATCTTGTCTGCACTCAATGTTCTGTTCATAATCAATGGAGCCCTTTATGTATGTTATTTCAAATTTATCACTCTGTATATACTAAAATGAATGAATTAATAAATGAATCTGCTGTAGGTCCTGAAGCCAGATTTATGTATTGTCTCCTAGTTCTCCTGGGATTTTGCTTTGGTTTTTGAGACATTTCACTCTGCAGTTTCTCATAGTTTGGGATGTTTATTGATAGCTACTGACAGCATGTGTTGGTACTCACAGACCAACAATGGCTACATCATAAAAGTGCTTTTCGGTGGGGGGATTAGCTGTTCTGAAAATGTCAGTCATATCACTATCAAGTTATGCTAAGAAGGTAATGCCAGTGTTGTGTTACATCAGTTTTAACAATAATGTACTGTTATAAAAAGCATGCATCAAGGTGCATTAAGTAATACTTGATGCTGTTGAGCTTATAGGAAGATTGATATTCATAAACTTTGGGTGTAAAATAGTACAATATTCTTGGTGGCCATTAGCATGATAAGAGATTTGGATACATTAGGTTATGTCTTTAAAATATGATACCTAATTTTACCCATTAATCTACCTATAGATATAATTAAAACTTTAGAATTTGAGGTAAGACTTGGTATAGAAAGATGACCATCAGAGCAACAAATAAACTGCAGAATATACAGGAAATAGAATGTTATGTAGTCAACAGAATTTGTGTCTGAATAATTTTTGATTACATGGAAAAGACAGTTGAAGTAAAGTCTCAGCCCTACACATGGGGATATATGTCATAAATGCATATATACATATCTTTCAAATGATTTATATCAGAGTGTTAACAATGCTCTACGTTTATTATCTGTAGAATTTTCTGATTTTTCTACATTGAGAATTGTGAGTTTCACAATCAGGAATAAAAAAGGAAATCTTCAAAGAAAAATTGAACAAGGGTCATGTAGTAGAAGATGAAGGATTCTTCTTCATGCAGTAGAAGTATAAGTAGGATTATTTATTGGCCTTTTTCATATGTATGTTGCTTAAACTGATAATCCTCAGACTCGCATCTAGTGTGAGGTCAACTTCACTAAGAGGCTCAATTCAGATTCCACGTAGGTGGGTGCTCCAGTCTCTGAGCATGACTCCCTGCCACCTGTCAGCAGCCTCTCCTCCACACTGCTAATGAATATTTCTTTCCAAGCCCAGCTATTGGGATGTTATTCCCTCTCCTGAAGCATCAGTAAACCTTCCTGATGGCTCACAGACTAGCCTCCCTAGGCCTGTGCTTGCTGCAGCTTGTGGTTTTCAGTCTGATCCCCCTCAGGTCTCCTCTCCTCCTATACGCTGACCCAACAGGCAGCTGGTTACCTTAATGATCCTTCGGCTTGCCCACCCCACCACTTTATCCTCATTTTTTACTTTGTCCTACTTATTCTTCAAAGCCCTGCTCACATTTCCAGAATGTTCATTCTGAGTTAATCTTTCCGCCATTTTCCCCTCTTCACACTTTATTGATCTTTTTTCATACATGTATCAGAATTTTACTTGTATAATGGTTACTTCTGTTTTTCTGTTGATTGATTTTTAGTGCCCAAATGATGTCATCTTTGGTGATTTTTCCAGATGGTCTCAAATGTTAGCATGCATGAAAATCATCTAAGGGTTTGTTAAAATAAAAATTTTGGACTCCATCGCTGATGTGTCTGGAGCAGTACACCTGGGGTAGGCACGAGGATGTGCATTTCTTTCTTTCTTTTTTTTTTCTTTTTCAGTACCAGGGATTGAATTCAGGGGAGCTTAACTACTGAGCCACATCCCCAGCCCATTTTTATATTTTATTTATAGAGAGGGTCTTACCAAATCACTAAGTGCCTTGCTAAGTTGCTAAGGCTGGCTTAGAATATG
Source organism: Geosciurus inauris (assembly GCA_004024805.1). Taxonomy (NCBI): domain Eukaryota; kingdom Metazoa; phylum Chordata; class Mammalia; order Rodentia; family Sciuridae; genus Geosciurus; species Geosciurus inauris. Next base: position 62,084 of record PVHX01002003.1, read on the forward strand.
AGATACTCCTGCCTCAGCCTCCCAAGCCACTGGGATTACAGGTATGCACCACCGTGCCCAGCTGAGAATATGCATTTCTAACAAATTTCCAAGTGATGCTGCTGATAGCATGTAGAGCAAACTTTAAAAATCACTGCCTTTCAAAAATGAGGAGAAATGAACAAGTACAAATGAGCATCCACCTGGTTGTGGTAGATAGAACACAGAAGGTAAAAGCATAAGATTTAGAATCAAAGGCCTGGGTTTAGATTCCAGTTTCTGCCACTTGATACTTGAACAAGTTACCCAGCCCTTCTGAATCTTCGCTTTCTTGCCAGACATTGGAGACATTATTACCTTTTACATAGGTCTGTCCTGAAGGTTGTGTGAGATCATGTGTATAAAGTGACAGATAAGTAGTAGCTGTTTTTATATACATTTGTAATACACAATAACTTTAGAAGATAGATTTTTGCCCTCATTGGCATCACCACATATTAAAGCATCTTTTTAACTGAAGAATATTTCCATTGCAGTGGGTAAAAGAATAATTTCTATTTTATTTTAAGAGGCTGTGAGAATTAAGAAATCAGGCACATCAAAGTAATTATTAAAGAAGGAGCTAGCATCTTAAAAATTCAACTTATATAAAGTTGCTGAAGCAAAATGTCATCTTACAATGTTTTGCTACTTCATGGCTTTAGTAGTTTCAGGAGCATTATAAAATGTAGTTCAATTTTCTTTATTGTTGCTTTTCTTGGGGGGGTAGAAGTATTTTTTATTATAGATTTTATGATAAATAACTTGGCTTCAACAGCACTTTTGAATTTTCTAGACATTAAAACAATAGAGAAAGACCATTTTATAAATTGAAAATTCACATGTGTGAACACTAAATGCTGGGATTTGATTTCTTTGTTTCTATAGAAACAAAAGAAAATTGAGATTAAAATAAGCTAAAATGGAATTATGTTTTATGAAACAGATAAAGGAGCTTATTTTACTTGTTTCCAGTGTAGTGTGGTAAAATAAAATCTTTATTTAAAACCCGAGCTGTCTGTGGGCACTTCTGCCTTCTAAGGAAAAGCTCCCATGGAGCAGGGGGAGGGGGTGGCTGGCATTGTGCTTGGCAAGATTCATATCAATACAAAATCCAATCTCTTTGCTTTTTCCTTGCAATTAAAGAAATTGCTGGTGATGGTTTGGAGGGATGGGGAAAAGATAGTCTTTTAAATGCAAAATCTCTTGTCATCCTCCCCGTTGTTCCAATAGTGAGACAGTTTAGCAGAGATGTAAAGTGAATCGGTCTTGGGTAGCTAAAGGTAGCTAGCAGCTAAATAGGTCAAAGATCCAACATTTCCTGTGACAATGTGGGGAAGGTGAAGTGTGAGATTCCCCAAGGAAAGAGGAGGCAAACACTCTTAAGAGGCCAAGGTCTAGCCCAAGGAGAGGGGCTGTAGAGGGGAGATCCCAGTTGCATGCCGGCTGAACAGCTAAGAAAGCAGATGTCATACACACACCATTGACTTGGGTTGCTTCCATGTAAGACTGAGATATTTAGTGAAATTGGACACATTCTAATATCTGTGTGACTGATTTTATGGGAATCAAAGTAAAGGGGCTGGATTTCAATACAGGGTTGGTGTACTTCAAGTGAAAACTGTGATGTTTATTGTGCATCAAATGTGAGTGTTTGGGGTTATAGGCCGGAGAAACAGACACTCAGAAAAAGTCAACATGAGTCTCTAAGTCCATAGGAATTGACAGAAATATTGAGAAGGGCTGTGTTGGTCAGCTTTCCATCACAATAACAAACTATCTGAGATAATTAAGTTATAAAAAGAAAAGTTTTATTTTGGTTCAAATGGGCACTGGTTGTCCAACACTGTTCTGATGGGATTGAGACTTCTGTAGGAAGACAAAATCACGTGAGAAAAGACTACCAAGTGGAAATGAAATAATTTTTGACAGAAATATGTTTAACTGAATATTGGAAGTTGATAAAAATGTGTTTGGCAGCTAAAGGAAAATGCAAATACAAATGGATTCAATAATTGGGAAATGTATTAACTAATTCAAGAAAAAGGAGGTAGAGTGATAGCTCTGAGTTTGGTTTCTTAAGCAATTCAATGGCATCATCAAAAATCCAAGACTTTTCCACTTTTCTCTTCCATCATTCTGAGTGTGATGGTGTTGGCTCCTCCTCCTCTGCACCCCTGCATGTTGTTACAGGCCTGCTGCAGCCCCAAGCCTTATTACTCCACTTAGCTGTGTCAAAACAGGACAAGGGCAGAGATAGTATGACTTTGTCTGAGGGTCTTGATTTTCCTTGCCTTAAAATATGTTGGCCAGGGACTAGAACTTCTGAGATGGATTCACCCCCAGATCTGAAGGATACAGCCTCCCCTAAAAGATTTACGTACCCAATACCTGAAGAAAATTGGAGTTTCACAGGCAAGGAAAAGGGGAGGATGGCAGGAGAAAAGAAACCTGTGACAGTAGTGAGATCTGATAAGACATTTGCATTTTATGAAATTTTAAAATGATCCCATACTACGGAATATATAGTTTCCCTAATATGGGATGCCTGGTTATTGAAATATAGGCTTCCTTATAATGATATTTTCTTGCATCTAAGCTATATCAAAGAAATCCAAGTTCCCAGATTTTAACACAGAGGCAATAGAAATTCTAAATAGTAACATTCCTCTTGGAATCTACTTAACCTCCTGGGTTTTATATTATTGCATTCGGTTCAATCATAGTGTCTGGTATGAGATTGTTTTATTTGGCTTGGCTAAGTCCACTGCATGGTTCCACTCATTTGGTCTGTTCCCTATTTGTTTGATTTTATAATCTACAAATTCATATCCTGAATATTGATTTTTTTTCATTTAGTAAATGAACAAACTTATTTTGAAATTATATTACACATTTTTGAAACTTCCAAAAAAATTGAAACTGCATTTGCTGTATATGAGAGTCATTTGAGATATAATTCAAATCAGGAAATACTTTATTTAAGACAGATTCACCTTAAATATTTTTGGTAATTCTCCATAAGGGAAATGTAAAATTGTACTGGTTAGCAAGCTCTTCACAGGAAATGGAAAGCTAAGCAGCTTTCTTTGTGACATTTTAAAAGCATAGTGTAAGTAAATCTGGTCAAGATAGATTTAGGTTCAAATCATGGATTAAGTATCGTGCATTTTATCCATATTATCAGGTTGATGAAATGCCCATATCACATTTTGGGTATTTCCACTCATATTATCTATTAAGAGTTACTGTGGTTTTATGGAAGTTATAAATGTTTCAGAAGCTAAGTTCTAGCATAGAGTTTATAAATCCTTATAAGCAAATGGTAATTTTTAAAGATTTTCTACCATCTTCCATGCATTGCTAGGGATTGGATAGCTGTCTTACAGGCAGAAGGTTTTGATGATCTTAGCAACTACATTATAGACTTTCTTTTTAGTCTTTTGGTATTCATTAGTACTCTAGCTTAAGCATAAATAAAATTTACCAATAAAAATTCTATGACAAACCATGTTTATTATTTAGGGATAATTTAAAGTATCTTTAAAAAGCATAATTTTAATATTCCCAGACTCAATATAATTAAAATAGAGAGTAATATCTTCCCTTCTGTACTCTGAGTTTGCTGGCAGCAAACTCATTTAACTTTGGCATCTTTCTAACTTGTAGTATAAGGGTTTGAACTTATAATGTGAGTTTGATAAACATTTGCTAAGTGAATATCCAAAAATTAATTACTTTAATATCATAATTAAAAGGAGGAATACTCAATTCCAAGTACTCTGAACATGAATTAGGCTTTTCCTACAACAAAGTAGACATTTTAATGGTAATTTTTTTTAAGGGCATCAATATGGAGCTCTCCTTAATTACAAGGAAACCCTCTGAAAGTTGTGTTTGCAGTGGTATCTACCCATTGGCATCTAAGACATACCAAGCCAGCAATACCAGATGTTTTCTTCCTGATTATTGCATGGAATATAAACATTTAAGTTCTTTTGTTTTGCATTTAAAAAATGACAACAAACAGTGACCCTTCTTAATAGAAAGACATTTTCCAGTACATCAATTATGAGGCCGAAGGCCCCTGTTGCTGACTTTTGATTATTCCACTCTTCCTAGCACCTTCATTGTGGTGGAGGTGGACGCTGGAGCCAGCCATTGAGTCTATTTCCTTCTGGCAGTGGCACTTGTGGGTTGAGATGTTGGTGTATGGCAAGGGACAAGAACGAGGCTGAAAGAGACCATTTCCTTCAGGATCTGATTGGAACAAAATTGTCTTGGGCTCTGGATGTCAAGTATGCATGTAAGTATGAGTGTAAGAGACATGGGAAGGGCAGGTTTCTGAGACTCTGCATTCTTAACAAATGCCAAAAGCCTTCTGGTGTGGGTGGTCCAGGGTCTCCACAGAAACTTCAGTGGAGATAGTTCAAGGTGACAGTGACCAAATGAAGCTCAGATCTTCAGGCACTGCAGTTGGATGATACCACCTCCTGCATATGTTTGCTAAGCTGTAAATGTTAGAATACTGGGTTTGAATTCTAGCCCCTTCACTTACTGGTATATGCTCCCAGGAAAGTGACTTAACTTCTTTTTTTGTCCTGGCCTTCCTGGCTGTTAAGTAAGGATGACAACAGTTGCTACTTTTTATGATCTTGACAGAATTAAATACATGTGAAGAACTTGGAACAGTGTCTGGCACTACACAACCGTCACATGTCAACTCTAACTCCATTATTTTCAGGTCATGAAAGTCTTCTGTCAAGGTCATGCCACATTTTGTAGGACTGTTTGTTATGGGATAAAATGATCATATCTGAGTATGGGTGAGAATATATAAAGATACTGATGACTTTTTCTCTATCATGGAAATATCTCCAGATAAAGAGCAAAAAGATTATATTATGAATTTATTAATTCATGTCAAGTAAAGACAGAGAAGGAAATGGATCCTAAAAGACATTATCAGAATACAAGATACAGATGGAGAATTTGTGTGATTTTGTACAGTTTTAAATTTAGAGTTGTTTTACTCCAAAGATTAAGAGAAGATGAAGAAAAAATTTTGGCCTCAGATAGTTATAAGAAGTCTTCCCTAATTTTCAAAATTTTATTGTGGGTAACTATTGGATTATTCACTGAGTTTGTCATTTCTTTCAACCCATTTTCTAACTTTTACCCTTAACTACTCTTTTTTAACAATTATTTTTAAAAGTCTCTGCTTTGAGACAATTTTTTAAAAAGGTTGGAGAGAAGAATTGGAGTGGGAGAAAATCAGAGTTGTCATGGGAACCAGAGCCTGCAATCAGAGGAATAGTGTCTGTGCTAGGGAACCCACAGGTTCCAGGTGTCCCTGCGACTTCAGGGACAACCACCCCCCAGTCCTCATCCTTTACTATGGCTGACCATCTTCTTGAGGTGCAATAGTTACCAGCAGCTTCTTCTCCTCCTCCCCCTCTTCCACTTCCTCTTCCTTATCAAGTTTGAAGAAATTTGGATGAAAATTCCACCACTGTTGTTCATGAGGTCAGAGTGGATAAGAAATTCTACGTTCAATGAGAAACCTCTACATTGGAGGCTGCATTTTATCTCTTTTTTTTTGGTTGTTTTTGTTTTTTTCTTGCTGTGGCTTAAGAGTTTCACCAAGGAAATGCATAGAAGGTTTAACAATAGCATGCTAAAGAAATAGCTACACATGCTCTGTTCAGTGGAATAGAAGCAATATGATCAGGGTCTGGTGGTCCTAAATTAACTCATTTAAAAACAGGATTTGTTTTACTTGGTTATGAATTTACTTTTGGTGGTGTGCTAGTAAATGTTTAACAAATGTCTCTTTAGAAATAAACCCCTGATTTATGGTGTTGGCTGATTTCCATAATTTTCCCATCATAGCCAATATTGAGCTACCATCATTATCCCAGTGAGTAGAGTTAAGAAGCAGGACAGTGGGAGCCTGCAAGCCTGTTTAAGCCAGCAACAGCCAAACGCTGCTTACATCCCAGAAAAGATGACAAAGAGGCTAATAAAAAGGACTGTGCTGAGAACTGGCATGTTTAAAAAAGCTCCATTGCTTTCATAAATGAAGATGAGGTATTGCCTTCACGCAGGCAAATCAGATCAACATCGAGTAGCTGCATAGCATTAAAAAATCCACCCAATATTCATTGTTATACTAGTTTTCTGAATTAACTGAACTAGGCAAATGTTTAGTTTTTATTATAGGTATCAACCTGATTATGTTTTAAAAAACTCTAAAAACCTGTGCTTCCTATGTGTTATGGAAGAGAGCAATGATCAGAAGTGAAATGATTAGATTATAAGAGCTGTGACCTAATCAGTGAAATAATCCATTTGATGGATTAATAATTTGACTAGATTATTGGGCATAACTGTAGGCAGGTGGAGCATGGCTGGAGGAAGTAGTTCCCTGGGGGCCTGCCCCTGGGAATTACATATCTTGTCCTTGGCTCCTGATGCTCCATGTTCCCCAGATGCCATGAGTGGAGCAGCTTTGTCCCACAATATTCTTCTGCCATGATGTTCTACCTCACTTTGGGTCAAGAGCACTGGAGCCATCTGACCATGGGCTGAACCTCTGACACTATGAGCCAAAATAAACTTTTCCTCCTCTATATTGTTTTTGTCAGGAATTTGGTTACAGTGATGAAACGCTGAAAAATACACTATGGTATATTCCTCTTTCTCTTTCCTTCTCTATAAATTTATTACTATCTCACTTGATTTCATTTCATGTCAGAAGATTTCACCTTGGAGCCCCAAATTCTTATATTTCCAATGCTTTGGGGGTGATGTACTGTATATGAATTCCCCCTGATATTCTGTATAATGCCTATCTCTAAGGGATGAAGTAAAGTCCCAGAACACAGTATCTTTCTGTCACTCCCCAGATCGAGGTATCCACAGATCTAGCATACAGAAATATAAGCAAATATATATGAAAATTGTTAAAAAGGAAAAGTAGGGCTACAAAGAATGTGCAGGTGGTCCTGATAGGGGAGAGAGGGAGTGGTCAGTGAATAGAGATGTTTGTCCAGAGTGAATGGTGATTGTACTGAGATCTGAAGGGCGAGCCAGGACCATGTATGTATTGAGTCAGGGATGAGGTGGGTCAATATCTTGGGCACAGGGGACAGCTCATACTGTTCCCATGGTTGTAGGAAGTACACCATTTTCAAGCTACTGCAGAAGCGTCAGGCTGGACACCAGGAGCTGAGGGGAGCCTCCTGTGGAATGGGATGGGACTAGGTATGCAAGGGAGTGACATCCAAGGGCTAAGATTTTGTGTTTGGGTCTTTGGTCTGGGAAGAGGGATCAGCTGGATAAATGGTTACATATGGTGTCATCACCAAGGGGGAGAAAGCTACTCAGGGTGATTTCATGAGGAATTTTGTTAAATTTAGTAAACAGTGTTGCTCTGGGACATGATTGACCTGGAATCAAGAAAGGAGAATTTCCCCACTTCTGGGCATTCTTCAGAGGAACCAACAACCATATAATCATGACTAAAGAAGTCATGCTATGCCTCAAGGGTTTGACAGGTTTGAAATCCCAGAAGGGGAACCCCCAAAGAGGGAGAGTCCTGCATTCCAAGGCGGGGGTGAGGGCCACACCTTTGAGAAGCATGTCCTGTAAGTGATTTGGAGGCAGCAGGCTGTCAGGAATGGTTTTTTAATTTGCATAGATGGCACAGGTAATTAACAAAGAGCTAGTGTAGGAGTGGAGTAGGGGTGCTTTCATCCAGCACACTCTCAGCACTCCCTGTCTGCAGGACAAGGGACCTGAGGTGAGGCTTCCTTGATATACTTACAAAGGTTTTAGGCCAGTGAGATGCTGCCTTGAAATAACTTAGGGGGAGAGATTTTCTGGGGTAGTGAGAAGTTCCTACAGTTTCACGTCAGCTAGGAGGAGTTTTGAATGTGATAAAAGTAGAATTCATGTATTTTGTTTGTGTCTACAGATTGGTTGGGCAGGTATTGATTACATACTGTATGGTTGTGTTCACACACATGTGCACATAATAAGACTGTATATATGTCCCTACGTGTACATGCATATTTAGATGGTGATGACATGTTTTGAATATATTCATGTTCTTTCTTTTCCCCCTTCCCTGATACATAATTTCCTGCTTACCTCCCTACAACTACCACCACCCACTTTTTCAAAGTATTCTCTTGCCCCAGGAAAACTGAAATATTTCTATTGGGATTACAAAAAGAAAGAAGACATTGTTATGATTTAGATATGAAGTATCTCCTAAAAGCTCATGTGTAAGAAAATGAAAGTTTCGAAGTGAAATGATTGGATTATGAGAGCTTTAACCTAATTAGTGCATTAATCCACTGATGTGAATTAACTAGGCTGTAACTGTAGGAAGGTAGGGAGTAGCTCAAGGAGGGAGGTCTCTGGGGTGTGCCTTTGGGGTTTATATTTTGTCCTTAGTGAGGGGAGCTCTCTTTGCTTTCTATTGCCATGCCCTGAGCTGCTTTCCTCTGCCATGCCCTTCCACCACGATGTTCTGCCTCACATTGGGTACAGAGCTATGGAAACGGCCATCTATGAAACTGTGAGTGCCAAATAAATATTTCCTTCTCTAAAACTGTGCTTGTTGGATATTTTGGTCACGATGACAAAAAAAGCTGACTAAAATAGAACATTCAGTTTATAACATTAGGTATAGGCTTTGTTGAGTCTGCAACATTAGCCTTTATTGGAAAATGAATTACTAAATTTCTTTAGTTCTGGCTAATTCAGTAGGAGTCACACCTGGAGGATGAGATCATATATGACTTTTTGGGTGCATATTAGTTATACAGAATAGTGGGTTTAATTTGTGATATAGTCATACATGCATATGACATATCTTGATCAGTTGCTCTCCCCAGTGTCTCACCTTACCCTCCCTGCCCTCCTCCCTGATCATCTTCTTCTACATTAATGGTCTCCCTTCTATGAGACCTTCTGTCATTGAGAGGAGAGTTCTCACCTCGTGAACAGATTGAGCCATGAACTTTAGGGTTCCTCAAGCAGGGGTTGTCTTTAGAAGTCAGAAAGATGAAGAGGAAATTCTTTTTCAATTCAGATAAAGCTGGGTGAGAGAAGGGAGGCAGGCGATGTGGTAGGATCAGACTATATGCTGAATAAGAGGAAATCTAAGCAGTGATTGAAATAAGGTAGAGATGGGCTTCTCCCCTGTGTGGCTGCCTAGAGAAGGCAATTTAAGGATGGGATGGCACTCCTCAGTATAAAGGACTCGAGATCCACCCATCTGCCTACTTTCTCACAATCCACATTCCCAGGCTTCCTTATAATCCAAGACAGCTGCTCTAGCTCTGCATCCTTATCTGCACACTGGCCATTACAGAGAAAAGGGGATTGAGAAGGCCATACTCCCAAAGGTGACCCCTTAATTTATATTCCATTAGTCAGAGCTTGGACACTTGACACCTTAGATATAAAGAAAGGTGGGAAATGTAATTGATTTGAGGAAAACTAAGTGGAGAGCCAAAATTCTGGAGTGTTTCTGGTGAAAAGAAAAAAGCGTCAGGTATGGTGGCGCATGCCTGTGATCCCAGCACTTTGGGAGGCTGAGACAGGAGAATCATGAGTGCAAAGCCAGCCTCAGCAATGGTGAGGTGCTAAGCAACTCGGTGAGACCCTGTCTCTAAACAAAACACAAAATAGGGCTGGGGATATGGCTCAGTGGCGGAGTATCTCTGAGTGCAATTCCCGGTACCAAAAAAAAAGAAAAAAGCATCAATATTCGGGGCAGGTGGCAAGTAGGCTGATCAGATCTGGATATGTGCTAGGAATAACCAGATTTGTTTAAGGGTGTCAAGGGTAGGGAGCCTTGCCTACACCTGTGGCATAGCCTGGGGAGCCACCATGAAAGCTACTACCTTCTTTTTTTTTTTGAAATATTTATTTTTTAGTTGTAGGTGGACAGAATATCTTTATTTTTTATTTTTTATGTGGTGCTGAGGATCAAACCCAGTGCCTCATGTGTGCTAGACGAGCATGCTACCACTGCGCCATAACCCCAGCCCCAGCTACTACCTTCTTGGTGTGGGAGCTGTAGAATGGCATCTAGGCTTGATAGAAGATGCACCTGAGACTGTACTGCTTCTGTGCACAGCATGTGGCCTGTTGCAGCTCACACGTTCCCAAAGTCCTCCAAGAGATGCAGTTGTGTTGGGTTTAGCAGTGTTGTAGCAGAGATCTGGAGCTAGAGTAAAGTACATGGAGCCTTTGAGATTGGAGATCTGGTGTATTTGGTAGTGAGAGAGGACATCCAACCTGTCAAGGCACAGGCCAGAGCAGCCTGGCCTCCTCAGACACCAGATGTGCCCAAAGTCACCACCTCTTCTTGCTCCCCTGAAGACACTAAAAGCTTCCTTACACCCAGATACTGCCTCAGGCAGGAGCAGGGGGGTAGGGCAGGAAATCCAGAAGTGCTCATTCATCTGAGAGAAGTTTGGTTAGCACAAAATAATGATGTCCATCGCAGATGTCTCTTATTATTTTTAAAATTTTTTTTTAGTTGTTGATGGATCTTTATTTTATTCATTTATTATTTATATGTGGTGCTGAGGATCGAACCCAGGGCCTCACGCATGCTAGGCAAGCACACTACCACTGAGCTACAGCCCCAGCCCCCAGATGTCTCTTATTTTGAAATTTGGCAAGGTAACTTTTTTTCCTCTCTTTCTCACATGATGTAGTGGGCTATGTAGGGGTAGTGTGTGTAGGAAGAAAGGCTCCCAAGAACACTTAGATGAGCTATGCCAATAAAGAAGCCACCTTTTCCATTAAGCATCCGAGTATCGTGTGAATGAATTTGCTATCCTGCATATGTTACATAAAATCTAACTTGTAATACCAAATACTCATAAGAGTGAAAAATGAACTCTAAATTAGAGAATTTAGATTTAGGGTAAAAATGTGGAATTTAGGGGTATGTCAGGCTAAAAGACTTTAGAGATATGCCATTTATACAAAAGATCTTGGTAGCAAGTGATATTCTTTTGAAATTGAAACCAGGAAAGAGAAAGTTGAATGTACTAGAGAATTAACCTTCCACAAATCAGGTGTCTTCCAGTTATTCGTGTATGCAACATCTACGCAAACACTTTCAGATCCCCTATGAAGTATCAGATAAAAAGTACGGCTACAGGACCTTAGACATTTCAGTTACACAGCCAGGATATTCAAATGCTCTTCAGATATGATGATTTCTGAAATGACCAAAAGAACTTGTTTTCTCCTAGCATTAAGTTAAACCCAGACTTACTGACTCCAGACAGAGAGCAATTATATGGGGATATTGTATTGCTATTGCCTGCAATTTAGATAAAACAAGGGCAACCATGGTACACACACACACAGTGAATTCCTATATGAATGCATGCAGACTCCACAAAACTAGTCCAACAACTTGCAGAAGCTTTTCACTAAAACAAAATGATAATCTTTCCTTCTAAAATGCTATGACTAAAATAAATTAGTTTTTTGATTTAGCAAATTGTTGGGACCAACTTCTCCAGGGACTAATGGAGTTCAGGTTGTACAGCTGACACCTCTGTACTTCTTTAAATATTTAAAGTGCTTGTTGCCTAACTTCTGATACCATGCGTAGGGAGATACACAAGAAAAAGCTGCTCTTCTCTGTTTCATTTGTTCCTTTTGACTTAAAAATTGTTTTAAAATTGATATGATCTTTAATTAGCTAAGGATTTTATCTCCATTGCTTTTCTTCTTGTGCCCAACCCCACTCACCAGACTGGTTGCCCTGAATCACCTGGTGTTGACATAGATTGGCAGCATGAACCTTAAACTGTTGTAAACACCTATAAAATGTGGCCTTCCTCACATGGTCAGTGATGAGGCCTTGACAGCATTGCACTTGTCATCTGATAAGCTGGAGTCAGGAGTTGCTCTATTGCTCTGCCTTTTCTTTGGATATCAAAGAGCCAAAAACTTTTAATGTTTTAATAAGGAAATTGCCTAAACATGTACAGTCCTGTTGCATATATTAACTTAACAGAGGCCAAAGTGAACCTGGGAGGGCCCTGGAAAGGTCGGGGACTGTTCACCTGGTGTGTTGTAACAGGGAAACCAGGTTTTGGTAAGAATCTGAGACTGACGCTTTAGGGAGTGTGTGTTCTGTGATGGTTGCATGATCTGGCAAGGAACAAGAGAGCCCGATTTTACACGAATATAATGTCTTTTCAAATGCTGACAATGCCTGTTTTTAGGGGAGAAGCTTACTAGTGGGGCTTTGATGAAGAACAAATATTTTTCTTAAAGCCAAATAAAGTTCAATGATAGAGTTAACTTTGCAGTTTACCTTCTTATTTGTAGGTATATGTACATATGAATATTATGTGGTATACACATGGTATGTGATACATATATTTTACAAAGCCTGTTTTATAATATCTTGAGGATGACTGAGGTGGCCAGATGTTCTTCATGCCACTTTTTGGAATTCAGTGAGACCAGGTGGCTAGGCAAAAGAACAATAAATTGAAACAAGCATGTGGAAGATGACTTGTTCAATGAGTCAGCAAATCATGAATAGAAATGCTATGGTAAAGGGATATTGTAATCAACATTAATAAATGCTATTCTCTTTCAGGTCTCTTTTATACCACTGAACCTGGGATTGGGGAATGGTGTGTGAAATGAAGATTTCAGTACGTTGGGTAAGTCACTGTGGGAACACAGAGGGAGGGGTGGCCATTGGATATAGGAGATTCTTTTCTGTCCTCCTCCTCACATTTCAATCAATGTGTGTGAGTAGGTGGGGAAGCATCTCAGGACATTTTTAGGACTTTTGGAAATAGCTGTCTATTTCCAACCTTAAAATTCTGCATTTATGTAGGTCACTTAAAATATGTACTCCTGGAAGATTTTGGACCAAATCATTGCACTTTTGATAGAAGTTCTGTCTCTGATCTGATAATATTCTTAATTCCAAATTTTGGTATTACAGGTGTTCATAAAGGTAGTAAGGACCAAGTTCACCAGACTCAAAAACAGTTTCTCTTCCCAAACACAAATTCAAGCCCAACAATTCATAATGAATGGATACTTCTAGGTTGAGCCTTATAGACCTTACAGAGATTTCACACACACACACACACACACACACACACACACACACACACACACACCAGTGGGAAAGCAAAAGGAAATTTTGAATAATAGCCAACCAAAGCAAGCCCTCTCTATAGGAGGCAAGTAATTCCAAATGAACCAAAAATTTGTTTCACTTTTTTTTTCATTCACACTGATTCTTATCAGAGACCATAATTTGTGACTAAGATCAGGCACACAAATAGTTGTTTTTTATTTTATCTAACATTTAAGAGTTGTCTTATAAAGCAGAGGAGATGTGGGTTTTCATCTTTAACATTCTTCCCTAATACTAGTGAGTGGCCTGATCCAATTTCTGCCTCTGATTTCCTCTTTAAACTCTGGTTTCCTTCATTATTTTCCTTCATTAACTCTCTCTCTTATCCTCACCACAACTCCAACCAATCAAGAATTTTTCTTACTTCAAAACCACTTTTCAATGAATGTGCAAATGAGCTTGACAATAAAATACCTTCAATATACATTGTGTAAGATGAGTCCTGTCTCCATATTTCTTAGTACATTCTTATTTCTGGGTCACCAAATTATAATTGAACATAGTTCAGAGATTCACTTCCATGAATACTTTAACCATCTAAAAGTCTAGAGTCATAGAACCTGGAGATAATTGTGAGATAGTACAACAAATCTGGGATTTGATCTGGGCCCCAGTACCCTATACCCAGTACCCCAGTACCCTATATCATCTTCCAAGGTTGATCTTGCATAAATCATACTGCAAAGGTATGTTCATCTACTGTTTTTTCCCCAGATTTATTCATTGAATATATTTTCCCCACAGGAATATCCAGTATCATCTAGTGGATAATTAACATTCAAGGTGCTAAGACCATGTCCATAAGATGAAGAGTGTTTTGGAAAGGAATAACTGAGTATATCATAATGAAAGGCTTTTTTGCCTTTGCAAAAAGTCACTGAATTATGCCATCCAGACAGCCACTGTCTGATAATGCATTGATAAATGGAAGGATAGACAATCACATGAAGCATATTGGAACATTATTTGCAATTCTCAAAGTCAGTATTCAGACTCAACAAGCAATGAACTTTCTCTCAGAATTAAAGGTAATAACCCACCCAACCAAGTGGCAGCAATGTGCTCATTTGGAGATAGGAAAAAGAAAGAGAGAAATGAAAGACTTACTCTGTCTACTCTCAAGAGGCTTTAGTGCAGGGAAGGATTTTTCAAACTATGTTGACTGAAACTCCCATTAAGAAATATACTTCACCTTTAAATACCAGTGCAATGCAATGCAACTGAGATAGAAGTTTCCAAAGTAATGCTTATTTTACTATCAAAATGTACACTGATATTTTTGATCATATTCTATTTCACTTTAAAAATACTAGTTGCAAACCTTGAAATTGATATCCCCTAAAAGGGAACATGACCCACATTTTGCAAAACAATGATTTAGTAATAATTAGACTTCACTTTTTATGAACATGATAAATGGACCAAGAAACTTTCATGAAAATATGTATTCATAAGTAGGTAGACGAAAAAATCACCTTAAAAACACAGAGTGACAAATGATAGGGGATCCATAAAAATTTGATGAACTAGTTAATGGAATACTGTAGAAAAAAATAAACTTCCATGTATAAACCATGGCAGATGAGCAGAAAAATCATTTGAATAAATCTTAGGCAATTAAAGAAGGCAAAAATTTTACTGATTATAAAGAAAAATGGCAAGTGGTGTGGCTGTGTTAAATATTTTTTGTAAAATATAGCTGTTTAGGAAAGTTTAAAACCTTTTGTGAAAAATGAATATAGATTTGACTCCCAGATTTTCCACTTACTAGTCTTGTACACATGGGCACATTCTTTAGCAGACTGGAGCCCTAGTTTTTGTGGTTAACATTAAATGTTGCCGTGACGATATCTAACTATCCAGGAGATGATACAAATTTATAATAATCATATGAACAACATTACAGGACCTAATGGGTAGGGCTTGTTGAAGGAATATTTTGCAAGTCGGATATTTGTTAAGCTTATAGATAGGCAGTTTTCTTTTGCTCAACATCTGGTTTTAGCATTTTATCAAGCTAAATGGAGCCACCCTTCAAAATGTTGCATTAGGTGAGCTCAGATCTCTGGCCAGTTCGGTCACTAGCAGGTAACAGTGCTGACTCCATCTTTGTTTCTGACTGAGGAATCTAGTGAGTCCCATGGGAATGATGGTTAAAGAGACACTGAAGACAGCACACATTGGACCCAGGTCTTATATATGTGACAGGGAAAAGATAAACTCAATCAACTTAAAGCTCTTGGTTATCATTAGTAGCACCTTTATAACACATGTTTTGGGAGCTGTGCGTTCAAGGAAATAGAAAACTATTGAGACTAGTGGAGGTGTTAAGTTTGAAACTGCACAGAGGTGATTGATGCCAGAGTTTTGTGAGTTCAGTGGAGAATTTAGAGAAAGGAAACTCTGGACAGCTGGGGCATGGGTGCTTTTAGTAGTGTGTGGTCATCAGGATCTAATATGGACATGCTCCATTAGTTTTCTCTCTTCTCTGTTTCTTTCCTTAGTTATCTCCTGTTTTTCAGGAGAATTTTTAGCTTAAGAAAATATACATCTTCAACTCAGCTATAATTTCTTTTTTGCCCCAGCTATATTGAGGTATAACTGATGAATAAAAATTAAATGATTACAGTGTACAACATGGTTGATATGTGCATACATTGTGAAATGATTACCACCACCACGCTAATTAACATATCCATCATCTCACAAAGGTACCTATTTTTGCATGGGGAGAACACACAAAGATCACCTCTCAGCATTTTTTTTTAAAGTTTCTAGACCTGGGGATTGAATACTCTGGACCTCACACATGCTAAGTGCACTCTCTACGACTGAGCTATACCCCTATCCCCAGCAAGTTTCCAATGAAATATTATGAAGTACAGTCACCATGCTATGGATTAGGTCTCCAGAACGTATTCACCTCATAAGGACAATTATCTATTCTTCGCTTCATATCTCCCCATTCTCCCATTCACCACCCGCTGGTAACTGCCATTCTACTCTCTGCTTATGAGTTTAGTTTCTATGAATTTCACATTGTAAATAAAATAATGCAGTATTTTTTGCATGTGTCTGTGTTTAATTTAACATAATATCCTCCAGTTCATTCTTGTTATGGCAAATGGCAGGATTTCCTTTTTAAAGATGGAATGGTATTCCATTATTCCAATATTAGCTATACTCATATATATACATATCTGTCTATATGAGAAATATATGAATATGTATCTGGGTGATATCTTAATGAAACTTTTAGAACTAAAGATTACTTTTAATAAAGTGGTTCCATATTTATACTAATAATACAAATATTCCATATTACATTGACACTTAAGTTTTAAGTAAACAAGTGCATAATGTTGAAGATATTGATATGTCCAGAAAACAGTGATGTATAGAAATTCATCTAGATTGGAACAGGAGTATTTAACATATTCTTATCAATAGACTTCTATATATTTTCAATTCCTTACAATAAAAAATGTAAAGAATAAAAAAGTCTATAAATTTCCAAATAACATGTCTTTGCTACAGTTAGAATTTTAAGGAAAAAATAAATAAAAGCACAGAAGTATATAGAATATTTCCCAGAATAGTCAATACAGTTTCACACTTAATGTAAATAAGACAAGCCTATACAATTAATAATAGAGAATGAGGTGTCATCATTTGATAATGATGGCAAATATACTGTTTCTCAATTTTTGGTGCATGTTAAATTTTCTCAGGGTGCTTGTTAAGGGCATGGATTTTGGGTACCTCCCTCAAATTTTGACTCTGAAGGTGTGAGATGAGGCCAAGGTATTGTTTATGAGCACTGAAGTCCATTCTTCTGCTACACTTTGAGAAGCTAGTCTAGGATACTTCAGATTAATTTTGATTTTGTCAAAATTAATTTTGATTTTGCATACTTTAGATGCAACCAAAGTGGTACACATTCTTCTAACATGCAACAGTTACTCTAAGCACACAGACGTAGAAATTTGAGGCAACTTTAATCTATTCCAATTTTGCTTTCTATTTTTATTGTACATCTTTAATAAACACCCTAGTGGCCTTTATCAAGCCTTCTAGAGCACCTCTGCATTCCTTGTATGCCCACGAGTACATGTTCCTATGTGTACATAATTGTTCGAAGTTCCACTTTTTTAAAAAAAATTTTGTTTTAAATATATTTTTTAGTTGTAGATGGACACAATGTCTTTATTTTATTACTTTGTATATGGTGCTGAGGATCGAACCCAGGGCCTCACGCATGCGAGGCAAGCGCTCTACCACTGGGCTACAATCCCAGCCCCAGTTCCACTTCTTAAACTAGATCTTGAACAACCCTGACTTTTTAAGTGCTGGAAGAATTACTGAGAGTTACTCTTACATGATAAGAACCAATTTATGGTTGTAGTCAACACACTTCCAACATTATTAGAGACTAGCACCTTGGACACACAAGGGAATCTAGAGTCAGTTATTAAATAGTGGTAGGATCTATGCAATGAGGAAATATTTTCAGTTACCCCCAAGGAGATGTTTATAATGGTCCTTCCATTAGACTTTTGCTGCTGAAAAGTCTGCCTATGGGAAAAAGAAGGCTTAACTAGGACTGTTCCTTGTCTTCTCTCTCCTTCATCTCTTACTCCAAGTCCTAGAAGAATCATCAAAACATTCTTGGTTTCTTTTTTCTCTTCATTCCTACGTCTACCAGCTTGACCTGGAGAGTCCATGTCTTTGCATAAAATGCCAAAGCAAGTCTGAAGATGGTTTAACTTGGAAATGGATTGTTGAAGACACAAAGGACTGTGAGCAGTAAGATTTACCTTTCATATACCTGTGATGTTGTCATTCCTAAAACTGACAATGAGCAGAAAGCTCGCATAACTTCTGTGCTTCAGATAAGTGAGTTTATGTCTATAAAGTGCTTTGGAACCTATAGAACTATATGTAAGTATAACCAGGCATTATTGCTGTTTTTGTTACTCTTATTCTGTAAGCAGTGTTAATGTTAGGAGAGTCAGAGGGCTGAGTGCTACATTCATGCTGGGAGACCAAAAGAAAGGAGGCAGAGGGCTGCAGTGCACTCCATGGTGGGTCTCAGGACTTTAAGTCACCCTGCTGCAAAGGACTGAGTTAGGAAGCAGAGTCCTGACTTTTGGTCCAGTGTCAAGATGTTCCCTGGTGGTCCAGTCTGGGTGCTCGGGGCCATTGGGGCCCTCCCTTTTGCTTCGGGAGTTCAACCCCAGGACACTCTTCCTAAATAAAACTCCACTCTTCTCACTCCTTCCCCAGCCCATGCCCAGCTCTATTGGGTGACACAGGGGGCCAGGGACCAGGAGGTCACTCTCCCAAATGTTAACTAGAAAGAGGGAAGAAAGTGGGGGAGAAAAAGAAGAGAAAGCCCTCATTTCTGGCTGCTTTATACAGTCTCCTGAAAACCTGTACTATGTGTGAAGTTTCAGTTTGAACATAGTATCCAAGCTGTGTATGGGTTCTGGTTCTTGGAACCCCACAATTATGGGTATTTTTTTTAAGTGGGAAAACACATTATGAGATTAAAGTCAACAACTTAATAACAGATGTTTAGGACTTTACCCTGTTAAGGACTGTATTTCTCTTGGATAGTACTATTATCTCATGGGCAGCAATTCTGACATCTCATTGAAGAAGAGCAGGAAGTAATGAGGAAAACATCCTGAAACTACAAGCAGCGTTTTAATGCCAAGACAGAGAAACAACAAACATTGTAAGGATAAAAATCCAGCAAACTGCCAAATATGTAGGGAATGTCTAACATATGAAGCTTGACTCCTGAGAAAGAACAGACCCTCTTAATGACCACTCTTAGGGATGGTTTCTTTGGCTTTGTCAAAAATTTTAATTGTCATGTCCTAAGAAATGTACCTCATTAAAAATATCAAACTAATCTGTATTATCTTATTCTTGTGACTTAGCCACACATAATCATGAAGAAATATTAGAAAAATGAAGTGAATAAAAAGAAAATATGATGAACTACAGAGCCCCTTCTAACATTTTGGGGAGCATGTATAAACACACCACACATGTATTTCAAAGACATGATGAGTCATATTGAAACATGGTAATATAATCTGCTTTTGAACTTACATATATTACAAATATCTTTCCTTGACATCTTTGCTATGATAGAGTTAATATGTTTAATATTTTATGGCTGATTATATTTAATCTCCCATTTTGACATTTAGATTATTGTAACATTTTCACAACTCCATAATTTGTTTCACTAAGGCACATTTATTTCTTGTAGACGTGAAGTTATCTGATATTAAATTGCTTGAGCAAGGCTTGTGAGGTTAGTTTTCTAAGTCAGCTTGTTCAACCACGTTGCCTAGATAATTCAGATGATATAGTTCTGGAGCACCTGATTATTTCTGTCAATTGGAAGAAACAACTGGTCAATCCAGGGCATGCTTTTATATTTTTTCCCCTCTGACATGGGAAGACACATCAAATTCTTAGGATAACTTACAATCTCACATACCACCTTATATGACACAGAAAGTGTTAGCTGACAGAAGAACCCAGTCAACAGCAGGCTTTCGTTTCTCAAATTACATATGAGAGAGAATTCCTTGTATTTATTTTCTTAGAGGAGTCCACAGTTTTCCATTAGTTCATCAATTGAGTCCAGTTAAGGGCTAAACTAATTGACCGGTCTATTATCACCATTGATAAGTCATTAGATACATTAGCAGAGACAGAAACCAATATATTACCTATACCAGATGAGCAATGAAAATTTGGTGGATGGCCACAAAAAATTGCATTTCAATACTTTTATAGAATCATTCTTCAGTAACAGCAAACAAATAGAACTACTGGTCAGAATTAAGTCAGCTAAATTAGCTACCAAACATGCTGAATTGTTTGACTTTGCAGCCGCCCATACCACCATATTAAAGATGGATTTATATAATGAAAAATAGTGAATGGGAATTAGAAAAGGTGAAGTGAAGAATTATTCAAATCCAGGATTGTAAATGAATGTTTATAGATGTTCAAAATGACAGTTTTCTATAGACCTCATCTGATTAGATATGAATCTATACATAGCATAGATCTGTTTATATTCACATTAAGGGGGGAAGAAGAGCAGGCATAGCACCAGCTGTTTAATTTGTAGCCATCATTATTTTCTCATTAGCACCTGTTGAATTAGAGATACTAGCACCAGTTGATTTTGCCTGTGCCTCATTTCAGTGATGTGTTCTTAAATGTGAACACTCTAGGGTAATGTGCCATATTAATAAATCATGATGAATGTAAAATAAGTGGTCCTCACTGGAGAATTTTGACTCAGAACAATTATAGGACCTCAGAACAACTTTAGAATGAAGGCATCAAAATGAAGCCTGATGAAAGCAAGTAGCGGTTACCTACCACTGTGTCTTGTGAATTCTGGGCAATGGTCCTGGGGTGACTTCATGGCCACAGGAACTACCACAAGAGGAAGCATTTTTGGACAATTATTTGTGATAATAATCATAGTTAAAAACATATACATAAAAATGAAACCTTGTGGATCTTTGCAAAATTAACTTTTTAAAATTTGTTATTTTTAGATGTATGTGATAGTAGAATGTATTTTGACATACATACATAGAATATAACTTATTGTAATTAGGATCCCATTGTGGTTTGTACGTGATGATGTGTTATGCTGGTCATGTATTCACATGTGAACACAGGAAACTCATGTCCAGTGCATTTCTGCTGTCTTATTTTCATCACTGATCCCTTCTTTCCCTTTTGTCTAATCCGATGAACTTCTACTGCAAAATTAACTTTTTTAAAATTTGAAAGTCTTTTATCATATCATATTCTCATCATATCCATGTTTATAGAACCGTAAATATCAGAAGTACCATCAAATGCAGGTAACGTTTGAATAAAGAACTTGAAAAATAATAAAGTTTATGTCTTTTAAAGTCATTTCTCTTACTTTTTGTTCCTGCAATAATATATGACAAATTTAGATCAAAATACTTTTGATCATTTCTGGCTTGGGTATTAAGGAAAGATGTGAAAGAGAAATTTCCTTTCAAATAATTTCTTTTTGGAGCCTGTGTCTTGATAACTCTGAAGAGGCTCCCTCTGGCTTCTTTTACCTGCCAAAAAATAAATATCATATTTAACAAAAAACAAAACAAACAAAAAAAAAGTTTCTTTTTCCTTCCCACTCAGGCACTAATTTTTTTTTTAGATTTAATATAATTTTATTAAAAAGCTAAGACAAGATTTTATACAGATTTGACAAGATGTTTTTGAAATTTATAAGTAAGAGCTTATAGCTAGAAATAGCCAAAGTATTTAGAATGGAAGAAAATGGAAACTGCATTTTATCATATACATATACTTCTAAGGAAGATTTTATCAAAATAGAGAGCGTGTTAATCTGGATCAAATATGTATACATAAATATACGTACATATGTATATGTGTATATATATATGTAATTATCCATTAAGTAGGGGAATCAGTATTTGAATACAATTATTCAGTTGGATCCAATTATGTGTATATATGTATACTGCATATATACATATGCACATATAACTTGTACATAAGAAAAATCTAAAATTGGAAACTCTAACAGAATTTTTGATGCCACATTAACTTCAGGAGACAGAAAATAGCAACTCAACACTTTTGATAATCCTAAGCATTTTTATTTATGGTGGTGTGTGCAATATTTCCAAATAATTGTGAAAATATTCTTTGTGACAGGATAAAAAAGTAAACTTTATTCTATCTACCTTGGGATGGTTGGCTTCACACTAAATTTGAGAGTAGTGCCTGCCTTAGCTTTTTCTCTTCTGGATACATCTCACCAGCATCACAAAACTTAGTAGCAGTAGTGGAGCAGAAATAAATAGTGGCTCTAAAACACAGGTGGCATCATGTGCTCTCACTCATGTGGAAACTGAAAGGCTGACCTCAAAGAAGGGAGGGGAATAGTGCTTACTGGAAAATAGGATGGGGGAGTGGGGAGAAGGGACAGAGGCAGACTGGATAACAGCCAGCAAAATACAGTTAGGGAGGAGGAATCGGTCCTCGTGTTCTATAGCACAGTACGATGCTCTGGTTCACAGCAACCTCTTATGTATTTTATGAAGAACACAAGAATAAAGGAGGTCAAAGGCCCCAAAGATAAAGACATGATAAGGGAATGGAAATAACTTTGCTTTGGTTATTACATATTGTGTACTTGTATTATCACACTGTGCCCTATAACGATGTACAATTGTTATGTGTTAATTAAAATTAAAATTTTAAATTTTAAAATAAAACAAAGATTGCTGGGCCAGCCTCAGAATCCCTGGTTTAGCAGGTTTGGGGTGACCCAAGAATCTGCATTTTTAATAAATGTTCAGGTGATGCTGATATTGCTGGTCCTGGAACCACATGTTGAAAACCACTGATTTCAAAAGTCAGTTTTATTATATTTTTCTCTTACATGCTTTATTCTATTTAAATCCATGTGAAAAAAACCTTATAGTTTTAAGATTAAGGACATAGAGCAGAAGGAAGAAATGATGACTGCTCACCAAGATGCTCATTTTTTCAGTGAAGTTACAAATTCCTGATCTATATCATTCCTAAAAGTGATCTGATTTATTTCCAGCCATTTCTCTGAATGATTACATGTGAAAGTTATGCATGATGATAAAGTATCAAATAGTAGGGGGAGGTTCTGTTTAACATATTGTAGGACAGGTACTTAATAAGCGTCTGTAATTTGTTGAAAGCATGTAGAAAGAATCAAATATATCCGCTCAAGTTTTTATTGGATAGCCACTTCACCACCACTCCTATTTTTTCAACACCATCTTCATTTTGAGAAGAAAATTGTGGAAAGCTCATGCTCTTCACAGCATCCTTCCCCGTACCCATCACATTACATTTTACTATCTCTAAGATCTTGATGGGTCTTCTTATCGTCAAGAAACATTTTTTATTTTATTTTTTTTTGGTGCTGGGGATTGAACTCAGGGGTACTCGACCACTGAGCCACATCCCCATACCTATTTTGTATTTTATATAGAGACAGGGTCTCACTGAGTTGCTTAGCACCTCGCCATTGCTGAGGCTGGCTTTGAACTCACTATTGTCCTGTCTCAGCCTCCCAAAGTGTTGGGATTACAGGCTTGTGCCACCAGGCCTGGCTAAGAAACTTTTTTTTTTTTTTAAATTCTACTTAGGTATACATGATAGCAGAATGCATTTTGATATATTGTGCACAGATGGAGCACAACTTTTCATTCCTCTGGTTGTACATGATATAGAATCTCATCATATATGCAGTCATACATGAAGCTAAGGCTATGATGTCCATCTCATTCCACCATCTTTACTATCCTCATGTTCCCCCTCCCTTTTGACCAAATTTCCTCCATTCTTCCCATGTCCTCTACTCCATTATGGATCAGCATCCACTTATCAGAGAGAACATTTGGCATTTGGTTTTTTGGGAATGGCTTAGCTAAGAAACTTTTGAATCAAGGAGGAACAGAAATCACTTTCTCCATTCGATAGATAAAGGAACCAGAGAAGGGGTTTTTTAAGGTCAGTAAGTGATGGAGTGGGATTGAACCAAGGCCCTTCACTCCCAGGGCTTATGGAGTCCTCACTGAATGGTGCTTTCACATTGGATGCTAAAGGGTTACATGAAAGAAGCAGCTGTCTCCTTGCTACTGATCTGGCCCAATCTGAGCAGAAATCAACTCTCAGGGCTGTGAGAAGTCCCTAAGAACTCAGCTCTCCACTGAAGCTACAGTCAACTTTTTTTTTTAATCAGAGGTTGAACTCTGGGGCTCTTAACCAATGGATTCACATACTCAGCCCATTTTTTATTTTTTAATTTTGAGATAGGGCCTCGGTAAGTTGTTGAGGCTGGCTTTGAACTTTCAATCTTCCTGCCTCAGCTTCCCCAGCCACTGGGATAACATTCATCACCATGCTCAGCACAATCAAGAATCTTAAACACCTGTGAAGCCCCAATTTCTCCCAGTGGCACTTATTAGCCACTTTCTTTGCACACTCAGATCAAGGCCCAGACCGGACCAGAGAACAGGGCCTGCCACTTAGAGGCTCGCCACTCACTGAGTACCCATGCCTCATTTCTTCTTTCCTCACTGCGTGGCTACCTTTCTTGCCTATGATCTGATGGTTCCCTACTCTCTCTGCATATGTCTTAAAGCTGAGTCTACTCTCTTGAAGCCTGGACCACTTGATCTCCAAGCAAAAGCTAGAGACAGAGTCTTGCCAGCCTCATTAGAATTCATACTCGCCCTGCCATTAGAAGGCAACTGAACAAATATTTATAGAATGAATACTGGCCAGAAGACAAAACTAGGTCATTGATTATTTGACATCGGATATTCAAAAATTATTTTCTGTACCTACCACTTGGTGGATACTATGCTACTATGTATTGGGGATGTGCAAGTGAAGGGAATGATCTATTTCTTTCCTGAATTTTAGCAAGGAATTTAGACTATTAAACAAGTGATTTCCATGTATGCCATGGCATGAGATCCAACAGATGAGAAGCTCTTCGTGCCTCCAGGCTCTATCTTGTACAGAATCACAGAAGAAGCCCTCCTGTCCAGCTCACTTTGCAATCTGAACTTTTGTCTTCCTTATCTTGTATTACCTAAGAATTCACTGCTCTTCCCCACCTCTTGCTCTATCTAGCATTCTCCCTGGCTTGTTTTGGTCCTTCTTGCATATTGCCAATCCTTTTGTGGTGACACCAGCATTACTAGGTATCTGTTGTAGAAATCTAGACCTAAACTAAATTTAAAATGTAAATCTAAATCTACATCTAATTTAAAACAACAGTTCTAAACTGAAAACCTGGGATGCACAGTGGATTGTCCATTTCAGACACCTACCAGCCATCTCTCTGAAGAAAACTGGATTTGCAGCTTCCCTTCCATCTTCTGGAACAGGAAACAGGAGAGAGATGGAGTGGTCCAAGATTCAATTAAAGTCGTCCATATGTGGAAGGGAGAATTTGAAAGGCCTATTGAAGTTGTTGAGTGCAAAGGAATTGCAGGGTCTGGACACTCAAGTGATCGTTCCTTTTCTCAGTTTGCAAAAGAAATTTGTCAATCTAAAAAGAGCAGTGGTGAAGAACATGCTAATTAACCTAGTCATGTTTGGTTAAGGCGAAACGTTAGAGAACATTTTTTTCCCTGAGTAAAATCACACTCTTTGGAAATGGCTGAGTCACAGAAGCATCTGGGGGCACTTTTTGGCATTAATAAGATGTTTGGCCCTTAATGCAAGGTTAATTTACTCGAGATGAAACCATAGCTGGTTCAGCTTCGTAGCACGCTCCTCAGAAAGCCCTGCAGCCTGGGGTCCTCCAGGCAAAGCTCATTTACATTTTTTATCTCCCTCTAGTCAGTCCTGAAATTCCAGTGGTCATGTTCAGACATAACTTACCAGAGGAGTCATTTCATTCAGAAACATTTTAATTTTCAATGACATTTTGAGTCTCTGAATCTGGGCTATGGAGATTTCTCTATTTTGACATGTTCATTCTGGTTGAGTAAATTTCATGTTTAGGAAGCCATTTGAAAGTTAAAAACTATGGATTTTTTTTTTTTTCCATAGAGTTTCTCTGCCTAAGCAAGGAGGGCTCCTTCTTTGATTGTATAGATTTTTCTACTTCATGTGTTTGTAAACTGCAAATGGAAAAATGTGTTTTCTGCTGAGCCTGATTGGGAAATGAAGTTTGTGAGATCTCACAAGATCTCACCAAGGCACACACCAATCAGGAATATTCACTTGTTGGGGGTGAGCGGTATGGTGGGAAGAGCCCCAATTGGGAAGCTGGCGGACTGGTGTTTAGAGCCTAGCTCTGCTACTTATTCATTGAGTGATTAGCCTCTCCACTGAGAGGGGGATTATATGGTCTTCCTGCTTGCTCTGTGAAGATTAGAGTCTGTGAAGGGTTTAGCACAGTGCCTGGCCCATTGTAAAGGTTGGATAAATGGAAGTGATTATTGTCACCACTCTCTGTTGGCAAACCCATCTGGGATAGGTTTGACTGGATTCACCTGGGATTATTCTAATTTCTGTGTTGAGAAAAAAGATGCTCCAGAAGACCCATCCTTTAAGTGCTTGCACAATGCTTACTGGTTCATAGTATTGGGTCACTGGGTGAAATGCATTTTCCACTTGGAAAGTCAAGTGCTGCTTAGGATTCTAAACAGTGGGGGCGAGAGGGAGGAAACAAACCAGAGAGCAAAACCTCACAAGGAACAAAACACCCCAGAGAAGCAAAGGCTGGATCTAAAATCAAAGAGGCAATCTTTCGTTCAGT
Source organism: Geosciurus inauris (assembly GCA_004024805.1). Taxonomy (NCBI): domain Eukaryota; kingdom Metazoa; phylum Chordata; class Mammalia; order Rodentia; family Sciuridae; genus Geosciurus; species Geosciurus inauris. The sequence continues at coordinate 88,693 of PVHX01002003.1, forward strand.
AAATATTTAATTACTTGATGTGTGCTGGACTCTGTGGGATGTATGCAGACGGTGACTTTAAAAATTACAGTTTCTACTGAAACTTTTTGTTCCTTGCCTGTGACTGAGCTTGTTTTTTTTTTTTTTTTTTTTTTTTTTTTTTTTTTTTTTTTTTTTTTTTTTTTTTAATTAGCTTTCATTTCTTCTCTGTGGCTACAGAGTGCTATATCTAACTTCTCAAAGCAAGTTAATGTCCAAAGCTCACTTTGTCCGAAAGCTCACTTGGTCTTAAAACTCACATTGCCATTTTTGCTTTATTAAGTAACTTCTAATTCACTCAGACTGTGTGCAGGGGATGCCTAAGGCACATTGTCCAGATTTATGAGAATGGACTCTGATCTTTGTAGACAGCACTGAGGTCTGGTTTCATCTGATCTTTAAGTGAAGATGCTGGCTCTTACTACACATGCTGCAGCAGTGTTTCTGGTAGAGGTATGGGACTCTCCTTTGAGCACTCTTAATGCATAGTTACACACTAGCCTAGTGATATGGCTGGGAACATAGTTAGTCCCTAGCTTAGAAGAACAAAGCATCTTCTTGAGCCTCATAGGTAGGAAATATTTGATGCCACTAATAAAGGGGGAGCATGAGAATAATGGGTTTGAGATGTTTATTGGATCTTTACATGTACAAACTGCCATTCTTCTAAAATGTGGCCTGAAGCTCTACAGAAAAGCCAGAAGTGAGAGGTGAATATTTGAAGTGGGAAGTAAGTTAGTCAGTTTTCTGATACTGTAACAAATCCCTGAGATAAGCACTTTTTAAAAAGAAAAATTTTACTTTGGCTCCCAGCTTTGGAGGTTTCAATCCATGATTGGTTGAGTTTCTTGCTTTTGAACCTATGGCAAGGCAGTACATCATGGCAGTGGAGTATAGAAAAATCATTCACTAATGGCTGGGATATGCACGAAAGCATATGGGAATCTTAATAGAATCTTAATCTTAATAGCAACTGGGATCTTAATAGTCCCTTCAAAAGCACTCCCCTAGTGATCAGAACACCTTCACTAGGTTGCACTTCTTAAGTGTACCTCCACCTCCCTGTAATATCATGGGCTGGGCATCAAGCCTTTAACACATGGAGTTTTGGGGGACACTTTTTCAAACTGTGGCAGGGAGCAATCTGTTCAGTGATAGTATTGGAAGCTGCAAGGCCAGGAGAGGTCACCAGTGGTGTGTTGAAGGAATGATGATCTCCACAGTAGAAGGAGTCATCTCCAATGCGCAGGTTCAGCTCCCTCCTGAGTCTACAGCTCTATCCCACCAGGAGGAACAAGTGACTTCCCATACATTTGTTTATTTATTTGTTTTTTTGCTTTCTCTTGTTCTTGGCAGGGGGTTTACATGAGTTTACATGTAATTTAGACTACATGAGTTTAGACTTAATTCTTGCCTACTCCTGTCTAATGTTCTTCTCTACATGGAGTGGAAGGTTCTTGGGAAAGGGTCCAGCAGTGCCCTGGAAACTTGGGTGACCTTGATGACTGAGGACCATCTATCTATGGTGTCTGGGAGCATATGCTAGTCTAGTGTCTAGTGAGGCTTCTGAATCAGTCATAGATGAAGCATTTAAAGCTTAATATCCAAGTTCATAAAAAAGAGAGGAGGAGCAAAAGGCAAATCCAAAAGGGCTCAGAACTGTGACCTGACATACAGTTGAGAGGTGGAGTGGTAGGAGACAAGCGAGCCATATGGAGGGGGGTTTTTGTACATTTTTTTTGTCTGATTGCTTCGGGTCACCCTGAGACAGATACTCTTGATTAAATATTGGCTTAAAAGCTGGAGATGTAGCTCAGTGGTAGTGTTTGCCTATCATGTGCAAGGCCTTCGGTTTTACCCCTAACTCTACTAAAAAGAAAGAAAGAAAGAAAAAATGCTGGCATGGTGACCTAATTCATAACCAAATCCCATAATACCTTGATTCCCTCATATCTCAGTTTCTTTTAGGGATCATGAAACTCTGACCCCGTGATGATTTCTGTCCCTTCTTTCCAGATCCTCGTGATAATTACTGCCTGCTAGGCTTTCACATTGGTCTACACTACCTTCTCCTGGACCCTGCTGAATTCTATTTGTTGGATTTTCATTATCAATGACTCCCCAGGCCTAATCACTGCTTCTGAGACATCCTCTGAAATGGCTGTCCTGGCACTTTCCATGTAGATCATCTTCTGGTGCTTGCTACATGAATTTAGACTCTTCTGCTCAGGGTTTGGAGGTCCTGTCAGTCAAGGGCACCACATTTTGCTGGTAACTACTGAGTATAAATGCATTCTCTCTCAAACACTTCCAAAATAGATTTGTAATTCTTACTTTTTAGCCCACAAAAGAAGGCTCAGAGAGGTTCAGAAGCTTGCCTAAGGTCATAAAATGAAATGTGGCAGATGCTAGGATTAACTATCAGATGGGTTTGTTCCAAAGCATATTGTCTTTCCATAACTATAGCTGGTTTCCAAGGAGGTATGAGGAAGCTCAAAAAGTAAAGATGACTGTGGTCAAAGAGAGTAGGCCAGAAATTTTAGTTTTTTATGGTGGCCGTTTTGTCAGTGATTAATCTCAGGAAGTGGGCTTGCTAATGAATGGAGTGAAGACAAAAGTCCCAAGTAAGTTAAGGGGCATTTTTGTCAAGTTTTCAGAGGAGCAAGGTTTCAGGGGAAGCTGATCATAATCAACTCACTCTGCTTTTCTGGATAGAAAATCAGGATGAAATGTCGTGTTTCCCCTGGAAGTGGGTGTTGTGACAGAATTGTCCTGTCAGTGATTGCTGATTCACCTGGCCTCTAGACAATGCTGTCATTTCCATACATGTTACCTATGTTTGTTACAAATTTGCCCATATTCTTGGTCCAATAATCTTGCCCACAATCTCCAGGAAGTATGAATTTAACATTTGTGAGAAAAGCACAAATGTTGCTTTCTGGTTGACTATAAATAGAAATGGCTACACTTCCCTCCATGTTCCTGATGAAATCCAAACTACAGCACCCCCCCGCATCCAGCAAGTATTGCAGAATAGCTAACATTCTTCCTTTTCCTCTTAGAAGGCGGATTAGTACCACCTGTCTCAGCTAACATTCATGGGATTCAGCAGGAAAAACAGTATTAGGAGGGGAAAGCTCCTTTGAATGAAGTATTTTAGGATTATTTCTTTGGTTGCTAAACTGCTACCTTTGTATTCAGAGGTGATGAGACATTTTCTGGCTGAGAGACAGAGACATCCCAGAAAGGTGTCAAGTTAAAAAGAGGGCTGATGAAAAGATTTGAGCCAAAGACCTTGGAGGAGGGTGAGCGATTGATTGCAGGGGTTGCTTACATTTTCTTCTCAATGTTACAGTTGAAGGAAGGATTGTGGTCATCACCCTGCTGCCCCATCCAACCCTTTCTTCTATGGAAGGTATTAATCTGGTCCCTCTATCCAACTGGATCTTTGCCAGCCAGCTTGGGCTCAATGGCTTTCTCTGTATGAGGAGAAGGGGGAAGTTGCAGTGCCTCAGGTTTAAAGGGCTGTCTTTGAGCTGGGAGTCCTGAAACTTGCTCTTGGATTTGGCATTCAAAAGGGATAGCATTGTGGACTAGGCATTTAACCTTTTACTGTAAGCAATTTTCCCCTTTTCTAAATTGGAGGTAGTAAAATTCTCCTGCAGTAGTGTTGGGAAGATTAATGAGTTAATGTTTGGTGAAGTGCCTTGAGATTCTCAGATGAAAGGTGCTACATAATAATTATACTAACACTTCGTTCTTACATAGTGCCTTTCTTCCAGGGAGCTCAAACTGCTTTATAAAAATTATTTCATTAATCCTCACAGCATCCCTCTATGGCAGGCTACAATTACTATCCCCTGCTCTCATATGAGGAAATAGGGAACATAAGCAGGTAAAATGACCTGGCCAAGGTTGCACAGTAGGTCACTGGACAAGTCATCAGCCAAATGTAGATCTGGTCCATTCATTCATTGATTCATTCACTCACTGGATATTTACCCGTAATTATATGCTAGACACTTGAGCTACTGTGTAGAGGAGGACAAGATGGAAAATTAAGTTTCTTTGCTATTGAAGATATTGAATTTGTCAGAAAGAAAGGAAGGAAGGAAGGAAGGAAAGAAGGAAGGAAGGAAACAAGTAACTTGGGTTTTACCAGAGATACCATAAAAGTGAGCTCTTTCTTGAGTACTAAGTTCACCATCAAGCAAGTAGAAATAAGAAGATGGAGAAACATATCTCAAATAAGAGAATGAAAAAGCACGATAAATCTGGGGTTAAGATCATTTGGCAGAGTGAGAGCAAAGGGATTTTTATAAAGAGAAGCGGATAAAGAAATTTGAACTTTATGCACAAAGCAATTGATAATTAGAGAATATTCATGTATAAGGAATACAGTCAACTTTAGAGTAGCCCTCCCTTATCTGAAGTTTTACTGTATGTGGCTTCAGTTTTCTACAATCAAACATGGTCTGAAAATAGTAAATGGAAATTTCCAGAAAGAAACAATTCATGAGTTTTAAGTTGCATGCCTTTCTGAGATGTATGATAAAATCTTGCATCATCCTGCTCCATCCCATGAAAGACATGAATTATCTCTTTACCTGTAGTATCCAACCTGTATGTACTACCTGCCTGTTAGTCACTCAGTGAACATCTTGGTTATTAGATCAACTGTCATGGCATTGCTGTGCTTGTGTACAAGTAATCCTCATTTTATTTGATAAGTACAAAAAGAGTGATGCCAGCAGCTTGGATATGCAAAAAATAAACCACAATGTTCTTCCTTTAAATATAATCTTACATCATCACAAGAAGAAACACAAATACAGTATAATGAGATATTCTGAGAGAGAGGGAAAAGAGAAAGGGAGAGACTTGCATAACTTTTATTACAGTATATTGCTATTTTTGTTTTATTATTAGTCATTTTTTGTTGATGTCTTACTGTACCTAATTTACAAATTAACCTTTATCACAAGTATGTATATATAGAAAAACAGAATACATAGCTCCCAGTACTCTCCTTGGTTTCAGGCATCAACTGGTGAGGTGTCTTAAAACATAATCCTTGTGGATAAAGCGAGATCAGTGTATATTTTAAAAATTAGCTTTGGCGGCCGAGTATTAGAAGGTTTGGACATGAAAAAAACCTGAGAAAGATAATTCTCTGACACAAAGTCCAAGCCAGTCACCAGGTCATTCTCTGCTGTTGTTTTATGTGGTACAGAGCCAATGTTGTTTTGCAGTTCTACATGTGAACCTTCAAGAAAACAGCTATAACAATCTAGTATGTTTGCTTATTTTAAAAGCATACAACTGCTTTTTAAAGAAAACACAAATGATCTATAACACAGCTTTTCAATGATACTACAGTGAATGATTGTCATTCTTCTGCTTCGAAATCTATCATGCAAAATGGATAAGTCTATGCCAATTACTTATTATAATATAAAGTAAGCCTTTGTTATACTATTTGTTAAGTATCTCTTCAAATTAGATACAAGAGAATGATTTTCAATGCAAAAGAGAATTCAGTTTAATTTCACGTGATTAACTATTCTGTGATTAGACATATTTATTTTTATTTTTACCCATGCTTATAACTATAAAGTCAATTTAAGAATGATTTCCTGATCAGATCTATTTTTTTTCTTGTCAGAATCTCTTTTAAGCTTCTGAAAGAGAAAATTGAAAACATCTCTTTGATATTAAAGGCTCTTCAAACATTTTTTGGGTATGAATGGATGCAGATTCACATGTGGGATGGAAGAAGTAGGTGCACTTGGTGCCAGAATGACAGCTACTCTATATTAGATCCCTTATCTTCATTATTCTTGGAGAGCAATGAGCTGGGAAGTCAAAAATTCAAAATATTCTACAAAATTCAAATCCTAACACATGACTTGTTAAATAATTTGATATATTTTTGACATGCTGTAAACACTTCTTGATGTAATTATTTGGTGACTGACTTATTTAGAATGAACATATTTTCTGGGTAATACTTGCTTTGTATCTCATTTGTCCTTAAATATAATGAATGTATCAGTTAGGATAGGCAAGGTTAAGCTGTGTAATAAACATCTCTAGGTATTTGAAGCTAATAATAAAGGTTTAATTCTGGTTCATGAGTAGTTTATTGCAGAGCTGAATAACTTTCTAGAGTGCTGTCCTTTATGGGATGGCTCTGAAATTCACCTTCTCATCAACATACATTTTAGTGATTGCCAAAACAGAGTAAGAAAGAATTTGAGTGTGGCAATTAAAAGTTTCCAAGAGTTTCCACTCTGTGTCTACTCACATTTCATTGACCAAAGTAAGTCACATGATAATGTCTAATTTCAAGGAGATGAGAGTTATAATCCTTCCATGTACCCACAAGAGGGGATCTAGATATAAGTTTACAATATACTTGACACAGGTCTTTACTAATGTTCTTTGAAGATAATATTTTATTCTTTGGAAAAACAATAATGCATTACCTTTTACAAAACATGTATCTTAATAACAGAAAACCAAATAATTTATTCTTTGTGACTGGAATACCTACTAGTATTGTTAATGTATTGCTTAAATACAGCCCACAATATGAAACCATTTATTGGTTAATGTCTCTCACCTAATTTGAACTTTTTAATAGTAGGGATGAAGTATTTTTTTTCTGCACTCCTACCACCTAGAAGAAGGGTTGTCACAGAGCAAACAATAAAACTATTTCCATATGTTGTGACATTAACAATTTTTTACTTCATATACATTCAGAAAAACAGGTAAATGGAATTGACTTTAAACAGAAAAATATCCTATTTTATTACATTAGCAAGTACTAAAAAATTTCCCTAGTTGGACTTCTGATGTGCTTTCTAATAACATATTAAGAAAAAGAATGAAAAATGACTATATGGAAACATTTTTCTAATTTTGGGAAGAACTTTGGTTGGGGCAGAGTGAAATTCAGGGTGTAATGAAATGGGGAGGTTCCATGGAAGTCTTGCTTTGTAAATGGACTCAGGTAACCCTGCATATGGTACACTGCATGTGAAGAAGCATATTCCAATTCATTGTTTCTTAAGAATCACTAATGAAACTATCTTTCAGTATGTACTTAGGTGTCTGAAGTCCATGAAAAGGCTAAACTATAATAAAAATTTTAAGATTTAGCTTGCTTCTTTCCTCCTTAACTTTTATTTTCCTATTTCTAGTAATTCCTTCTAGTATATTTAAAATAGCTCCTAGTCTCATTGGCAAGGGTGTCCTTGGAAGGTTCTCAGTATGTTCATCCCTACTAGCCACAATCCCTTCTTGATGTCTCTACTTTTCCTTCTTGTTCCCATTGCCCTATTCCATGGCCTCCTAGTCACCAACCAATGCATCTGAATCACACAGAGGCAGTGATTCCTTAATACAGAAGTGGTTAATCACATAGTTGTGTGATTTTCACTTAAGGTTCCTAATATGAAGCATGAATAAAATTTTATTTTTTACCACTTTAGCACTTCAGCATCTTAGATTCTTTAGATCTACTTATATCTCATTGTAGATGGTTTACTACTGAAGTCTTGCTACTTAGAAGGGACCACTGTTGTGGGTTTTTGTAATCAATGAGTTCCCTCTTTGGTACATCTGGGGCACCGGGGAATTTTCCTTGTATCTTTTCCCTTCTGGACTATGCAGTTGGACAAATGATTGTGGCAAGAATTAGAAGACAAATGGAAACTATCTTTTATTAAGTAAGCACCAAAGAAAAGTGATGGATTCAAATATACCAGGGACACTATGGTTATATGATATCTGTTTTTCTTGCCCTTTGCTTTGTATATGGTACCATGTGTAGTTCAAGCAACAGCAGCCTGTAGAGAACTTCAAGTGGAAAGGGCAGAAGCTTTAAACTGCGAGGTGTTTGATGGTTTAACAGTTTTTTTGAAACAGGTGACCAAAGTTGTTGACATGGGAGTAGAAGTGGAGGTGAAAGGGAGGAGAGAATGGTTTCAAGAAGTCACAAGCAATCAGGAGGCTCCTGCCTATAGCCTGAAAGGTTGTCAGATGCTGCCTGAAGGGCATCTTATTTTAGAAACAGCTTTGGCAGAGTCACTTTTAGAGTCATCTCAGAAGTCATCTTTTGGGTGGGAGATGGGGAGGCATGGAGAAATAGAAGAGGCTAAAGGTTCAGGGCTTCTAAATTGTTTTCACTGTTAAAAAAACAAAAGATGCATATTTTTCCAAATTAAGGTACATTTGAAAGGCAGCTTCCAAGTGGAGACCTCTGAATCTTGTTTAATGAGCATCCATGTATTTGACATCCTATCGGCATGAGCAGTCATGTGCTTTGCCTTTTGTTTCAGTCCATTGCTAGTTCATATGTTTTGCATGTTAATAAAGTCCATGTACATGTCTGTTTTAATAACTCTGTGTCATATTTAGTTAAGCTACTGCATTTGGGTTGGCTTGTATGTAAGTTTTTAGATTTGGAGATCTTTCTGATTTTAAAGATTGTACACATTTACATAATGTAATCTAAAGTGTTTACTTTGGTGTCTAAATTAGATATTGGCTAAAGGTTGCCCTCTTTTCCTTCCTCTTGGTTCCCAGGTGGATGCAGCCCCCAAACTTTGAGATTTCTGACTCCCAATGCTCATCTCCAAACGATCAATCCCAGGAAGGTGATTTTCATGTAATAATTTTCTGCTCATAGTTTTAACCTCTTTTGGTGCATTTCTATTATTTCTTTGTCCTTACTGGTGGTTACACCAGCTCCCAGTTTAATATCATTTGCACATTTCATTAATATGTGGCTTACTCCCTCTTCGAGATCCTTAATAAAGATGTTAAATTAGATTGTATCTGACATTGACCCCTGGGGCACTGCAATGCTTTAACGATATCCCGTTTTCCTGTCTGCAGTCTTTAGGGTTCTTACAGAATGCGCAAGGTGCAGCTTCAACCTGGGAAAAATCTTCAATTTTAATTCTAAAGCAGAAGTCAAGTCATGTGGTTTGGGATAACTTGACATTGCCAGAACATACTTGTAGTTGCTTGGAAGTCATATTTTAGCAATTAAGTACAGGTTTGCCAGAATTATATGTCAGATTGCCAATCTGCTGACAATTATAAGAGATAGTTTCTCTGTCCTGCTTAATGCATTTCAGTCAAACTGAAAAGGGTCTTGTTTTTTTAAAATGAAACTAGTCTTTTTCACTTCCAGGCTAGCAATCACCTTTCACCAGCTTTTAAACAGCAGGCATCTTCTGTGTTTCAAAGCAGATTTATTAAAGAAACACTTGTACCAATACAACGACAAAGACAGAATCAGGGAAATTCACCAACGTCTCAACTGTGATCCAGAAGCAAAACTGATTTCAGATTTCAAGAATTTACAACAAATTCTCCATCCAAATTGGAAACATTTAATTTTTTTATTAGAGAACGTATAATATCATATGATATTCTTGGCATAAAATTTAACTCATAGTATTTGGTTTAATTAGAGAAATCTATGTATTTCATCAGATGTGAAATTTCTCCAAATATGTTATAGAATAATATCTTAAAAATTAGGTTATACTACCAAGTAAATCAGAATTTCTATGAAGCTCAGTTGACTATGGTTAAATGGAATATGTCTTTGATCATAAATCTGCAAATCATGCCAAATGATAAAGTATTTTAAAAGCCTCATATTAGACATTATCATCAACTTCTCTTGTTATACTTAAACTTCCTTAGCTTTGTGAAGTGTTTCTGGTTTCTGTTAGGCATACCCATTGATATTTCTTTAGTTTCTAACAGAAAAGGAATGATTGAAAGATGAACATAACCAGAACTTGAAAATGACCTTGTAAATATAATTTTTTTGAACTGTAAGCAAAATTGAAAATGCAATTCAGCATCAATTACAGATGCATCTCCCAGGTGACAGAAAGGGAAATGCTCTGTTCTTGTGGTTGTTCACATTTCCAAAGGATTTTTCAAAGATGGAATGATTTATTATTTCTTGAAAAGGCTAATTTTCCCCCAAATGTCTTACTGCATTGGCAACCTGACCTCTGGAACATCCTCATGAAAGTCTCACCTGCTGTTCCCTCATTGCCCTGTACCCCCACCCTCACCCCACTAAACTATGACTGGCTCTACCTACTTGAAGAAATGGACAGTGATCAGGCAGCTAATTCAACAAAACAAAATAATCAATTTGTGTAATGGATATTTAAATCTATGCTGTTTGATCAGTTGGACATTGATGGTAGAATTTAGATAATTTCCTCAACTCCTAGCTCTATTTTGCGTGAACAATTGGATATAAGTATATTACATTATATTTTCCTGACCCCAAGGATCTAACAGCTTAGGTGGCAAGGTAAGATTTGTTTGTTAGAAGAATTACCATAGCGTGTAATGATGTCTGACTTGATCATAAGGCAAAAGGAAGAAGGGTCCAGTGTGAACAAAGTTGCTGCTCTCCAGGGCCTTGCCTTTGCTTCTTGGGTCTCCTCCTTTTATACCTTTTTTGCTGGTTTCTCAGTCTGTATGTTTTTCTAGAGTCCTTTCCTTTGACCTCTCTGTTCTTTTATTCAACTGTCTACCAAACCATGCCATCTTAGAACCCAGGAAGCCACGAGGGTTCAAACTTCCTCTTTTACTCTGCTACTTAACAAGTTTCTGGAGGTAATTCAGCTTTGGTATACCCAAACTGGCTAGTCTCAAATGTGGCTATAGTTGTTCCAGCTTTGTTTGTTGTTGCGTCTTTGGCTAATTAGCTTAGCCAAAGCCTTTTTGATTAAGTTTGTAAGGCAAGATAGAAACTGCCAGCTGTGCTAGAATCACTGCAGAGATCATGATGCTCAGTTGCTCTTTTCAGTAATTCCACTTAGAAAAATGAGATTTCCCTGCTGTGACTTCTTTATTCTTCCTTTTTTAATTTTCAGTTGTTTTGGAACTTCAAATGGGAAGTCCAGATATTTCATTCTAGTTCCTAGAGGTGGAACCAAATCCTAAGGGAAGAATGCCCAGAGCTGGTCTCTTATCCAGTATATGGGTCAAAAAATGGGAGGAACCAAAGAAAAAAGAAGCAGAGTGCCATTCCCCTACTTTCTTATAAATTATGATGGGCTTTTTTCTCTCAAGTGGTGCTTTCTTACTCATCAAAACTGATCAGAATATTGTAAATCATATTTTTCTCAGATTTGATGTTGATACTACTTCAATGCAAGGAATTCTACTTATAATTTGTATCAGGTTTTTATTGCTGTGACCGAAGTATTCGATAAGAATAACTTAGAGGAGGAAAAGTTTATTTGGATTATCAGTTTCAGAAGTTTTAGTCCATGACTGGCCAATTCTATTGCTCTGGGCCAGAGGTGAGGCAGAGTATCATAAGAGAAAGATATGGCAGAGGAAATCAGCTCAGCTCATGGCAGTCAGGAAACACAGAGAGAGAGAGAGGAACCCATAGGATAAGATAATCCCCAAGGGTACCCACTACTGTAGTCCTTTCAAATTATAATAATAATTATTATTTTGGGGGGATTGAAGTCAGGGGCACTCGATCACTGAGCCACATCCTCAGCCCTATTTTGTATTTTAGTTAGAGACAGGGTCTCACTGAATTGCTTAGCACTTCACTTTTGCTGAGGCTGGCTTTGAACTCATAATCCTCCTGTTTCAGCCTCCCAAGCCACTGGGTTTACAGGTGTGCACCATCACATCCCGCTCAAATTATTTTTATTTTTATTTTGGTACTGAGGATTGAATTCAGGGGCACTAGACCACTGAGCCACATCCCCAGCCCTATTTTGTATTTTATGTAGAGATAGGGTCTCACTGAGTTGCTTAGTGCCTTGCCATTGCTGAGGCTGGCTTTGAACTCACAATTCTCCTGTCTCAGCCTCCGAAAGTACTGACATTACTGGCGTGCACCACCGCACCTGGTCAGGTTCAAATTCTTAATCAATGAAGTGAATTAATCTAATGATTATAATCTAATCATTTTACCTCTGAACATTAGCACGAGAGCTTTTGGGGGACACCTCATATCCAAACTATAACATAATTATTATTTAGTGTGTAATAAAGTTATTTAACATAACTTTATTATGATGTGATTATAATAGTCTACTTAATCTGTTTTAAGAATAAATAGTGTTGCTAATACTTCATGCCATTCTGGTCTTTGAGCTGAAATGCTTGCAAAATTATGAAAAAAAAATCCTTAAATCCTAATTTTTTTAGACATCTAATAGGTACACATTAGAGAGATATTATTAAAATAATAACTTTTCTCTTAGGCTTTTTTGGTTTACAAATTACCTAACATACATCTTCCCACCATGGCATTGAAATAAAATGAGAAGCACTATAATGATCTTCAGTATGTGCAGTAGTGGACAGAGAACTATGATGGAAATAGAACAGAATTCTACACACACTTGAACACACATTATGTATGTAGACATGTGCACATATCAGCTATTGCACATCCTTTCCTTGGCAAGGAACTGCATCTTGAGATGTCAGTTTCTCCATTCATTCAGTAGGCTTATTATACTTACTTTGTGTACCTCCTAGTTTGTATGTTGTCTGTAAGTCATGAAATCAGATCTTATTACTCTCCTTGCATTGTGTCTCCCCCTGAATCTGTTTCATGGCTTTCCCCAAGTCCTTGAACCAAAAGCTTGTCTTTACAGTGACTTCAGAATTTTGCATAATCTGTTCTACTTTTTTTGCTAACCTCCTCTCTTATAAATCCTCTCGATAATGCCTTTAGTTTAGCCCCATTGGATTTCTTTAAGCAACTTGAATTCACCTTGACATACTTTTCTATGGTTCATGTTGCCCCCTAGTCTGTGCTGGCTTGCCCCCAAACAGCCATCCTTAGGTTTCATTTCCCCTGCCATGTGCTGGAAGAGTCTCTTTCACAGGACTCACCTCAGATCTAATTTAACTCTTTATCTGCATAAATGATATTAGATTAGGATTGATTTTTTTCTGTATATGGTCATCTCCATAGATAAGGCTAAAGTCTGACTCATTGGCCATAGCCCTCCAGAACTCAGCAGAGTAATCTAGTCTATTCCTATCCATTGAACATTGTTCCAAGACCCTCAGTGGATGCCTGAAACTGTAATATGGAACATTATATACACTATGGTTTTTCATATATATATGGATATATATTTATGTAAATATGTGTATAGATTTATGAGAAAGTCAAGAACTTTCACCTTTTCACTTATGGGAAATACTTGACAACTTCTTTTTGTCACATCCAAATTTTCAGCATCATTACTCTTATATTTGGGGGCTGTTATTAAGTAAAACAAGGGTAACTTGAAGATAAGCACTGTGATAATGCAACAATCAACCTGATAACCAAGATGGCTACTGAGTGGCTAACAGGAGACTAGTGTATACAGTATGGATACACCATGCAAGGAGATGCGTCACATTTCAGGCAGGATGGAGCTGAATGGTGAGAGATTTCATCATACTATTCATGATCCTATAGTTTAAAACATCTGAATTGTTCATTTTCAGAATTTTCAGCTTAATATATTTGTACCACAGTTTACCACAGAAAACTAAAACCACAGAAAGAGAAAAATGCAGATAAGTGGGGAGTTACTATATCTGACACAGGATATTTCTTAAGTGAGTGAAGGGAAAAAATGAGGTGATATCCAGTTTGAAAATTTAAAACATCACTTACCCATGAGACATTTATTCATGTGTGTGAACTGATTAATCACAGAAGCAAAAGTATGAATACTATTTGTGAAAATATCCTCAAAAGTGGAGACCAAATCATGAACCATCTAGAAGATTCTCTCAGGCAATATGCTAATGCACAATCCTCCAGATTTTGGAATATTGTTGTCTTTTTAATATGAGTGCCTTGATGTTCTATTACCAAGGATATTCATCAATTATAGTGTGCAAAATGAAAGATTTATTAATGAAACTGAAACTGAAACTCAAGTAATACATGTTTGCTATTGCAGTAGCCACCTTCCTTATTTCATCATCAAAAGCTTTCTCCAACTCTGTATTAAACATTTAAACATAATGTGCATTTGCTCCTTCATTGCAATTAACATCTTAAACATTATGCAGGAATTGTTTTAGCTGCTAAGTATTGAATGAAACACAGAGAACTTTTTTTTTTTTTTAAATCTGATGATCTTTATACTAGTGAGTCTGTTTAGGTTTTAGAGCAAATCAAATTTCAAAGTATTACAGACAAAGGTAAGAAGACATGACCATTTAGTCTCTGTAATAATTTTTGAATGTTCAAGATTTGTTTAAAACCCAACTGACATAAATCAGTTTAAAATTCCATCCTAAAATTTTCTTTAAAAACAAATATTCAGCAAAACATGATTCTAAAGCAGAATAAGAATTTTTAAGTTTATGAATGAAAATTGTCCTTATTAAACTCAAATTTTCTCACTGAAGCTTTTATTATAAACGTGTCTCATTGGGAAAATGACTGAAAAATAACCTTGGCAATCATGTATATACATATACATGAAGTTGTTTGTATGGCATGACAATGGAAAAAATAAAATAAGGCATTAAGTATTAAGCATTGAGCCAAGTCTGAAGATGGTATCAGTTAGAATTTACAGCTGAAGTTTAGGGTTGTTCTAGAGGAAAGCCATACATTTTATACACAAGACTTTTTTCCCCCCTTAGTAGGTGGTCAGTTTGTGCAACAAGTAAACCAGAATAATTTCAGAGGTAAACAGAGAAGATAAGAAAGGAGATGTCCATGTATTTTTTTATTTATTTATTTTTACTTTCTGTAAAGTTCAGAGCATGCATCATCTCTAATGAGCTTGATAAAGCATAGCAAGGCAAATGTGCCATAATTCATCATGTTTCCCATTTCAAAAGTGGCAGGTAACTTGCAGGAAAAAGTCTTTGTTTTGAAACAATAATAATTTTTTAAAAGGCAAAATAATCATATTTAAAACAGTACCTAAAAGAGAAAAACTTAAAATCCACATCAAATGTGGAACATTGTCTAATATTGAGGTTTTCTTTGGTTAATGCTGTATCAAACCTTCCTGTTAGTGCTTGTAAGGAAACATTTGTGTTTTATATTTTGTTGAAATCTGGGAGAAAAATTTTAAAATCTTTTCAAAATTTGACAGATAATGTGGTTTTATTGTGAGAATCAGCAATGTTTGGAGTTGTTAGAAAGGCACCATTAGCTTTCATGCCATCCTGTTAAATACCATGACACAAAATGTTGAAAGGTCTAAATGAAATTCATTCTCTAAAGAACCATAATGTACTTATAGTAATTTTCTGAAGATGTTTTCCTCTTCTGGAAATGGTTCGACAAAATAACATCCCACCCAAAATGCATTTCTTTTTGCTGCAACTATTCCCTTTGGAAATCAATCACTTTTTCTTATAATATGGGCCCAAGCATCTTAGACCTCACACAGAGACGAGAAGTGCAAACCAACTAAATATGTGGGACATAAGCACATCTTTAATGTCTCAAGTCATTCTGCCTTATCTGCAAGAAAACAAGGGAGGATGAGACATGATTTGGTCACTCAAAGAAATAATGCAAGCCTGGTCATAAAGAAATGTTGATTTTTACAGTGTCTTGGAACTAAAAACCCCCATGTAATCACAACATATATTATTTTTTATAGTGGCTGAAGTTGGTAATTTGTCTTTATTAAGAAGCTTAAGGATCATGTTTATTTAAAGTTGTAATCTGCACAGTAATGAACAAATAACAGGAATGCTATGAAGGCACAGTAGCATTTTTTGTTTAGAATACAAGAAGTATATTTCCAGAAAGGTTTAAAATATAGAAACACATTTGGTTCTAAATCATCACAATTCATAAAGAACTTGAATCTTCACATGGAGGTGCTGGGGGTCAAGGGTTCCGGGGTTAAGATGGAAAGTTCTCTACAGCTTTCTTTGCACATTAGAACACATTATATTGGGTGGGTTTCAGGGAAAAAGTCCTGTGGGACTTATAGTAATTGATTTTATATGGTATGAATAGACGCATACTTGAAAAGCAAATGCTTCATTGTTATGTCCTTATCATTGGCTTTTTGTTTAATGGCATTCCAGTGGCAAACGGCCCAATCTCTTGCCTCTGAATTACCAATATGGCAAGACATATTTTAAGCAAAATTTGTTTCTTTGGGTATTCAAAACGAGTTCCTTTCTACTATCTTTGAATTTCCTAACGGAAATAAAATGAAAAATATGATTATTTAAATCCATCTAATCAACCTGAATTTATTGTATAGCATGAAACACCAAACAGAGGTTTCCTCGCTAAAGTTTATGCTGTGTTATTGTCCAAAATAGCATTACTTTAAGGATGGAGCACTGATTTTGTTCTTCCCTGCTCTGTCAAATAACAGGAGGTTGAATCTCCTTCTAATATTCCTTTTTCAGCAGTCAGGAGATGAAGATAGAAGAACTTGGCTAAAAGATGGGCTCATAGTTGAAAATGGTAAGTGTTACCCAGGGACACTAGTCAGGAATGAGTCATCCTTATTGCAGGGACAGAGGATATTTACCCTAATTGCTACCCCCTGCCTGACAAGTTTGTTGGTGCTCAATTCCATGATAGACATTTGGTTGACCACAGTGCATGTATTCGAATGAGTTCTATTTCACAATCTTTCCCCTTTTCCTTCTGATCTGCTGTCCTGCCCAGAGACTACTGTGTTCTTTCTTTTAGGAAAAGAAGTTTGTACAATTTCAATACACACTTCATTAATTTAGTAGTTTAGATTATTAATTTTTTTCTGATTCCCTAAAACTTTCCTTATATTTCCTGGTATCCATACCTTTCCACACATGTTTATCATGTTATCCCTTCCTACTTATTCTTCAGTAAACAGTCTGATGAATCTTTTTAAAAAATTCTTAAGAAACCAGTGATTTCAATCATTGCTTTTTCTTACCTTTGTATTTTTTCCCAAAGTCCTCTAAATTATATGGAGCTGCAAAAATGATTTTGGATGTGTACCTCTGGATCCTCATAGCACTTGAACTACAATTTACACTCCAGGGTTTTAAAAAGAAAGGGAAAGACAATAGTCTGAAGTTTTCATTCTACTCAATGATATTCAGTTTAGAATTAATTATAACTGACATAAGAGTTTAACAACCACCGAAGAAAGACTCAATAGGGTGGATGCAGGTGAGAACTGTCCCGGAGACCGTAGATAGGAGAAGTCAACACTTCATACACATCGTTTTCAGTTGAGCTGAATGGACAAAGCAGCAAGTCCTCCACAATTTAAATAAAAACTATTTGGTATGCTGGAAAGAGGAAGGGAAGGTTGGAGAGGCATACTTCACAGTGACACAATCCATTAGTTGAAAATTTTATTATCTGGCCTCTGCCCATCTATTCATGGGTACGAGGCCTTTAATGTTTCAGTCTTCTCTCTTTCATTTTTTTCTTCCTTCTTTTCTTTTCTTTCCTTAAATTATTAAAGCTTTCTCAGTCAGGGTTATTGTCAGCCAGCCAAAGAAAACTTGTGACCCCATAAGGATGTCACTAGTGAGGGTTCTGGGCCCTGCCTCTCGTCCCCCACCTTGTATGGCATGAATGGGGACCAGGACAGCCCAGCACTTGCTGAAGGGCGTGTTTTTTAAGCTCAAAGTCAGAGGCCTTTGGGCTGACACAGCCAAGCTTGGGAACATCAACTGTGGTGTAGTTGGAAAGCGGTTTGTACAGACGGCAGGGTGACTGGCTGCTGATCTCTGAACTGTCGCTGAGCAGAGCCTTCAAGGACTCCCCGCACAACCCCTCTTTCATGCTTCGACTGGCAGTTGGAAAAGTACAGAGCAAATCAACACGGGTTACTCTATAAAGAAAAAAAGGAAGAATATGACCAAGCTGCCTTTCTGGCCTTAAAATGGGAAATTCCGACAGTGAAACTAATAATCTAGTACAGTATTTCTGTTACTTAGCCTAAGACAAATGCTCTGGCTGTGATACCCAGTCAGGAATGTATCATACTCAGGCCAGGCAATAAACATCCTTTAAATGATTGTGGGAAGAAATGGAGGCCAACCAGAGTGTTGCAAAATAAAAATATTTAAAATTTTCCTTAAAAATTTTTGTGAAAGGAAATTTATTTCATGTTCCTAGAGGAAACAAAGGAAAATCATATGTGTTGGCCTTAAATGGTGGCACCATGGGAGTGGTGGTCAAGTAATTTTCTTTAAAGACGCTTATATGCTTATATTTCAATTTGGACACAAACTTCTCTTAAAGCTTTTTTCTTGCTTGCTTCCATTTCTGCACCTTCTCCTACCAGATGGATAGTGGAAAGGACTCATGTTTGGGCCTGCTGGGCAAGGGGAATATTTGGCCTATCCATTTAAAACAACTGGATTTTTTTCTTTTTTCTTTCTTTCTTTTCTTTTTCTTTTTTTCTTTTTTTTGCCATTGGAACGTAGGAAACCTAATTCCAGCCTGGCAAATTCTCTTTAGTCTACCAAACACAGAAAAAACAGTGACAGAAATTGAAAGGCCGAAAAAGAGAAAAGAGTCTCTAAGACCTAATGAATCCAAACTAAACACCTCTCCACAGAAATGTCAAACATTTCTCTTAGCACAAAACAAGGCTTAAAGAATTCCCTGCTTTTGTCTCTGGCCTAATTCCTTAAGCAGAGAGGGGGATTTTCCTCTGGGAGTGTTATTTCACAAAGAACGAAACAGCAAATAAACAAAAGACTCTCAAAGAGAGAGAGAGTATAAATAAAATTCATGACTCCTTAAAGAGTTTACACTGAAAGAATGTGGAGGATTATTTACAATTAAAGCATAGGCTGCAGAAGAGTTATTATATATATAGACAGAGAGATTGCAAAAGACAGAGTTCATTTCATGTTGTTCACAAGGAAAGTGCACCTGGATACTTTCAGTTTGCAAAACAATCATGAAATTTCGTTTTCTGACTATGTTTTGGTTGTAGTTTATGTTGCCTGTACATTTAAAACATAGCCTTGTATTTTCTAATTAATTTATACTTAATTATTGAAAAGTTGAAGGTGATGTGTGTCATTGTTTGATTAAAAAAATAAAATAAACCTGAAAGGTAAAGTTCCAAGAGAAAGGTTGCTGCATGTGTACGTGTGTGGGTGTGTATGTGTTTGTGTGTGTGTATAAAAGTAATTTCCTACATCTAACGTATCTTTTCAAATGAGCATTTTCAGTAGTAAAAATACTCTTTTAGTTGAACAAAAGAAAGGTTGCTATAATCTATTAGAAAAGAAGTTTCAAGTTAACAGAAAAGGAGAAGGAACAAATCTAGAACTACCTAGTTTCCTGGCAAAACATAGCCTATCATAATGGGGTAGTTAACAGAAACCAAGGGAAATGGATGTGAAACAAATGTAAGATCTTGTTATTAAGGCAGGCAGAAATAAATGGTTATTAAGATGAAGAAGCAGAGGCTAAGGAAACCACTTGATTATAAATTATAGAGCAATTAGTCCTCTTTTCAAGAGTGCACGTGTGTTTACTGGGCATCTGAATTCTACTGTGAGTGTGACTTAAAATAACATCAATAACGACATTAAGAGCCGTGGTGCAGAGCCGTATAGACAAGTGGAGTTTAAAGGTGGAGTCCTGGTAAAAGCCTGGCCTTCCAGGAGGCTTAAATTCTGTGCCTGGGAGATGGGGCAAGGATTTAAGCGTTTGCAGAGTTTACAGCAAAGTTTAGATTGAGTCTTATCCTGACGTGCCTGTCTCAGTGAAATATCTGAAACATTTGGCCCCACGAGATTAAAAGAACAGTGCTTATATTTAGCATCTGCTGCCCCCATCTCCAACTTTGCTACTAATAAAATTCAGCTCTATGGAAAAGAATTTGAATTCCAGCTGGGCAGTTTTCAAAATAAGATGAAAAGTTAAGCAGGCAATTGGTGTGTATTTAGGGCTCAAAACACCTTGCCCCCTAAGAAGACTTGAAGGAGTTAATCCCTTCTCAAGATAATCCACTAAAGAGCATCCTTCATTATGATGTTAAAAGCAAGGATCAGTGCCGGGGAGTCTAACAATAGGACAGGGGGCTTTTCAGTCCCAATCACATTCTTCCCAGGTTAGAAACAGAAACTGCTGTGATTCCAGTTGAAAAATAGAGCAGAACTTTTCTCTTAAGTTAAATATTCAGATAGAAGGAGAGGAGGGGGAACTACCATATTAACTAAATTCCTCATTGGATAGGTTTTCTTGGCCACTAAACTTTTTGATTTTTTAAAAATGATTGTACTGTCATGAGAGAAACAGTTTATAACTCAATAGTTACACAATTTAAAATCGCTTTCAATTTCTTATAAAGTAACTTTTTATTAAAGTGTTTTCAATTATCCCTCCCTCATAATAAATTCAATGGACACAAAACTCACTATAAACATTTTCCAAAGTTGTTTGCTAAAGTTATTTGGCTAAAATTTTACCTTTATGGGCAGACTTTATTTCTAAAATATTCTTAATCATTTTCCATTAATAATAGGACAAGGCATTTCATTTGTAAGCAAATTAATCTGAAACACCTGATTTAAAATATTGTTTTTTACAATGTCACTGGGCATAGTAAAACAATACACGGGGCATTGCATTAGTTATTTAATTTACTGTTAGAAAATAATTTAATGTTTTTACTACCAAATACTTTTGTAGGAAGGTAGTTTTAGAAGTTAAAAAAAGGATTCATGTAAAAATCTTAAGGATTAACCGACATGTTAAGCAAATCAGGATGGCAAATGTTGGAAATATTTTTTAAAATTTTTATTCAAAATGTAAATGCATTTTTTGGGAAATGCATGTTTGCTTTTAAGGAACTTCATTCTTATCCAAATTGAAGAAAGAGAATTTTTTTTTTCCCTAAAAGTGTTTTCCAAGTGGATTCACTGAGATTCCTAAACGTATGTTTGTCTTCTTTGCTTCACATGATCTCTTTTGTGTTCCTCTGAGGTTCTAGGCAGCTGAGCTTTGAAGCACCCTGAGCTGTGGTTATAGCCCTCAAGAAACTGCAGGTGGACCAAGCACAATTCTAAAGGGTTCATTTTGGCATGCGGTAGAATGATAATAAATCACTGGAACTAGAAGGATTTTACTAAAATGATTTAAAAAATTAACTGATTTATGTGGACCCATTATCCTTTTTTCATTTACTCCATACTTAGGTATCGGATGAACAAATCATTGGATAGTTAAAGAAAGTAGTCATTTTCTAGAATTTTGGATCCTGAGAACTGTGGGTGTTTTAGTCAAGGAGTTCATATTCCATCTCCTCCCTCCTTCCTCAATGCTTAGGCAGGATTCAGCCTCTTTACCTTTTCATTCTGGAAAAATTTAAGTAACTTCAAAGAGGGCTTCTGCTAATTCAGGGATAAAACTTGCCTCTGACTTACATTTCATTCATTCCTCATTTATTTCTTGAACTGTATTTATCATGAAAACAAAGCAGGGTTTACAGACAATTTGCTTTTTATTTATAGTTACCTCATTCAATCCTCTCATTATTTCTGTAAAACACTATTCTCAGTTTCTATCTTAATAGATGAAGAAACATCATAAATGTGCCCAAGGACATCAATCTGGTGAGCAAGAGGTAAAGCCAGAATTGAGGTCTCCAGCCTCCTACTCTGGGTGTCTTCTCCCTGTGTGCAGAGACAGCATCAAGGTCATCCGCCAGTTGATTCTCCCAGAGTCTGATACCGCAGAAGTTTTAGGAATTGTATGTTGGTTTGGACCTGCTCTTCTCCTCGCTACTTTGTGAATGGAAACTCCCAACTTGCCCCACTATAACTCTATGAGCCTGACTCTGTGTTGGGACTGGTAGCTATCCTCACTATTTGTCTCACACTGAATGTGCACATGCCACAAAACAGGAAGTTCTAGAAGTGAATGACCTTGATTTCTGTCTTGAGTAGAAAGTGTGATGGGGTTAGAAGAGTGCCTCGACTTTGCTCAGGAAAACTATTTCCTTACACACAGGCCAAAGCTCAAATCAGAATATTTTTTACCTTCATAGAATTCCATGAATTGGATAAATGTTCTATAACTACTAATTGAATTGAATTCATTTGACAAAAAAAAAAAAAAAAAGTACAGGTCACGAAATTTTCTTAGGTTAAGAAGCAATCTTGAATTCACAGTTTAATCAATAATGATTTGCAGATTCATTATTCCCCAACTCTCAGCCCATACTCCTAGCTGCTTAGTTATTTTTAAACCTTTACTAGGTACATAAATACTTTCCTCTTTAATGAGAATGAAGCTGGGCAATCTGCACTTTATCATTAAATTCCTTTTTACTCACAAATGTTTCAGTTTCTGGATAGCCCACTTTAGAAGTCATTAATTTATCATGCCTTTTTCTTATCTTCTTTAAAAAAATGGAAAGGAAAATAGTAGAAGTTTTTGTTGGCCAGAAGAGAAAATACATTTCCATCAGTTGGGCCAATCATTTAATTTGCTGATCCTGCCAATTAAAGGTCAATTGGGGGTAGGTGGACAACACTGGGTTCCATTTGCCATCCAACCACAGATTGGACTTTCAGATATGGGAACCTGGAATCATTGGTGCAATATGGAAAATATTGTACAGATATTATAAAAATTGGACTTTGATAGTCATCAGAAAACTTACCATGTAACATGCCCCCTTCCTTGTGATTTCATGTTTGTGCACGTGCATTTTAAAATGCGTTCTCGAAAAAGATAATAGAGATATTTTACCCCCAAGTGCCATTCATTATCAATAATAGAACATTTATATGCCATAACTACTAATACTCACATCTATATTGGGAGGCAAAATTAAAATTAAATGCAGTAAAAGCCATATTTTAATAGGTGTTTTTATTTTCTAAAAATATATGTACATCATGTGCTTGGTTAAGGTGTGTACACATAAGCCTGTCTACCCATTAAGATGTCTTACATTCAAAAGACTCAGGGGTGTTTTGATGATTCTTCTTTAAACATCTAGAAAATTTAAATGTTTTAACAATTATAGAAATATCCAAATCAGATCAAACTAATTTAACTAAGAAAATTAAATAATTATAAACTGAGAGTTATTAAACCAAATCAAGCTGTTTATCCCTCAACTTTGTGGACCTGAAGAAAACATCTCCCATCATGTCCAGAAACACCTTTTCTGATAAGACATCTTGATCAGCATGTATCAGACGATCATCCACCTTCCACTTCAGTCTCACTGTGGCAGAAAGACTATAATTTGACCCCAAATGATCGTGCCTCCTGATATTTGCACTCTTGGAGAGTTCCCTTTCCTTGAGAGTGGACCTGAGACTTAATTTTAACAAGATTACACCAAAGGTGAGGAGATACTTCTGTGACATTACATAAGATTGTATCTTCCATCTTACAAACCAACTCTATTCCTTAAAGCTTTGATGAGGCAAGGAACCATGCCAGAGAGTTTCATGTGGCAAAGAACTGAGGTCTGTAGGAACCAAGTCCAGAAGCCAGGTAGAAATTAAGCCCCTCAGTGTAACAACCCAGAAGAAACCAAATCCTGGCAACAGACAACCATGCAAGTAAGTTTGGACATGACTCCTTCTCCAGTCCTTGTGAGACCCCAACCCTAACCAACTTCTTGATTGCAGACTTTTGAGAGACCCCAGAGCAGAAGAGAAGACTCAGCATAGCTGTGCCCTAATTCCTGAACCACAGACTGAGATAATAAATGTGTGTTGAGTTTACTGCTTAATCTGCAGTGATTTGTTTTACAGTAATAGATACACCCCCCTCCGCACACACACACACACATTTAGTTTTTACAGTTGCGGAGAACACAAGGGGAAACCCCATTTCATACGAATGTTACAGCAGGTTACTCACTTTCTTTGTCCATGATCCACCCTTGTGGCTGTCAGGTTGTTTTTCAGGCCTTTGCTCTGAGTATGTGAAGAGAAGCCAAATGATGAAATGATGTCAGGCCATATGGATGCTATTTCATCTTCATATCCCTTGACATGAAAGACATTCTAGAATTTATCCTAAAGACATAATCTAACAAGAGAATTTCCTTTGCAACGTTGTTTACCATCAGAAAATGGGAACAACCTGAATGCCACTCCCTCCAAAGAGTAATTTAATAATACTAGTTTCCCTAGCCAATAAAAATAAGGAGATAAAACTAAGATTGTATCTTCCATCTTGCAAGCCAACTAAACTATCCAGCAAAATTCAGGAGAATAAAATAAAGACCTTTATGTATATGAAAAGATGTTTAAAATCTATTATTGAATCTTAAAAAGAAGTTAAAAACTTTTTAAAAACTTAAAAAATAAGGAGTTAAAAGCTATTTAGTCCATATTTATTCTGTGTACATGTGTATGTATTTTTAATTAGGAAAATTTCTTTAAACACACTTATTAAAATTATATTTGTTTTCTATGGATGAAACAAAATCATATAAGTAAAAATAAAGTAGCTCTGATTTCTATATTTTCTTTAATGGTCATCTCCCTGAATGACTGCTTCTAGGCTTTTAAAATAGCCACATTATATTCATAGATTGGAATATAGGTTCCATTCATGGAGATGAGTGGAAATTGTTTCCTAGAAGACTTAAAATGTATGCAATACCACCCTCCAGATCTCTCTGCATCTTCAAGTGCAGTTGTGTGAAATCCTTGTTGATGATGCCAATCTTTTTTTGAATAATTATAACAACAAATAATTCCGATTACATTTTCCCACTTCCTATCATTCTGTTAAAGAAGGGGAGTAGTCAGGAGCATCATACCATACCCTGCCACTTTAGACACAGGGACTCAGAACTTCTGAGGGATCTACTTTAATTTACTTAAAACTTAAATTTAATCCAGCTGAAATTTACTGGTTACATCAAATTGCCTCTCATAGTTAAAGAGCATTATCTCCTATGCTATGTGCTCTCACAGAGCTATCTAGAACTCAACTAGTGTTCTTCTGGAATTCAACTAGAAGATTCAATCTGTGGTTCATTCCTAATACTTCTCTGAAAGTCCAATTTTAACTTTGTACAGGGGGAAATTCAAAGGTGCATGATTCCTTTACATAAATTAAACTATGTACACATCTCCATTCATTCTTTCAAGATCTCTTTTCAGTAATGACAATGCCATTTTGATCATGATGTTTGTCTAGCAGGTGACCTATGCCAGTTAAACAAGCTGTCTACTGCATGCAGGAAATATATATACCTTGAGCAATTGTCAAACATATGATGTCAAACAAGCCGTGTATACAGCATCCTTTGAGAACTACCAACTGGTAACCATTGCTCTTGACTCTAAAACTCATTGCTCAGAAAAGTCCGGGAACTATACACATACACACACATGCACACAAACTTTGCCAATTCTAATATTTACTTTTTTTTTTAGAATAGTTGCACGTGACCTTGGCCAATTTAAAGTTTATCCTTAGGCCAATTTGGTTTTTCTACTTGGTAGAAACAAACATATTGCCAACCCAGTTGCATGTTCACTCCTTTACAGGGTTGAAAGACACACGAAACAGACATGATGAGAAATTTAATTATAAAATATCTCTAACACAAGGCTCCTCAGATGAGCCTTATTTCCATGAAAGGGAATATTCCATGTATTTTATGGTCTTGCTGATATGGCCTGTATCTCTTTACTTAACTATGCCATCTTCCCACCCTTAGACTTGTCTCCAGTGACTTACGTTTGTTTCTTAGTCCCAAGGAACAGGCTTGCATTTATGAGCTTGGACACTTCAGTGCAGGAAGTACCCATGTGCCTCTGGGGAGAAACACTTTTATCAGTATAGTGGTCACATTTCTGGTCATGCACTGAATAGTTTTACCTAAGGAGCATCTAGGACACTGTGCCTGTAAAATGGAGGCTTTCCCCAACCACTTCAGAACTAAGTGACAAGAATTTCATTGGTCAGGGAGATAGATATCTGCAGAACAAAAGCAACAGTGATTTTATTGTTGCTTAAATGGGTAAGTGGGAAAACTGATTATTTATGAATTTGTTTTTTAATCATTTGTGGTACTTGAGTGGTATAAAAATGTAAAGATAAATTTGTTTTGAAAAGTGCAAATGATTATTTAAAATATTTAAATAAAGTAACAAAAATAAGTGTATTATTTATGTAACTTATCTTAAAAAGCTTAGAGATAATGCAAGAGATTCTTATTAATTATTAATAACAATCACTACTCATTATATCTTTTAACCTGGAAGGGAAAAAAAAAGACCTGACATTCACTATAAACAATTATCTTTGTCCACTTGAGTTTTTATAGAGAAGATGCATCAGGCATCCTAAAGTTTGTCTTGTCCTATATGAATCTGTCATATAACAGCATTGTGGACATAGAAGAAGGTCTTGGTAACTTCTTGTCTTCACAATGTCATCGAACAACTCAATGAATCTTTTCAAGAATTGTCCAAAATAACCAATTTCTTTCCTTCCCCCCCAATCCACAATGTTTGTTAATCAACAACTTTTGAGGCATCTTACTTTATGCTAATTATCTCTAAGTCTTAGCAGTGTCTCTTTGGTATCCTGCATACGTATCATTTCAAGTTTCAGTTCTCAAGTCTGATAAAACTAATAAACCCACACTGCCAGAGGTGGCACATTAAGCTGGTAAAATGGTTTTCATCTTAATTGGATATGAGCACTGTTATCACTAATAACCCCAGGATACTTCTAATTGGAGTCTCTCTCTCTCTCTTTTTTATTTTTGAAACACTAATCTCATTGACCAGCCTTAATTCCTCCATCCCCTGCTTCACCAATCCAAACCTGGAAATGCAATATGGAAATATTCTAATTTCAGGATGTTATTGTAGTATTATTTCCTTAGACTAAGTAAAAAAAAAAAGGTAAATGGTTACAAAAAAATTCTTGCTTCCTTTCTAAGATTTCAGAAAAAAATTTTAATTAAAATGGCTATTGACATTGCAATAATATCTCAAATGTAGCTTAGTTGGCCGCCAGCTTCACCTAAGAATACTAAATTCTCAATTTTTAGTCATTTTAAAAAGACATTGATTCTCTGTTGAATTATTATTGTAATTTGAGTGCAAGCTATGTATCAGAATGCTATTTTAAAAGTTATCACATGTATAAATACTAGATTTTTGTTTCATCTTGACTTTACAAATACTGGTGAATGTATACAAAAATTATAGAAAACTGGTTCTTGACATTTTATTTAAGATATGAAAAGATGTGACTGATCTTTATCCACATATAGCTGTAATTTGGTTGCTGACCTACATGAGCTGAAAGACACACTATGAAATTAACACTTGAATCAGGCATCCCTTTTTAAACTAAATTTGGACATAGGAAATCAACTTCAATTTTTCTTTTTACTTGTCTTTTAGAATCAGCAGACACATACTTGGCACTAAATGAATAGTTAATAAGTAAAAGTCTTAGAGGGATTAAAAAAAAGAAGAGTAGAAAAAAATCTTTCTGATTCTACAAATGAGAATTTTTCCCCCATTAATTGTAAAAACTGAGAACTATATATGTTTTAATTGTTAAAAGATGCCATTTGAACCATTCACTGGCAGAAATAATTTAATTTTTGATAGATGACTTTTTTCTGGAGCCATATAAATATTATCAATGGAGTATAGGTCTTTATAAATATTATCACTATTCTCATATAATTAAAAGCTTTTATGTAGATATCATTAAATAATTATGGGTGTGCAAAAGAAATGCTATACCATTTTTACAACCCAAAAAATGGCAATTGGAAAAACTTCTCATTAATTTATATTTATACTGTGGCAATTAAATTAGCAATACCTGGATCACAGATGAAGGTAGGTCAAAGGATTTTCATAGAAAGAGACTTCTGCATTTTCAAAGCTATGGTGATATCACATAAGCCTTTGGCTCTGATGTAGAAATTTGTGTGTTGTTGTGACCAAAACATAGTCAAACTGTCAGTCTTTCAAGTGCATGCATGTGTATAATACAGATTATCTATCATCTCTCTCCACAAATTCATACATATACACACACACTAAAAAATCACCTGTGAATACATGTGATATGTAAGTCATATATAGAAAAAAAGCTATATGTATATTGTATAATATATACATATCTATTGGTACATATACACATTACGACCATTTTGATGGTTTTACAGCTTGCAAGATTTAAGTTATTCTGAGACTAATCCTTGGTTTCCTTCAGTTTGAAAGACTCAAATCATACAATTTCCTCATGAAATTTTTGAAATGTAGAAGTACTTCTAAATCCCAATTTAAGAAAAGGCACACTTGTTCCATTATTTTGAAGGCAAAAGAGAGGGAACAAACCCTCCAGTCCTGTTTCTCTCACTTACAGTGTGGGGTGTTTTGGAGAACAAGGTTGTTCTCAGTTTTTAGGCAACTGGGACCAATCACACACTGGTGGTCAGAATGCAGCATGTATGAGACATGGGCTCTGCCATTCCAAAATGCATAATTAGGCTGTAAGTACTTAATCTATCCAATCAGTGAAGAAATATGATAAAAATATAAGGCAGACTATAGGGTTACATGTCATCAGCATCAGTCATATCTAAACCTTTAACCAAAGCCTTATCAGTAAGAAACAAAGAGCTACTGCTGCATACTATAGTCTTGCTTTATGTATATACATTTACATATTGTATACATATGCTACTGTAATAAAATATTATCTATATAAGACATAGACAAAATAGCTACAAAAAGAATGAGATAAAACCCAATATTAATAGCTTTTCTAATCTCTTTCTGTTCACCCATTGGGATCAATTACTTACTCTTAAGACCACTGACACAGACAATATGTAGGTTGAGTCATTGTGGCTGGGTTCACAGATGTGATGGGCAAGAGCACTCCATGCTAATAGAAGGGTAAGGGACATCTAAAGCATTTCTAAACATCAAAGGGTAACTATTTCCCCCATAACTGCAGGGTTCTACCATTTCTCAAGCTGTAGTGGCTTTCATCTCCACATGTCTTTCTCACCACCTATATACCAAAGTTTTACTCCTGATATATGGGACCCTATTTTCCTCCAACTTTCCCCTTCCCCAAAGTCTTTCCCTTTGCTAAAACCCTTGTGTTTTATCTCTGTTATATCTTCTACTTGAAGAGTTAGCTTTTCAGTGTCATGAAAGGGACCGTGTTCAGCTTCCTACCTAAACTCCAAGCTCAAGGTCAAGAAAAGTGAAGTAATTTGTCCAAAGTTAAGCAAACTGTGATGAGCAAGATAATAGCTTGTGTTTCTTCTCCTGCATACCATCTTCAAATTAGGACCATTGTGGTGATGGTATTCACTCAGTGGATGACTGATGTGTCATTTGTTTTAGAATAGAGCTGTGCGTGCACACACTGGTAAATAAGATGGCCAAGTTACTCTAGAAAGGAAAATCATATTCTAAAGGTCTGGCAGTAGATACAGCTCCTGGACTTATCTAGCAGGAGCACACATTTCTTGTCTTAAAGTTGAAATAAGTTCTACTTTCCCAGATTGGAAAATGGTTCAGTTAAACGTATCCAGATCCTATATGGTGTTTACTGTGTGGGTGGTATAAATTCTCAAGAGGTGCTTTAAAGGACTCTGGCTAGGCAAACAAATAAATGATACATTTATTGCACATGTACTATGTACTATAAACATTTTAAAGTTACTTACATAAATGATTTCATTTATGCATCACAAAAAGCAACTAGTATAACTACCTTGGTGGGGCAAACTTGAGAGTATTTGCACATCTAAAAGAGTAGGTGTGTCCCAGTGTACAGTTCCTGTGTGAAAAGAGGTTGCAGGGGGCTGACTTGATATATCATCTTTAATTTTTAAATATGAAAATTTCAGATTTTGAAAATGTACAATATATGTGTATATATACATATGTATACTTATTTTATGTGTACATATTATGAGGTTATATTATACTAATTATGTTATAATTACAGTACATACTTTGAGAATTCAACAAATGGGCCGGTAGCAACCTCTGGGCTCAGTACACCACTACTGATGTCCATAGCCTACTCAGGGTGGGAAAGAAGATGCCAGAGTTTTGGTAGCTATTATATGACAGGGCATCTAGCTCTGCATTTCCTTGTCCCGTAAAGTCCTACACTGTTACCGCAATAATTATGCTCCTCTAGGCTTCAGCTGTGCATCCCTAGAGTTTATGCAACAATAGGGACTGTTATTCAGTTGTTTTTTTGTTTTTTGCTTTTTTGATGCTGGGATTGAACCCATGACCTAATGTATACTAAACATGTGCTCTACCTCTGAGCTACACACCAGCCCTCAATCCTATAAAACTGAACAGTGAGTTGAGCCCTCTGTAAGGGAATAGGAGCCAGATGATTCTCCTCCTACTCCTACCCCCACTGGAAGCACTGGAGCCAGCTGAAGGACTAATTAATTATTTGTGTAATAACCACAACCTTCCTACCTGTATCTTTATTCTCACTGGGTATAAATACTTGAGACAAGTGTAAGTGGGGTATTCTTTTTTTTTTTTTTTTGGTACTGGGGATTGAACTCAGAGGCACTTGACCACTGAGCCACATCCCCAGCCCTATTTTGTGTTTTATATACAGACAAGGTCTCACTGAGTTGCTTAGTGCCTCGCTGTTGCTGAGACTGGCTTTGAACTCGCGATTCTCCTATCTCAACCTACAGCTCTGGGATTACAGGCGTGTGCCACTGCACTCGGCTTAAGTGGGGTATTCTTGAAAGGATATTTGCATGTAGACAGGGGACCTGTGGTAGCTTTGGTAAGACATTCTTCTGAGCCCTGGCATGACATGAGAGGAGGGTGAGGTTACATCCTCCTTCCATTCACAGTGGCTTGACAATCCTCCCTGTTTGTCTTTGACTTATGCTAGTACTCTGAAAAATATTTTTCTTAATTTTTTTTTTTTTAAACAGGGGTTCTGTGGCAATTCAGAAGGTATTTGGAAAAGTTAAATTTTTATGGTCAACTTTTAAGTATCTATTATTTTTTCTTAATTCCCTGCAATAAGTTGTGGTGTTTTTCTCATTTGTGAATAAATTCTAGAAAAAGTAAAAGATGAGAAGAGTTGGGGTAGGCACATTTTTATTTTTCCCAGGCATGGAACTATATTATCCAAACTTCTCAGCTGGAATTCTGGGATGGTAAGCCTCCCCTAAACTATGAACATGACACACATACTGTTTTCCTGGCAGGATGGCTTTGCGCCCATCTGCTCAGGAACACCATGCCAACTGAATGGGATGTTGCTGGAGAGCCAGTGGCACTGGGAGTCAGCGCTAAGATCCCTCCTGTGCCAAGCAGTCCCTGAGTCAAAGCACATGCTGAATACAAGAGATCACATTTGTTGATACTGTAGATAAAGAACAATCAGCAAACATCCAGATCACGTGTCCCATTTCTCAATTCATGTCCCTTTTGGGAGTCGGCAAACTGATTATATGCTCCTCACTTACTAGGAAATGCTGGGAACTTCCCTGTTTGCTAATTCTGTGTTAGTTGGCTTTTCCTCACTATGACCAAACTACCTGATAAGAAGAACTTAGAGGAGGAAAAGTTAATTTTGTTTCAGAGGTTTAGTCCATAGTGGTCTGACCTCATTACTCTGCGCCCAAGATGAGGCAGAACATCATGGCGAGCGGGCATGATGGAAGAGAGTTGCTGTGTTCATGGTAGCTGGGAAGCAGCTGTAGAGAAGATGAAGCCCTCATGCCTCCAGTGACCCACCTCCTCTAGCTATGCTCCACCTGCCTATAGTTACCACCCAGTCAATCCATTCCTAGTTTGAGTAGACTGATTAAGTTATAGCTCTCACAATCCAGTCATTTCACTTCCAAACATTTCAGCATTAACACATAGTTTCTGGGGACACCTCATATTTAAGCCATAACATATCCTATTTTGAAAAAAATAACCCAACTGGTTTCTTTTTCTTCCTCATTTTCAAGGTAAAGAAACCTTTTCTTCCAGCTCCATACAAAATCTCCTTACTTGCAATTGAATCTTGGCATTTTATTAGGTTAGATGAACAGGAGATTTGATGTCATAAAGCTAAAGAGAAGAGAATATCTGAATGATTGTTAGGGGGATTTCATTTTTTTTCTGTCTACTTTTTCTTACCCACTCTACCTTTTATTTCTCTTAATGTCATTTCTTTTCTTTTCTTTTCTGTTGTTGTTGTTTTTTTTTTTTTTTGGTACTGGAGAGTGAACTCAGGGGTACTCGACCACTGAGCCATGTCTCCAGCCCTATTTTGTGTTTTATGTAGAGACAGGGTCTCACTGAGTTGCTTAGCGCCTCGCTGTTGCTGAGGCTGGCTTTGAACTGGTGATTCTCCTGTCTCGGCCTCCCTAAGTGCTGGGATTACAAGGGTGAGCCACCACGCCTGGCTCTCTTAACGTGATTTAATTGAAATTTGAGAACCAAGTAGCTTCAGTTAAACACATGCATTCTCTTGAAGGGAGTGGCTATAGCCCTACGGAACTACGGGTTAAATGGTTATTGACCCTGTGAAGCTGGGTAGTATGCATGCGCACATACACACAAACACACACACATCTGCCAGTGCGGCCATGTCAAATGTGTGCGTTGAAGCACAGGTTCTCCCGTGGTTATTCAGAGCAGGCTGTAAGCTACAGTGAACATATTTCCAACTTTTATTTTTTAAATCAAGGACCCCTTACACTATTTGCTTGGATACTCCATGAATATTGTTAATTGAAAAATACCTCACTACACTTAAGTATGTTGTTTTTAATTGATGTTCAGTCTGGGGGTTCTTAGGCTTTTCAAAATGTGGGAATGAATCATAGTGCTTCCATTGCTCCCACTGGGAATTCTGAAGAGCTACAAGGACATGATTTGCTGGCTTCTGTTATGAACGATAGTCTGCTGGAAAAGAAACCCAGGGATCCAGGTTCTGGTGGAGCCCCAGCTGGAGGCCTGTTCTTAGAACCTCTGTTTTCTAAACTGTAAAGTGAAGTACAAGAAGCAGTTGCAATCCAAAACTGTTGCTGGACTCACAGTGTTGTATATCCTGGATCTGATCCCTCCAGGGATGTGGGGGTAGATGTCTATCTTGTGGCAGCAACTAGAATGAGTGTATATTTTTTTTCTCTGCTGTGAATGTGAAATTCTTTCCCCATCCTCCCCATCCCACATGGAAAAGCCCTGGAAAATCTTAAAAGAGATCCCAGAGGTTTGTAGGAGGGAATCCAGGACAGAAATAAGATATGCTTGGCAAAATTAAATTCATTTTTATCTTAAATTGAGTAAGCTCAGTAGGTTTTGCCAACATGGGGAAGTGGTGAGGAACATTCACATTTCTGTGAACTCACATTTCTGAGCAGCAGAGCTCATTAGGATTAAATGGCTTTTAAAATAGGGACATCAAAGGCAAACAAATCAGGGTGTGGGACTATGTTGTGAGTCTATGATACCTGTTATCATGACTTAAGTATTTCTTAAAACATGGTATTGAGTCCAAGAGACTACTCAATTATTATGAAACTAAAAACATGTTACATTCCAAAGATATTTTGGAAACAATAGATTTTGAAATTCACTGGTGGCTTCCATCATTTTCACAAACTTGTATTTAGCAAGCAGGTGGTGTCTGCGAGCCTGAACTACAAAGCTGGTGTTTAGTGGTGGAGCTGATAATTCTCCCACTTGTTTACAAGACTGAACCAAGGGAAGAGATTTCTTCTGAGTATGTCTCCTACCAGAAGCCAGAGAAATGCACAAACTTGTAAAATTTTGTGATGTGGACAAAATATGCCTAATGATGTTACCTGTCTCTATCTGGGGTAGAAATACACAACCAACTGAGTGTGTTATGTATGATCACATATAGATCAAATAAAACCCCATGAAATCTAGTGTCAAAATGCCTTCAAAAGGGAAGACTAAATCCTAACCAGCTAGATCACTCCTACAGGAACCAACAGTATGGATCTAATGTTTTTTTCCCCCTCAAAACTCTGAACTCTGATTCTACAGAGACCAAATAAAGAGAAAGTTAAATTGGATATGGATGAATGGTGTAGTCCTTGTTAGGAGTGAATCAGTTTTGGCCTTAAGACACAGCATTTCATGTTCAATTCATGTCTCAGAAAAGAAGTTCTAATTCTAACTACTGGAAATAAAATAATGAGTACAGTTGTACTGCCATTATAGGTGTAGCCAGTAGATGAAGAAAGATTAACATGAAGAGCAACGCATTCTAATCCTCTCTTGGATGGACCTGTGCAGGGTGGGCTATGGTATTCTGACTCTCCTCTTTGATGGAGTGAGGTCAGGTGGAAAGGGAGCCCGGGGCTTGCTTTGGGCTGCATTCTCCAGTCCTAATCACAAGGACTCTTAGCATAATCAGCAAAACAGTGCTTTATGTTAGAGGCACACAGCTGGGCGAACATCATTACTGTGATGTTAACGAGCTACTCCATCTCTCTAAATCTTCCAAGTACTTGGTGAGTCTTTCTGTGACAATTAAATAAGATAATATGTGCAAAATATCTGACACATTGCGAGTATTTGAGAAACACTTGTTATATTATCATCATCTGTTTTATTTGCTTCTCCTGAAACTAAAGGAAAGGTTACTTGAGTACTTTTTTAAAAAGTTGCCTCGTGAATTCAAAGGATCACTGGTGATAAAATTATTTTTCTTTCTCAAATTAAAACTTTCCCAAAACATCAATGAGAAGATAGAAAATCTCTAAGGGCTTGAAACTTTAAGTTATTTTTTTTTGACATATCTTGGGCCTGTTTATTTTTCAGTTTTTTTTTTTTAAATACATGTGACCATCAGGGACTTGGAAAAAGGATTAGACTGCCTAAAAATAATATAGGATTTATAAGTCCACTTTGAGAATTATTTTCTGAGGCAACTGGCCTTTCCAAAATAAATTTGTAAACTATCTCTTATAAAAAATATTAGAACTTGGCAATGCAAAAGAATGTGGGCCATGTCAACTCTATCATTCTAAATTTTAAAATATTTAATCTTACTTCAAGATAAATAGAAACAATAGAATGTAAGTAACCAGAAAAAGTAAACATATAGCTTTTGAAAATGTACAAATAACTAGATGTTTTTAAAAATGGCACCAGAAATTTCATTATTATTAATATATTCTAAACTAAACAGTGGTTATAGATTATATTTGCTTTTAAGGGTATGGAAGCACTGCCAGAGAATGGTCCAGTTTGGGGGTAGATGTTTAGCATTCACACACACTTGGGAGCCATGGATAGAGGGAGCCTAACTTCCTGCTATCCAAAACCTAGCAGATTTTGGTAAGGAGCATATGCTTTGGGATAATCAGGATAGCTTAGGAAAAAGGTAAGATTTGAACAGAACCTTAAAGAATGTTTAAATGGTATTCTCCAGAGGAACAGAACTAGTAGAATGTACATATTATTGTAAGAAGGGATTTATAGGATTGGCTCACATGATCAGAGGTTGAAAGTCTCACAATGGCAATCCACAAGAAACTGGAAGAGTCAGAGTAGAGGGACAAAAGATGAAGCCTCAGGCCATGGCTGAAGTCCTAGAAGTCCCCTGGAGAGTCACTAGTGCAAGTCTACATTCTGGAGTCTAATGTCTTCACACCATGGCAGGATCAAAGAACACACCTGCTCAAGAAGAGCTGAATGTGGATGCCTGTGTGGAAAGGAGCATCTCCATTCTTCTATTTTTGTTCCATCAGCTCCCAACTTACTGGATGATGCTGCCCACATTCAGGGTGGATCTTCCTACTCAGTTTGCTGACCCACATGCCAATTATCTCTGAAAACAACCTCACAGACACTTTAGAAGTGTGCTTTTCCAATTTTCTAAGTGTCTTTCAAGTCTGTGAAATTGACAATGAAGGCTAACCATTGTAGATGCGATGATACTATCCCTTCCAGGTGCAATAATTTCTTTGTTTCCTCTCCTCTCCGCCTCTGCCATGGCACCAATTTCCATAAACTTGGGGGCTTGAAATGAGGAAGCCATGGAAATTCATAGGAAATCAGTGATCATTGGAAAATTCTAGTTGATTAATGAATAGTGTTGATGGGAGTGAGAAGTGAAAAACCAGTGCTAAGGGGGACCCTGAGGTTAGTGATGACTTTGTGAGTTGACTTTGTCTTCTTCAGGATACTTATGTGCTGCTGAGTAGTTAGACATACAGTTCTGGTGTGAGACTGGAATTCAAGTCTCTCCATCGCGACAGCTACTTTTGGACCTGAGGCCAGTACATGCTACTCTTTGACATGCATATTTTACATTTGTGAACTAACATATAACAAGTAGATTTTTTGTGACACTTGGTGATATAACTATAACTATTATTATATTTTAGTCTTCAGTGTACCAAGAACATTACCCTGAGAGGAGTTATGTACTAGTATTTACTTTGCATCTAGTTTCCCAGTGAACTCTACTAAAATCACAAGATTCTTAGACCTATGTTCAATGATACCCTGTTAAATGTAGGACATTTTCCCCATGTCCAAAATGCCTTTTTTTTTTGGTACTGGGGATTGAACTCAGGAGCACTGAACCACTGAGCCACATCCCTAGCCCTATTTCGTATTTTATTTAGAGATAAGTTCTCACTGACTTGCTTAGCGCCTTGCTGTTCCTGAGGCTGGCTTTGAACTCTTGATCCTCCTGTCTCAGCCTCCCAAGCCACCGGGAGTACAGGTGTGCACCACCATGCCCAGCTAGAGAGAATGTTTTTAAGGATATCTTTCTTTTACATTTAATACAACTTTGTAGTATCCAGTTCTTTTTACATTAAGATTTATTCTCTATAAAAGCATTAGTAAATGCAGAGGGAATCATAGCATAATAATTTAAAGAAATATTGTGAAATGATATTTGGGATAACAAACATTTTTTAAAAAACTCAATTTCTAATAATTTTCTATTGTTTTATAACACATTTTTGAATTATTATGATAAAGTTGGAATTTCTTTTCACACCACATGTAATGACATTTCAAATAGAAATCATCAAACACAAAACAAAAATTTTCAAAACTTAGTCTGGAGTATATTCAAAGTGGCAAACATTTTATCATCATTTTATTTTTTTAATTAGCAGTACTAGAGATTGAACCTATGGCTTCTGTGTGCTAGGCAAGTTGTTCTATCACTGAGCTATATACCAAGCTAGTTTTTATTTTATTTAATTTTGAGACATGGTCCTGCTAAATTGTCAAGGCTTGGCTTGAACTTGTGATCCTCCTGCCTCTTCCTTCCAAGTTACTTGGATTACTGGTATGTGTCACCATGCCCAACTGTAAAAATTAATTTAAAAATAAAACTATCCCAGGTTTATTGCAGCATGAATCACAATTGCCAGGAAGTGGAAACAACCTAAGTGTCTATCAACTGATAAGTGGACAAAGAAAATATGGTACATGTACACCATGGAATACTATTCAGTTACAAAGAGGGTATCATGCAGATATTATTAGCTAACTTAAAAGATCTGCTTCCTTAGATCTATAGGTACCCTGATCTAGAGCCAGAACTTCATTCAAAGTAAGAAAAGCAAGACAATACTTAATTGGATTTTTCTTTTTTAGCATCTAGGATTGCAGTAATAGTAGTTGTTGGTATTTTTATTGACAAACATGAGACATTTTCTAGCAACTGGCCCATAAGACTGAGCACATGATGTAGATTGGGCTAATCACATTACTTCATTCCTTGAGCCACAATAGTTGGTTCAGAGATGAGCATGTGGCATAAGCTGGACCAACCAGCATTCTTCCCTGGTTTTGTTTTACTGCAAATAGCAGGGACTACAATTCTTCTTTCCTAGGTTGATACAGATGTGACCCCAACGCTCCAGGTATGCAGTAACGGATTAACTTTGACCAAAGAAAGGTTTGACCTTTTGCTCACAGCTGCAGAAGTACTCATCACCGAGCTCTTGAAATATCCTGCTTGACAGGTGAGTCTTTGTTTACCTAGGGGCCTTGAGGCATACCTGGTAATCTATACTAACAATGTCAGTTTGGATAGGGGTTTGGATCTCGTGTCCCACTCAGGCTGTAGAGGGGCTAGACACTAAGATTAGTTACATAAGTGATCAGTGTATCTACATAGCCAACTCCCAATTAAAAATCTCAACAATAAAGATTGGGTGAGCATCCATAGTAGGTAATATTCTATGTGTGTTGCTATACATCTTTGCTGGGAGGAATATGTGTTATTTCATATTAAGATATGTAAAACACTCTAAAATATTTCTAATATATAATTATCTAAATTTTGAGCTCTCAGCACAATTTTTCTTTTGTTACACAGAGGATGGAGTCCTATTCCTTTAAGGAAATAAAGCTAAACACTTGGCACACTGTTCAAAGACTTATTTTAAAACCAAAGTGACTATTTTCAGAGAAAGTGATGTATTCTTCTTCCACTTAATCTCAAACTTCAGCCCCCAGATGATTGATTATCAAGTATATCCTCTATACACTCTATGAATATTGAGTTAATGTGACATTTACATTTTTAATGTTTATCATTCAATTGAAGGAAAATGGAACCACATTAATTACACACCTAATACCAGTCCAGAGACAGCAAAAACTAGATTTCCAAAAATGCATCAGAATTACTTGGGTATCTTGGTTTGAATTTGGAATGTTCCCCCGGTCTCATGTGTTGAAGATTTGGTCCCCAATACAGCAATATTCAGAGGTGGGGCTTTTGGAAAGTGATTGGTTCATGAGGGCTCTGAACTCATCAGTGGATTAATCCGTTGAAGCTAAACAGACTACTGGGGAAATGTGGAAACTGTCAGAGGTGGGGCATGGCTGGAGGAAGTGGTGTAATAACTGAGCAACAGGGAGTCTATCTTGGCCCCTGTAGCCATCTCAGACTTTCTGTACCTTTTTCTATTTCTGAGAACTGGTGCTGAACACTGGTTCTCCGAGATGAAGAAGAACTAGTCAGCCCCCACCAGACTAGAAGATAACATGATATGGGCTACCTAGGCTAAGCCCTGCTAACTGTAAAATTTTGCTTCTGTACCACAGCTTGCTTGCATTGGTCAGAATATTGTAACCGAAGAGCCCACTTGCATCCCACCTGTTTGTGGTTTTTCCCTTTAAATACTCATAGAAAAACTTCTTCCGTGTGTCATTCTTAGCACACCACTTTGAGTGGCTGGAGTGGTGTCCACTGGCCAGCACAATAAAGGCTTCTTTGGCTACACGTGGGTGGTCTGGACGAGTTTTTTGATATCTCGTGGAGAAAAGGTATAACAGTGGGTCACTGGGGGCATGCCCTTGAGGACTATATCTTTTCCCTGGCGCCCCCTTCTCTCTCTACTTCCTGGTTGCAATGAGCTGAGCAGCTTTTCTTTGCCATACACTCATCCACCATGATGTTCTGCCTCACTTCAGGCCTGATACAATGGAAACAGCTGACCACAGACTAACACCTCTGAAACTGAGCCAAAACAAATCTTTCTTCCTTTATGATGTTTATGTCCTATATTTTGGTCACAGTGACAAAAAATTGACATTACACATTGGGCCTTTTGGAAACAAAAAGGAACTTTCTTAGTTGGTTAAGTATCTAAAAATGCTTGAAAGATCATATTTGATGCTGTAATATCAAACATTTCCTATAAAATGAGGAATAAGCAGGTTCCTTTTGCTGTATCTAGGTCCTAGACAATGTGATATACAAGAAAAGGAAACATGAACCATAGGTAATAGAAGAAGAAATATGGTTACTATAGATAGTGTGAGTTTTGGTAGAAAATTCCAAAGTATTTCAGAAATTTTATAGATACAAGGTCAATATATAAATATCATCCCATGTAATTAATTGTGTCCCTGAATATCAGCAATGACCAATGAGAAATGTAATCTTTAAGGGATTCCATATCAATACTCATCAAGTATCTAAGAATAAACCTAAGAAGTAGATGACCTGTATGGGGAATATTGTATAATAATACCAAAAGGACACAAAAAAGACTTGCACAAATGGATTTATTTCATGCATAGGAAGATTTATTTTCCTAAAGAGATCAATTTTCCCAAAACTAATCTAAAATTTTAATTAAAACCTCAACAAAGTTTTTTTTTTTTTTTTTCCCATAGAACTAGAACTAGTTAATTTATCTGGAAGAGTCAAAGAATCAAAATAGCTCAAGTGATTTTGAAAAGGAAGAGTAAAGAAGTAGCACACATCCAGCTAGAGACTGAGTTATTTTACAGCTATCATATTCAAAACACTATGCTGCTGGTACATTGGTGGTAGGATAAAGATTCCAGAAAGACATCCATATAGATATGGGGAGTGGATAAGAGGTAGTCTTATGAAGCAGTAGAGAAAAATGTGCTTTCCTTGTGGAAAACAAAGTAGATCTAGGTATCTTTTTATATAAACAAAAATAAAATTCAGATAGTAAAAATCTGGAAACAGAGTTTTAAAACTGTGAGACAAAAATGGAAGATACTGTGTTAATAACATCATGATAAGAAATATCTTTTGAACATATCAAAATTGCAAATCAGAGATTAAAATGTTTGAGTAAACCAAATCAAAACTCTTTTATTAGGGCTGGGGTTGTGGCTCAGTGGTAGAGCGCTTGCCTTGTACGTGTGAGGCACTGGGTTCAATCCTCAGCACCACATAAAAATAAATAAATGAAATAAAAACACTGGGTCCATCTACAACTAAAATATATTTTTAAAAATTCTTTTATTAAAGCTCTTCTTTTTAAGTATACCCTAAATTGTTTTAAAATCTTACAGTCTGAAATAACGTTTTATTACTCAAAACAGAACTTATATCAAGAATATATAAAGAAGTTCTATAAGTTAGTCAAAGACAAATAGTCCAATAACAATGTGAATAAAAGTTATGAAAGACCAATCATGAAATAGGAAATTTGAATCAATAATAAATGGTTGAAAAAATATGTACCATACCCCTTTCTTTTTAATCAAGGAAAATAGATTAAAATGAGGACAGATTATTTCCAATCCATCGAATCAGCAAAAAGCCAAACAAAACAATAAAATTCTGATAGTACCAAATGCTAGAGAAAATGTGAGGAAAAGAGAGTTTTTGTAGGTGCTATGAAGTAGAGTAATCACCCTGAAGAATAATTTGAAAATATATAACAAATTTGGAAGTTGCTCAGTGTTACGGTTTAGATATGAAGTGTCCCCAAAAACTCATGTGTAAATTAATTAAAGGGGGTTTAGAGATGAAATGTTTGGGTTATGAGAGCTTTAACCTAATCAGTGTATTAATCTGCTGATAGGGATTAACTGGGTGGTACCTGTGGGCAGATAAAGTGTGACTCAAGGAGGTGGATCATTGGGGGCATGCCTTTGGGGTTTATATTTTGTCTCTGGTGAGGAAATTTCTCTCTGCCTCCTGATTACCATGTCCTGATCTACTTTCTTCCTCCATATCCTTCCACTATGAGGTTCTGCTTCATCTTGGGCATAGAACATCAGAGTTGGCTGTCTATGGACTGAGACCTCTGAAACTATGAGCCCCAAATAAACTTTTCCTCCTCTAAAATTGTCCTTGTCTGGTCTTTTGGTCACAGAAGTGAAAAAGCTGAAGAAAACACTCTCCATTCTCTCTCTCTCTCTCTCTCTCTCTCTCTCTGTGTATATGTATATATGTGTGTGTGTGTGTGTGTGTATATATGTATATATCAGAAAAAACTTTACCAAGTGCATCATACATTATGATACATGAATAACTGGAAACAACTTAAATGTATGTGAATAAAAGTATTAATGAGTTCAGTATTTTCCTGTAACGAAGCCTATATAGTAGCCAAAATTAATGAAGCAGACCTGCCAGTAGTTCATTGGTCTGTTATATTCTCCATTCTGTGTTCCATCCTTTGCAGGACTTTCACTTGGGGTTCCCTCTCTCTCTGAAACATTCTGTTTCCCAGATATCTTTGTGGCTCATTTTTTAGCTTTGTTTTCTGCTTTCATGTCACCTCCTTGAGAAGATCTGTGCAAAAACAATATAGAACATTGCACCTCCCCAATCCTTACCACCCCTGATCTTCTATATTTGTTCTTTGGTATTTTCTTTTCTCTATGATGATAT
The DNA here is from genome assembly GCA_004024805.1 of Geosciurus inauris. Taxonomy (NCBI): domain Eukaryota; kingdom Metazoa; phylum Chordata; class Mammalia; order Rodentia; family Sciuridae; genus Geosciurus; species Geosciurus inauris. Next base: position 130,874 of record PVHX01002003.1, read on the forward strand.
AAGCTTCCTGTGGGGAGCACTTTGTTTTATTCATTAACTTATCCCCAGCTCCTAGAAGGGCATTTGGCAGTCAGGCAATGCTGGGCATATATTTGTTAAAACAATGCATAGATACCTGCACAACTTTGGAAGTTTATGAAGTTCCATACACATAATCCCTGTAATCTCTCACACTCAGGTTTTCCTGCAGATGATAGACCCAGCGGATCCTTTTTCTTCTGCAATCTTCTCCCAGTACTAGATGAGCAAGAGGAATGAGATGTACTGGAGCAACCTGTGAACACTTTAGCTTCCTGGCTCTCTCATATCTTGCTCTATTGAACAAGTGGTCTATTCAGGGTGTTTCTAGCTGGGGAACACTGAAGATCCCTTCCTGAGGGGCCTATCATATGGCACTGTTGCATGAGCAAAAGAAAAAACCTGTGCTCAGATCCAGTAAACTTGTCTTCTTCTTGAACTTTTTACAATATTGTCTATGCTTGAAAAGATCATTTAAAGCCATAGTATAGCATAATGTTTACATCCTGAGGGTTGGAAATGGAGGGTCATTAAGTCTTCCAGATAACAAGGTAATGTTCAACTGCTGCTCTTCTAGGTGGGGGTGACATTTAGCACGCTGCAGGGTGCTGATGCAAATCGCATCTTGGGAACCAGAAAGTCTTCAGTTCCTCTCTTCTGACCTAGGGTTCACCTTGTCTTCTCAGGGGTAGGTTGGAAATTTGATCTCTTCATTTCCTTAAGTGAAATAGCTATTTTTTTTTCTTGAATTATCTGTGCTAGTGAAAATAATAAGGGATTTGGGATCATATGGACCTGGGATTGAACTATGGCCACTTTATTCTCTAGCCACACAACCAATTTCTTTTGGTCCTCCCTTTTGAACTATGTCATAGAGGTTATAATATATTTCCTATTTCTGCGTTTTTGGTTTGATTTAATGGAATAGTGGATGGAAGGCACCGTGCTGCTCCAGTGTGAGCAAAAAGCATAGACAAAGAGAAAACTTTTTGGCTCATATTAAGTCTACCTCTCTGTGAATGTATTCACAATTCTCTTTAGTACAAATCATACATAATCACATATAAATAAATTTTTTTCCTCTCAAACCTGAATCTGTAAGTGGTTTGTCTTTTCCCATTTGGTGGAGTGGGTAGATGACAAAGAAAAGCAGTAAGTTCCAGTAATAACTGGTACTTCTCATGTGTTCATGGAGGTCCTCTTGTAACCAGATAACTTCCTTCCAGCCACATGAAGGAGCTAAATTTATAAGTACAAAAGAGCTAGGAATGAAGCAAGATGAGAGAAGAGCCTGTCTCCAGATATCAAAATCCTTACCTGCCAGAGTCTTAAACAAAATTAAGGGTTCATTTTGAGGAATTACACCACAGCCAGTATTCAGAATATTTCTATCTTTCTATGACGCTACATCCAATCCAGAGAATCCTAATTCAGTGATCACCTAACATCCAAATCAAAGAAACATAGCTCACTTATATTGATAAGTAAGGATGGTCATAATAACTGAAGGTCAATTGGAATGGGGAACAAACATTTACCCTACATCCCCAACTTTTACAGCCTCTATAGAAAGAAAAATCATGTTTTCTATGTTCTTAAGCTGGCTCTGTCTTCTTTTACCTAGAATTTCCTCTGCTAGCCAGTGCAGCAGGGTAAGGAGAACACACAGGGGACTGGAATAGTTGGACCTGAATTCAGGTCATGGTCTTGACACTTAATTGATGCCTGACACCACCTACATTCACTCACATCACAGTTTAGAAACTAAAGCCCAAGGAAGTTAATACCGGCCTTAAAAATATCTAGAGGGAGTTAAACTGGATATTGTCTGTAAAAATATGTGACATAGGAGGTGTCAAATCAATAGCAAGCCACTGCTATTTTTGTTATCATGTTCTTAATAACTTATTCTCTCAGGAAAAGGTTGAAGGGAGCTATCACCCTCTGCCTTTCTTTTGATGTTCAAGAACCTGAGCAACATGACCAGCCCAACACTGACATACTATGTCAAGGACTATGGACCCTCCAGGAATTAGAGATTGAAGAAAGTTATTATTTTTATATGTTCTTGAGGAATAGTAAAGTTTTAGCTTGGTAAACAGGTTGGCTGCTTAACACTTCAGTCTTAATTCCTGATTACTGCATCTCCAATGTTAGACTTTGAACTTGCTCTTTTCCATTCACGTCTTTTTACACAATAGCTTCTTCCTTTTTTGATTAATTCAAGTTCCTTATCCACAGATGCTGAAATCTAATATTCTCAAGATACTTTTCCATGGTTTAATCATCATTCTTGAACACTGGTTCTTAAATGGAATTTTTCCTTTTTTTCTTCTCCTCTCCTTCTCCTCCCCCTCCTTTTTCTTCTTCATTTTTTATGTTTATTTATTTATTTTTTTTGCCTCCAGGGGACATTTTGCAATGTCTGGAGACATTTCTGGTCCTCACAACTTGGTGGGGAAATTACTAACAGCGCATAGTAAATACAGATATCCTGCAATGCAAAAGACAACCCTCATAACTAACGATCATTCAGCTTAAACTGTTAATATTGCCAAGATTGAGAATTCTAAGCTAGGATGACTACAGACTTTTTCAATCAACCCTGAACATTATGGAGAATGAAAGCAGCATGCTTAACAATTAACTGGACAGTCTGCATAAACTGGGACTCCTATTGTCATACAGGTATCTATAGTTCCCTGTCCCAAGTTTATTTTTTGGGGGGTGCTGAGATATTGTCCATAAGTGTAATTTTAATTTGCATCCTTAAGTTGATTATAGCCTTTTCCAAAGATACAGGACATAACTTCTACATTCTTCCCTCTTCCCCCTAGTGCTTTATATAGAGTACCTTCTTGATAAAACTTCTTGATTGATTGTGCTTATTTATAATCTCTGTTCATAGTCGGGTTTTTTTTTTTTTTACATAATCTACAAACTTTTCAACCATCATAAAAAATGTGAGTGAAATGATGAATTCAACAAATACCATAGCTAATAATGTAAAGAAGATTCTATTTCGTATGCTCTGTAATTTGATGAAATATGATAAGCAAGATACATCCTCTTAATTGGTATTCATTTAAATTACTCATGTTTATTGTAAATGCTTTTATTGCACAAAATGTCCTTCTATTGAATTAGATAAAATTTTATTGTTGAAAGAGTGGTTTATACAGGTAAAGTATAAAAAGAGTGGTTTATACAGGTAAAATGAGACAAAATAAATAAGCTTCCCCCAAATCCTACTCAAGCCATAGATATATAGATATATAACAACTATTAGTTCCATTTGCTTTCTCATTACTTTCTGGGTTGGTTTGTTGAAACACTTTCAAAATAATTTAAAGCCACTTACACTGATTTAATATGTTTTGAAGTATTGATTCCAGGGGATATTTAAAGTCACTGAGATGGTTAAAATCTGTTGGTGTACTATTCGTTTGCTGAGGATCTCTTAAACAATCACAGACTAGATAGCTCAAATATCAATTTTTTTATCACAGTTCAGGAGGTAACAGTGATCTGCAGCACTAATTTCTTACAAGGCTGTGATGGAGAATCTGTTCCAGGACTTTTTACTTGAGTTACAGATGGCCATCTTCTCCCTGTGTCCCTTTACATGCCTACCTGTGTCCAAATTTCTCCTTTTTATTAAGGATATCAGTTATTCTGAATTAGGTCCACCCTAATGAACTCATTTTGCACAAAATGTCCTTTTAACATGTTTACCTCTGTAAAGATCCTGTCCCAAATAAGGTTCCTTTCTGAAATACTGGGGTTTTAGGTCTCCCAGGAGACCTAAAAGGAGTTATATGGGTTTTTCAACCCCACATAGTTGGTAATTATGAAATTGCTATAAGGGGATAATAACCTAATTAAATTATGTAGAAGGAATAATTTTGTAATACTTTGCTATGTAGACAGAGTGCTGCAGTCTTACTGTTTGGAAATATGAATGATAACCCTTGCATTATTGTAGGACTCTGGAAAGTACATTATAGTAGTTTATCTTCAACAAATATAAAAGAACATTTTCTAAGCAAATCACTTGGATCAAAACTATGAACATTTTTCTTCTGCATCTTTTCTTCCCCTCTCAAAATCTCTTGAGATGAACAAGGGACATGCATCTTGTGACAAAAGAGTTGAAAGGAAGCAAAATCATTTGTTTCACATCATCTACATTTTCCTAAAAGCAGAAATGATTTTGTTCTCTGCCTTTGCTTTATTGGAGGTATGTCTGCTTGACTGGTTTGAGCATGAAAGAGATTATGGGATTCCGGGTTTGTTGGTCTTTAAAGTGATTGTATTCACCAATTAATCGGTGTGGAGGTGGGTCTTGAGGGAAGCCCCGGGATCTCTACCAGGCTGGGCTTGAACTACATGAGGGCTTTCCTCCAGCTTGGAAGGGAATAGAAAGCTGCTACTGCTACATCAAAATGGGAAGAGAAAATTTAAAGAAATATATCTCTGTCTGAAAAGAATGGCAGATAGAGAGCTGAGTTCCAGCCACCATCCTGTCACTAAACTTGCCAAGTGACTTTACTCAGGTCCCTTAACCTGCTGGGCATCTGTTTTCTCAGCTGTACAACTGGAATGTTAGCCCGGGTGCTGGGCAAGTTCCCCGATGACACTAAAATCTTATGAGGGAAATGGTTTCAAGTATAAAAGTGATTTTTATGTGGTTAATAATAATGATGAGTTGGACCTTGAAGAACTGTGATCCTGTAACCTGTTCCTGACATGTTAGCTACCTCTGTAAGACTTGCTGGGGTGGGGGCAGGGAAGTGTCAGTGTTTTTAAAACTAGAGGTAGAGTTCTTCAAGATGCCTACACTGACCTTCTGACCTGGCTCAGCAGCTGCCCTTTCTCTCTAGCCCTGCTCCTCCCCCTCCAGTCTCCTCTCCTGGAATTGCCATCAGCTCTCCGGCTGGCTGCCTGGAACAGCCGGGCTGCTATACCACCAACTCAAAAGTTGGGGAGCAAAAGCCTCTGCACCCAGGATTTTCCTCTTCTGAACAGTTTACTGATTCTTAGATGAAGGCAAGTTACGAATGGGGTGGAAGCCTGGACTGTTTAAACAGAGGCCTCTTTATCTGCTTCACCCCCTATCACAGGGCAGCCCCGCAAGTTATCAGTGTCATTAATGGGGACAGCTGCTGGTAAACAAGAAGGATGTCGACACCAGCACCTCAGTCAATAGGAATTTAACTTTAATCTGTCCCTCATTTAAAGAACCACCCCTCTCTTTCTTTCTCCACTGTGCATCATTTATTTATCTCCGTCAACTTTCAGATAGAAGGCTGGCCCTGAATCAGGAAAACCCGCTGGGATAGAAAATTAATAAGGTGCTAGGGACATTCACCTTAGGTCAATTCGCAGGGACGCCAGGAGAGAAAGGGAACTTGCCCAGGAGTTCCCTACTTAGCTGGAAACCGATCCTACATATTTATAAAGGTGAAACTGGAGAGCTGCCAAGCGTCTGCATTTAAGTGATTAACAAATGTTTCTCTTTAAGTGGACACCTCTTGTTCTAAATATATTTGACAAGAATGCGAAGAGTCATCTGGTGGGCAGAAAGGGTCCAGCTCGGGCCTTCTCTTGCGAGGCTGGCAGGCTGGCAGGCCCGGCTCGGCCCGCGCCTCTGCCGCTCGGTGCCAGTCGAGTTCACGTCGCCGGTGGGCAGGCTGCCAGCGCCAGCGGCTCCCCGCTGTTTAATGACAATGGATTTACTGCTTCTCTGCATATTGGTGTTATTCTGTATAAACAAGGTTAACACTCCTTTTAAATTAAATGCACCACCTGGTGACTGAATGGGTGACCTTGCCAGCTCTTTTCACCTGGCTCGGAAAACCCCGGACTCTCCCACTCTCTGATTTCAACCTGTAGCTCTCCTTGGAATCTCTTTTGCTTGTCATTTAAATAGAGCTCTTGGAGGGAGTTGGCTGGTCCCTTGTCCTATGACCCGGCTGTGGGGGACAAGAACTGATCGAGGTACTAAATGAAGCGACCCGCGGATGAGCCGGTGTCTGACCACCTTTCACTTGGCGCGGGTCGACCTCAGGCTGTGCCCAGGGACCTCGAGCTTGCTGCCAGCATGGGAGCCCCGGGGACCGCCCTGCCTGGACAGCCAGTGTCACAGGAGAGTGACAGACGGTCTTGCGGGCCCTGCCAAGTTTGTCCCAAAATAGAGATCTCCAGAGGAGGCAGCACCGTAAAAAAGGTTCTTTGTGTTTCACTCTAGCGTGATATTATTGCTCTAATATAGGGCTCGGCCCTTCCCCCACCCTCTAGGAATTTGAACACCTGGAAAAATTCTCCTGGCTTTATATTTGAGGAAATTTAATGGTGTAAACAAACTCAGCAGGAAGTCCCCTTTGATATGAGAAGGCAGTGATCTGCGGTGCTGAGCCAAGGGCTTGGAAACGACTTCGCCTGGGAATGTCCATTTCAAAAACACTTTGATGGCTTGGACTTGTTTAAGGAAAATTTACGTAGACAGCATCACTTTGGAAGCATCTAGAAACTTCCTCTAGCAACTTCAAGCAAAATGCATTCCAGTTACTCCTTTAATTAGTAGCATCGCCTCACCTCCCCCTTGCTATTTGCCAGTTCCCGAATAGGGCAGAATTATTCCTGTGTCAGGTTAGCTGGAGGTATTCTAGACCGGTTTGTCAGCCTTATTGCTATGCAAATAAGGAAGTCAGACCTGGAGAGGCGAAGTGGCCTCCTCAGGGTCACCTGATCCAGAATCACCATCCTCAGTTTCTTCACTTCAGTGTCCTGGGCGCTGTTGCTTTTTTTTTTTTTTTTTTTTTCCTATAGAGTTCTCCTCTATCTACCCAGAAAGTACACGGGTCAGAAAGTACACAGTTGACTACAGGTATAAGAAATTTGGTTTTATTCTTAGCAGCATGAAAATAACTGAGCAAATAGCTTCTGCTTAAAGGTTTGTTTAGCAGCTCAAATCAGAATAATGGAAATGTCTCCTTAAACAAAATAATTCTAGTAAGCAATATAGTTTTAATTGCTAGAATCCTAACAATTTTATTAAGATAAATTGGAATACAGATTTACTAATAATACCTTTCAGGGTTCGAGGTAAAATGTGCCCTTTCTTTCAAAATTTCCCTACAAGATAGGTTTTTTTTGGGGGGAAAATCCTGAAACAACCTCAAATAAATAAAATCCATTGTCCATGTGTGGTTAAGTGTTGTAACTTGTTTCTAAAGACACAGACTATTTAGTGTGGACACCCCTAGTGTTCAGTTTGAGGGACATGAAGATGAATAAGACATAATCAAGAAGGAGCTAGGCTAAGGACTGAGAAGATGACATGCACACATATGACTCACTCTGGGCAAAGGGATTACAGGGCAGGAGGCTCCACTGGCATCCAAGGGGACTTTGCAAAGAGGGTAATGCTGCACTCCAGGCAATTTCATTTGTGTGATTGTGATGCAGGTCAGTATGGAACAACATTTAACTGTGCTGATGTCATGATTACTGTTGGCCAGGCTTGGTCCTAAATGCTGGGAATAATTGGTGTGAGGAACTTATGAGTCAAGAACTACTATCGGCTCCACTTTACATGTGGAGAAACCAAGGTAACTTAACCAAGTTTTCACAAAGAAGGATTTTAAATCCAAGCAGTCAGGCTTAAGCCCTCATGGTTATATTGCTCCTCTGTGGTTCTGTGGTCACTGAGTTGATATTGCCATCTAGTACTTTTTTTCCTTTCAAATACCCTGTCTTCTAGGTACATACTATCTCCTTGGAACTTAAATTTTAAAAAATGATTCACTGTTAGACATATTATGGTATAAGGAGCATCTGCCATAGACATGCTGAGACATGCTGGGGCTCACTAAATTGCTGGCTGTAAAGAACAGCAGCCACAGGCATACTTAGTCGTGACTGGGTACAATTGATAAGGACCATTATCTAGAGACAGAACATCACCGGAGCATAATAACAATGAGCACCACCTTGGAACTGTATATAAACTGCTTCTGCTGCTACATCAGAGAGCTTTGTTATGAGGACATTAGTGAGACTGGTTGCCTTGCGGTCCATCCCCAGATCGACTCCACCATTCCTTAACATCTAACGGTGGGCTGGAGAGAACCACCAGATAACAGCAAAATCTGCTCTTCGGCTAAGAGAAGTCTCAAGGCATTGGAGGTACTTTGGGGCTTATGGTTGCCCTAGGATTGAATGATTTGCTTGTGGTGTTTAATTGCCCCAAGGCTGTGCGATTTGCTTATAGTGTTTAATTACTGTGCTAGTTGGGGTGCTCCAGCACACCCAACACTTTTTGCATTAATCATTTGTGTTTGATTATTGGTGTGATCGAATATACGTTTGCATTTAAAGACAGTCCACCTCTCAGTAAGTATTAATGGTGCCGCTCACAACATATGGGCTTTATATACAATGATCTTATTATTTTGTCTTCCCAGACCCTGGAAGATCCATATTATTTCCTTATTTTATAGACACCAGAATTGGGCCATTCATCGTCAGCAGCAGCAGCAGCACAATCAACTTTCTCTTCATATTAAATAAACTTATATAAATTAAATCCTTAGAGGTATCAGATTTTCTAGGACAGTGAAAATTTCAAATATTCTTTTCTACTGTGAGACAAAATTCCCAAGGTTTTTGTTAGGAAGAAGAAGACTTAGAGGCTATGATGGAAATACAGTCAAGAAGACAGGCCTGTAAGAAATGAACATCTTCACAGAAAAAGGAGGTTTGCAGAGATTGTAACAGGGAATACTGGTTGAGAACTGGGGTCATCAGGAGTACAAGAGGTAATTTCTAGCTAATCCTAAAGCAGGCCTTCTTTAGACTACATAGTTTTTCATTTTTAAAAATTTTTAAATATTTTATTTGTTCTTTTCAGATATACATGACAGAGTATATTTAGACATATTATACATACATGGAGTATAACTTATTCTAATTAGGATCCCATTCTTGTGGTTGTACAGGATGTGGAGTTACATTGGTCATGTATAGAATATAGAGGTTTGTTGCTTCTGGCAGCTGCTCTCCAAATATTATTTTCCACAATAGAAGATTTTCTTTCCTAGACTATTTTCCACTATGTACCCCCAACCTCCACTCTTAATAGTGCTTTTGCAAGCTCAGCCCTTTACTTCCCCAGGGAACATACCTGGGGATATGAAGAGCAAACCATTTCTTTATTTTTATTTTTAAAATTTTTATTAGTACATTATAATTATACATAACAGTGGGATTAATTAGGCCATATTCATACATACAAATAACAATTTGCTCAATCTCCTTCCCTGGTACTTTCCTTTTCTTTCCCCAATTCCTTCCCCCAATCCACTGAGCAAACCATTTCTGCAAACCTTAACAAAGTTGGGAAATCAGAGAAAGTGTCTAGTCATTGTTGGGTTTGGTTCTTTGTAAGTCATATCTATTGATTGCTCTAGTTATATAATGATAATATTATGTATTATGTATCATTCTATAATATGTATTACACCATGAAATATATGATATGTATAATTTTATAATATAATAATCTGAATGTGTAATATATAAAATTCTACTATATGTTAGAGTATATAATGCCATTATTTGTTTTATATATATATATATATAATATATACTATGTCCTTGTATATACTGTTATACATTATATAATATATAATAATAAAAAATTGGGAAAACTATGAAGAAGAAAATAAAAAGTTACTGAAAATCACATTATTAAAACTGCTTTTAGTGGTTTTGTTTTCAGTCTTTTTGATACACATGAATTTTAAGAAAAAAATGCACAAATACATGATTTAGGATGATTGCTATACAGTTTTGAATGCTGCTTTTTTACTTCATAAACTCATTTCTACTATCAAATACTTTCTCATATTTTAATTTTTAATGATTGCATCATTTTGTTATAAGTTTTTTATAGTTTTACCTCACACAATGAGTCTCCTATTCTTGGACATTTATATTATTTTTAATTGTTGATATTAAAAATAATCTTGCAGATATGTTTTTAATGTCTACATCTATATGGCTTTTCTTCAGTGAATTCCTCAGAAGTAGTGTTATTGTATCAAAATTATTTATTTTTGTTGTTTCATCAGGATAACAAACATTCATAGCGTGAGTGCGTTAGGATAAGAATGTAAAATGGAACTATTCGTGTTTTGTGGCTATTCTGGCTAATTGTGAAAAAAAGTGTATACACACACATACACACATACACACACAGTTTGTGAATATATATACATGTGTACATACATATGATACACATTTTTTCCCAAAAACTGGAAACTGTGCTGAATTCTCTTCTTTATTTCACTCTGAAACTTCCATTGTATCTTATGTTGCTGCCATAAGGCAGGAATTCTGTCTGTTGGGGAGGAAAAGATTCATAGTAGGGATGCCAGGAACTTAAACTATTGTTTGTAATTACCCTAAGGGAATATAGGAATTTCTGTCTGTCAAGTATCCAGTGCCATTTTTCAAGAGTGCAGGTTAGAAAGCACAGGATTGCTATGCAATGCTTTTGCAAGAATATATAAATTCTAGAATAATAAGGGTACATGGTACACTCTAATGGCCAAAGAGAAACATGAGTTTCTAAGATATCTAACTTTCTCTTGCTTTATGCCTGGATGAATTTGCATTGCTATTTTAAATTGAAGTTTTATTTGACAGTGTTCATTCTAACGTCTTCCATAGTGGAAGAAAAAGGACCCACTACCTGTTGTCAGAGATTGTGGATCACCCCCTACTTCCTGCTTACCTGTATTGGTCTAAGATGGTGCCTCTGATATGCCCACCTGTTATGTCAACTTCTGGCCTGAACCTCTGTCTGCTGACTGCTCCTCACTGAGCCTGATACCCCATGCTGCCTGCTTGTACCTCTGTCCATTGACCATGATTGGGTCATCTCAGATTTCTGCAAGTCACCACACACCTCACCTTTATGGTTCTGGACCTAATCCTGTACTCCTAGGCTAAAGTAACATTTGAGTGGAAAGCTGTTCTACTTAATGCTGTCATAGTTGAGCAAATTTTGCTTTAATGAGATATAATGAAACCTGAATTTATCTGGAAATATGTGGCATCAGCAGAGGGAAATATATACCTTGGGGAAAAGAGAAAACTATTTTGTACCATTTAGCTTTTTTAATACCAGGGATATGGAACATGAATGTAAAGAATGTTGTCAGGGCTGATGGTGAAATATCTGTGTTCATAGGGCACCAGGTTTCCACTGAGAATATTGGAGCCCCTTTTTGCCCAAATAGAGTAGCTTCTCATAACTCCACTATCCTGCTTCCTACTCACATCCTATCCTGTGAATTATAGAATATAGTTCACCTAGCATAGCTTCAGCCCCTTCTATGACTAAACAGTGCCTGTGGTGGAGGGTGCTAGCATACAATTACAATCTGCTATAGTTAGGATCTGAAATGGCTCCCAAAGTTCCAAGCGGTAAAGCCTTGGTCCCTCTGTGGTTCCATCACAAGGTCATGGAACTTTTAGTTAGAGGTAATCAGGTTGTTGTAGACGTGTCCTTGAAGGTATACTGGGATCTGGCCACTTCCTCTTTCTCTTTTTGCTTCCCAGTCACCATGGTGTGAGTAGCTTTGCTTCACCACATGCTCCCTGCCATGATGTTCTGCCTCACCACAGATCCAAAGGCAACAGAGCCAACCCACCATGGACTGAAACTCCTGAAACAGTAAGCTAAAATAAACCTTTTCCTTTAATAAGTTGATTATCCTAGGCATTTTGTTACAGTTATACAAATTTGACTAACACACAGCCCATTAGAGAAACAGCTGCAAAAAGGGGGGAAGTATATGAATTCCCTCTATTTGTCTTTCCTGTCTGTATTGTTCAGGGTTATAAGTTGGTAACAACACCCTCTACTCTGGTTAGTTTTAGCAGAAAAGGGATTTAATAAAGGAAATGAGGTAGCTTATAGAATTACTCGGTGACTGGAGAAACAGATTTGAGGCCAGGCTTCTAGAAACACATCCTGATTCATGCCACAAAGTTGCAGGAGCAGACAGTTGCTGTTGCTGCTTTATTGAACAGAGGATCTGAATACTTTTTTTGTAGCCACTGCTGCTGCCTACACTGATGGATGCTAGCTCTCATGGGGAGCTTCATCTTGCAAGCCTAAGCTGGAGGCTATGAAAATGGAAGCTCCACAGGAGTCTAAACCCACTTCTCATGTGAGTGTGTCTCACGGAAGTGGCACTGTGGGAGATTCAAGTGAGTCTTATTTCTGCATTGGAGTTGCAGGTCACAATGCAGATTCCCATTGCTACTTTCTCACATACACAAGCATTCTGCAGGAAGAGGTCTTCTTGACTCTAGACACGAACATGTGACCTAGAAAGTGGTTAAGAACATGGGTTGCAGAATTAATCAGACCTGGGTTCCTGTTGCTCTGTACATGATTGTGGTCATGTCATTTCCCTGCTCTTTTTTCCCCCATCTCTACTTCATACTTTCTTCCTTCCTTCCTTCCTTCCTTCCTTCCTTCCTTCCTTCCTTCCTTCCTTCCTTTCTTTCCTTCCTTCCTTCCTTCCTTCCTTCCTTCCTTCCTTCCTTCCTTCCTTCCTTCCTTCCTTCCTTCCTTCCTTTCTTTCTTTCTTTCCTTCCTTCCTTCCTTCCTTCCTTTCTTTCTTTCTTTCTTTCTTTCTTTCTTTCTTTCTCTTTCTTTCCTTCCTTCCTTCCTTCCTTCCTTCCTTCCTTCCTTCCTTCCTTCCTTCCTTCCTTCCTTCTTTCTTTCCTTCCATTCTTCCTCCCTCCCTCCCTTTCTTCCCTTCTTTCCCTCCTTCCTTCCTTCCACCATTGAAGATTAAATTCAGGGGTTCTTTACCACTGAGCTATATCCTCAGTCCTTTTTATTTTACCTATTTTTTATTTTGAGATAGGATCTCACTAAATTGCTGAAAGTCTGCCTAAGTAGAGGAGGCTGGCCTCAAACTTGCAATCCTCCTACTCAAACTCCCAATTTGCTGAGATTACAGGCATGCATTTTATACTTGTCATTTTATTTTTTAATCTATAGTATCTAGATATTACTATGCACCTCAGAAGTATGTGACAATAATTTAAACAAGTATATACATTATATGGAGCTTTTATAGTATAGTGAGCATTCAATATATGGTAACTCTCATTCAATTACTAGTAATAAAGCCAAAAGTATATGGTCTACAAAAGAAAAAAATACTTTGGACCAAACACAACTCCAATAGTAATCATCATCATCATCATCATCATCATCATCATCATCATCATCCTGTTAGCAACAAACCAGCCTTGACCCAAGCTATCCAAGTTCATCTTAAGGATTCTTATATTTCAGTTCCTATAAGGGTTTATATGGCAATAGCTAAATGGTGGGAAAGTTTGAGGTTGATGCTTCCCCAACTGTTTCCAAAATAAACAGCTAAAGGAAGCTCACCACCTTGTGCTTTCAAGCATGGGAAACACCGAGTTGACTGTTACTCTAAGCTTACTACAGAAGGTGTGGGAGCAGACCAATATGTGGCTAAGTGTTTTAGTTGCATTTTTATTATGTTTGACAGTGATGACAACATAGTATGGACTGAACAGAATGACTAATGCACACACTTCTCCCTTTCATGCATACTGCTTCTATTTTTTGAACTTCCCGAGAGTGAAAGGTACTCATACAAAAAGCATGCAGTGGGTGTTGCAATTGGCCAGGGCCAAAATTGCCCATGGATTCCAGATTTCCAGAGTCTTAGAGGGGAACCTAACTACACAAAGTGGAAAGAACAAAAAAGGCAGTATGTCCAGCAGTTAATAGTCAGATGAACTGAGAGAGGCCTGCCTGGCCACACAGCTGTATTTCTTCATCATCAATCTGTGGCTAAACTTTCTTTCGTTTTTTTTTTTTTTAAACTGCTTTCCTCAATCAACTTCTCCAATCTTATTTAGATGCCATCCAGTTCTATCTCTTCACTGACACTCAGCTGTTTCCACTTGGATTTGAGGCCCCAGCAGGAAGCATCCAGAAGTTCTAAGGGGACAGAGGAAGTTCTTCCATTGTGGAAAATTCGAGATGTGAAGATTCATGGACTCATGTAATATTGATCTTCCTACATAAGGAAATTGGAGCCAAGCTGCTTACCCACTTTTCTGGTCTTGCGTGAGGTCGTACAACTGGGGTGTGGGGCAGTGGAGAGATGGTTTGGCTGGGATTTTATAGGGATGGCATTGAGTTCCAGAATGCCACTGTTTCTGATTAGCCCTATGCAACTCCTTCTTTTCTCTTAAAGACCATTTGGTGGAGAAGGAGGGAACCACAGACTTTTCTTTTCTTTTGGTACTGGAGATTGAACTCAGGGGCGCTCGATCACTGAGCCACATCCCCAGCCCTATTTTGTGTTTTATGTAGAGACAGGGTCTCACTGAGTTGCTTAGTGCCTCGCTGTTGCTGAGGGTGGCTTTGAACTCGCAATTTTCCTGTCTCAGCCTCCGTAAGTGCTGGGATTACAGGATTGCACCACTGTGCCCGGCTAACCACAGACTGGAGGTGTTTCCTTGCCATTCTGATCAAGCCATCAGCACCATCTTGCACTCGAACTCCTCTCTTTAGTATGTGCTCTGGAATCCTGCTGCTCAGCTACTTGGAAGCTGCATGGCTTTTCACCTCCTGTACAAGGAGTCTTTACAAAACAGATTTTTCCACTACTCTCATAATCTTTTTTTCTGCTTAACTCTTACTCGGTTTCCTTTTACTTGCTTGGGCCCCCACCTTGCTCTCCTACCTTCTTGTTCTGCTCTAGGAACTACCTCTATGATATTCAAAAAGGCTTTGCATTTTCCTACCTGGATGAATAGGCAGGTAGTTGGAAGGGTGAGATCATTGCCTCTGTTGTTCTCTTTATCCAAAATGTTCTTCCCTGGATAGTCCCATGACTCTCACACTTTTCATTTAGATCTCAGCCTAACTTCTTGTAAAAAGCCTTCTTTTTCCACGGTAGGTAAAAATATCAATGCCCCAAGTTCCTCATTTAATTTTCTCTTGGATACCATTTTATATCACCAGCTGACATACCAAATAATTATTTGCTGAATTGAATAATTGATCTTGTCTATATTTCTCTAGTGGAATCTAAACTCCTTGAAGGTAGAGGTTGTGTCTGTTTTGTTTCTTTTTAACTATCCACGGTCTAGAACCATATTGAATGTAAGTTGGACACTGAAACAATGAATAGTTGTATAAATGAACACAATTATTGCTATCATTTATATTTTCATGTGGTTTATAAAAGATGTGCTTATACTGTAAGGACATTGATGAACCTTTGCTTTATTGCTTACCATACCTATTTTCCTGAAGAATTAGTTGAGGAATGACTGGATAAACTGAGTCCTAAACTTATGTCAGAGCAAACATTCAATTAAGACAACAGAATCAAGAACTTTACTTTCTCACTGCTTCTTTGAAAGGAATAAAAAAAGGTCATCAGGTAGCCATCTTGTTTAAAAATGTGATTAGTAGAGATGCTGATCTCCATGATTTGAAGTGATACTTGTATGTCCTCTGATTTGCTTATGAGCTGAGCTTATAAGGAAACTTGAGAAACTTTCTGTTCCCCCAACTCCACTCACCTGTCTTGCTGGATGCCAGTAACTTTACACATGTAGGCTCTACCTTGGAAATTTCCCATTAAACTCTAATTTTATAAATGTGATCTCTTTTGGATGTTTAATTTAAAAATATGTAAAGAATTTAAATCCCTTTACTTGTTCCACTTTTCTTTTGTTGGAATCTTCATGATTATTATACCTTATGGTTTCTTTGAGGCTGATTTCTCATTACTGTGCTTTACTGTGAGGTCACTAAGACCTTAAAAGAAGTTCTTGATCAATATATGCAAAGCAAATAATGATTATTTTGGGCCCAATTTTACAGAATATTCTAACTTTCAAACTGAAGTCTGGAGAATGACAATGCATTCGTTAGGGCCATTCGGGATTCCTTGCAAGTGGCCGAGGATGAGTTTCAGAAGAAAGTGTTCTTTTGTATGATGAGATAATGAAGATGATCAAGTGCATTTTTGAAAATAAACCATTTACTTCCAATTTTGAGATTCTCTTCGTCAAAATAGTTTTTCTTTCAACGAGATATGTTTTTCTGTGTAAAAAAAGGGCAGCGTATTACAAATGACATGCCTTGTCCTCAAGAGACTCAGGGAAATGGAGTCTGTGCTCTCGATAAGCTGACTCACCACTACTCAAGTGTTGGCCTAAATCACCTCTGATCACATTAAGGCATAAGGAGGGCATTTGAGAACTGCAATCAGCTCTGCAAGCTTTGATACAGAAACACACTAACACCTACTTATGCTTGGGCTCCTATTTAACAATTTCCCTCAAGGGTGGGGACAATCCCAAAGTCATTGTCTTTGGTTTGAATGACACCCAGAGAAAAACAGAACTTCCATCTCCTTTCCATGTAAACAGTTTTAATTCTCCAAGTTAAACAGAGAAAATAAAGATGGTTGTGCAATTGGGAGTCTCAGGCCATCCCTGGATTGTCTGTCAAGCTTTGTCTTTATATGTATGTGCTCATATTTCTTGAGTTCCAGCATTTCAATTGTACAGTATTCTTATCTTTTTATTTTGGGATTTTATGGAATAAATGGAGACAATATCTAATCTATTAGAGTAAGACAGATAATACATGGGCTTATTTAAAAACTTTTAATCTTTATTTATTTACTGTTAATAATCATACTAGAATTTTAATATACTACCTCTTATGCCAAGTGGTCTTGAGTAAAGTTTTCATTTACTTAGCTGTGCTTTTTGTAAATCAATTGCATAAAATCTTTTGATGTAAATTCAACATCCCTTTTGTAGAAATACTGGGGTCTTGTAATTGGTTGAGTACAGCTATCCAGTCTGAAAGGATGACGTTTCACCCTAGACCCTAGAAGAGCTCTCTGCAGAGATAGGTTACCATAATCTGGGTTTAAGGCTTCTTACCAACATGTGTAAAGCCTGTTCTTGCCTCCTAAACAGTGGTGAGAAAGTCTTGCTTCGATATCAGTTGAACACTTCCCATCTTGCTCTTGAGAAAAATCACTCCTTAGATTAAAACAAAACAAAACAAAACAAAACAAAACAAAACCTTATCCCACACCTCCTCCACTAGGTTGAGATGCAAGCATATAGATATTCATAATTATTTGGGGGCAACCGTTAAGTGATTTAAAGGAAAAAAAGAGTTGAGGACTGAAAGAGGCCAGCATGTTACCATCTGGTTTTAAAGTAACAGGACTGTTACCCGCTTATTCATTTGCAAGGCCAGAAGAATGCTGAAGCCTGGCTCAAGACACGAAGGGGACTGCTTCTCGTCAAGACAAAAAGATGACACCCTCTCTTGAAGGGATTTTAAAAGCAATGAATGGAGTGCTCCTCCAAAAGGTACTTTCAGCTGGGGGACACATCCCCAAATGAAGCAATACAGTAAGTAGGCCTTAGGCAATTTCTGCTATAAGACCAATCTGACATTTTCCCCAGGAGAGTCAACAGAAGAAAATTTGATTAATATTAACATTTGTTTGCTTGTGAGGGGTTTGTCTTTTGCCTTTCCATGTGAATTAGCCTGGGAGAATGGATTCTCTAAGTTCTAGCTTTGTGAAAACTCTCCATTCTCATTGGCGCAAAGCATCGATGGTATTTCCACGTAGGCCATAGAAAAAAATTCTGTTGTGTTTTTCCTAAGAGTGCATCCTAAGACTTAGATCAGTAAATTGGCCTTCTCTCTTCCAACAATGTTGCACGGCAGAGTACCCATATGTGCTAGTTATTACCAGGGCTACCCACCTTTTATCTTGTTTTCATATTTTACTTACATAGAGGTTTTATTTTTATTTTTTCAAATTTTAATAAAATATACATACTATAAAATTTACCCTGATGACATTTAGTATATTCACAACTTTATGTTGTCACCATTAGTATTAGAACATTTTCATCACTACAAAAGGAAACCCCAGACCCATTAAGCAGCTACTCCTCAACCCTCCTCAGACCCCAATCCTTAGTAACTATTGATTGGCTTTCTATCTTTATGAATTTGCCAACTCTGGATTTTTATATGTTATAGAAATGAAATTATATAGGAAGTAGCATTCACTGTTGGATTTCTTTCACTTATCTTAATGTTTTGATTGAGATTCATCCATGTTTTAACATATATTAGAACTTTATTCTTTTTTTGTGGCTAAATTTTTATTCCATTGTACAAATATGCCATTTAAAAAATCCTTTCATCAGTTGATGGATGTTTGGGTTGCTTCCTCTACTTTGCTACTGTAAAGAGTGCTGGTGTGAACATTGGTATGCACATTTTTGTTTGAATACTTGTTTTAAATCTTTAGGGAATATACCCAGAAATGAAGTTTCTAAGATATATGGCAAATTCTCTGTTGAACTCATTGAGCAAACACCAAACTGTTTTCCATGGTGGCTGAACCATTTCACATTCCCTCCAGCAATACAGGACAGTCCCAATATCTCTACGTCCTTGCTGACACTGGTTACTGTCCATCTTTTGATAGCCATTCTAGTATGTGTAAAGTGGTATCTCATTATAGCTTAGGTTTGCATCTCCCTAATGGTTAATGACAGTGACATCTCTTTTATGTATTTGTTGACCATTTATATTATCTGTAGAAAAGTTTTCTTTTCTGAGAAAGGATTTTGCAGTTTCGAAAATGGAGATGGTAAATTCCATTTAAACTGTGACAATCTTTCTAGCCAAGCCTGGTCTCTTTGAGAAGCTGAGCTTGGACTTGAAACAAACAGCACAAATCCTGCCAGATGCCAATGTCCATGGAGTGAGCTCTTGAGCTATTTCATTCTAACCAGAGTCTTATAGTGTGTCTCTTGACTTCTGTAGCTAAAATGCATGTGTTATCTCTTCTTCCCTCTGCCCGGTCAACATTGTACCTCTTATGTCACAGACTTGATCTGAAGCTCTGTTTTTACATTCATCCTGGCAAGTTACTAGCATGTGCTTCTGAGTTGAACTGTGAGGTTAAGAATCTCATCAAATCTACTTAACCAGTGGTGGAATCTAGGGAAATTTACTTCCTAGTTTCTCTATTTTCTCAGCTTTAGAGGTGTTATGGCCACAGTTCTTGAGTTTGTTGTATTAAATAAGGTAATACATATAAATTACTCAGCCTAGTGTTCAAGTTCTCAGCATGAAGTATTTTCCTATTGAATGGCAGTCCCCTTGGACTGACAAGAAGACTCCACCTGAGTCCCTTCATAAGTCCTGGATAAATATCCCTCCTTCATATCCTCAAAATACTGTTGTTAATGCTATCTTTAAAAACATTGGGACTCAATACATAATTTCTGCAAGTCATGTGAATGAGCAAATTAATTTTCAATTTGTTATGCTATAATTCAATTCTGGGAATACAGATTATATTATATTTATATTTGAACAGGAAATTTAATAATATACTTTTTCATTGAGTGCCTAAAATAGGTCAGGTACATACTAGTAGGGGTTCATGTTTATTGTTCCAAATATGAACAATAATCCTTAAAGTTGATATCATTACCTCTATTTCAGAAATTTTTAGTAGACTGAATAGAACTTGTAAAATTGTGATCATTATGTACATTTCTGTCTCACTCCTGCAAAACTAGACTATACAGCAAATGTTTTGAAAATTTGTTAATGACAAGAAGAACATTACACAGGTTGAGAAATTCACATTTGCAATGCTTAATGTAAAGCCAATTATAACATCGAAGTTAAAATTAATTCAGCCTTAAGTCATTCAGATAATTGGATAAATATAATTTATATTTAATCAGATTTAATTAGTATGTTTTTATGTATCAATTTCTAAAGAAGAAAAAAAAAACTACTGCCCATTTTTTTCCCATATTGACTTGGAGAAAAAAATAAATAAATTTTTGTTTCAGGTGTTTGCTGCAGCCTCCCAGATAATTATTTATTTTTTATTTTTTGAAATTACTGACAGTGCTGTCTCAGATCTTTGTGGGTGGCCGTTGAGAGAGCTTTGTAGTCTCTTGGGCCTGACCTCTGAGATCTATGCTCCACCTCGTGCCAAAACACACGACTTTTTCACTTGTTCTCCCACCTATATATTCCAATTTTTATGTTATCTTGGTGTATTATATCAATAATACACATGAACTCTTTTGAGACTATAATATAATAGACACTTGTGGTTGAACCTGTGTTCCCTGTAAGATACTTGAGCTTTGACTGTCCCTTGTATGACCAGGTTTCCAATGGTAGTTAAAGAGCTGGACAAGATTTTAATCCATCCAGAAGGGATGATTGAGTTTAATTACCTCATTTCTCATGCATTGATATAGTCATGTAAATGAGAAAGCATTAATGAATGTGTATACACATGCACACATATGCACACACACATGAACATATGTACATATTCCAGATGTATCTAATTGTAAATGGGGGTTGTGGAATGGCTCCGGGGTGGAGCCTGTGCTTAGCTTCTCCAAAGTCCTGGTTTTGATCCTCGGCACCAAAATAAGTTAAAAATGAATAAATAAATAAATATACAAAATGGCAAACTGGGCTCAAGTTCAGGGAAACGATTAAGGTTATTCCAAAAATTTTGCAAGGTAAATATACTTTGAAAGATAAGTAATACTAACAGAAATGTAAACTTTAATATTCTGTGAACTAAGTGAAACAGACAATTTGATCATGCTCGCCAGGGGCTGGAAACACAGGTCCCCTCTACAACCATCTGGTGAATCCTTATAATGTCAGAAGTTTAGTTGATAGCAGCTTCATTAGAACTATTCTTTCAAAGCTCATTGTGAGTTTATTTGATCTTGCAGGGCCCATCTGGACATTCACAGAGAAGTCTTCACCTCTGAAAATGAGCATGCTTTTTAGTGTGTGTGGGCTGCTACAGGATGGGTCACCATGAGTACAGGGACTGGAGAAACTTTGGCAATGGTGCTTAATAAGCAGGTACTAGGCAGTAGGGAGTGGTTAAAGCATTGCTTAAAACGTCCCAGTGAAGCATAAACATTTATGGAATTAATAAGATGCTGTGACTTCAGAGGCTACCACTCTATAAGAATTGACTATGGGCCCCATTAGGAGATGTCAGTAGCTGCTACTCATATATACTTTTGAAATAAAACAAAGTTATATTTATTCACAACAGGAGTAGCTATAAAGAATTGAGTAGACTGTAAAGCAGATAGCTAGATATTTTTAATTGAACTCAGACATTTAAACAGAATATTGATAAGGAAATTTAAAATATGATACCTGTTTCTCCTATGTGTGGTTTTCAGCTCTAACATTCATGAATATTTCTGGCTGCATAACGCACATAACTAATTCTTTGTCTCCCTTGGAAACAAAGAGTGATATAGGTGGATCTGGGAATGGCTAGAGGAAATTCTTCCAGATGGAATCACAGTGAACACATGAATGACTCTTTAGTGTGTATCTCTGCTCGCTTCTTCTCTAATGGTAGAAATTTTAAGTGGTCACTAGTGCTAGGTCTTGAATTCACTTGTGAACCATGGCTGTGGGTTTGTGGGAAAGTAGCCATCAAATAGGTAAAGACTTGCAGGAGAAGCAATGGTCAGTTCTTTGGTGTCTATGGTTTTGTCAAGTGCAAAGCTCTGTTTGAATTTACATCACTAAATTTGTTTCTGAAAGTGTTTTAAGTTAGGAAATATGCTTGTAGAGAAAAAGGGGATAAAGTGTTTTTGGGAAATACAACATGAAGTTATGCCTAGAGGAGTGGCGATCTTTACTACTTATTGAGAATGAGTTTATCCATGCTAAACTTAGGTTGAATTTGAACTGCATGGACTTGATTTTCTTTAAGTCATATCCCTGATTCCTCTATTGCCAGCTACACTGGCAGGTATGCTGTTGGTGAGCAAAAAATGCATGTCAAAATAAACATCCTGACAAATTAAGGATGAAAGGAACAGAATGACATACTCATATTTTAAAAAATCTGTGCTGTAAGTTTGGATCTGGAATATCTCCAAAGGCCTGTATGTTGAAGATTTGATTCCCATATTGTAGCATCATTGGGAGGTGGTAAAACCTTTAAGAGGTGGGGTCTAGTGGAAGGAAATTCATTCACTGGGGGCTGTGCTCTTAAAGGGGATTATGAGATGCTGGTCTGTTCCTCCCTCTCTTGTTTCTTGGCCATGAAGTGAGCAGCTTCCTCTACCATATGCTCTCCATGTGGTGCACAGCCTCACCATAGGCCTCAAACAGTGGGCCAACTGACAATGGACTGAAACTCTAAAACTATAAGCCAAAATAAACCTTTTCTCTTATTCAATCAATTACCTCAGGTATTTTGTTACAGTGACAGAAACCTATCACAGTCTACAAGAATTAAGCTTCCCTGTAATATTTGTCTGGCCATCATCCATATAGAATAGTAGAAAGACAAGCAACCAAGCAATTTAAAATAGAATACACTTTTTTTTTCATATAAGGCAGATCACATTTAGGGTACTAAATGCTTTCTCCATTCTGAAATGGACACATTCATTTCTCAGATCAAATTAGCGTGAACAATTTTTTCAAGGAGTAAAATTATTTTTCCCATTGTATGATTCAATGTTTTCCTTACATGTATTTTCTCCAAAAGATTCACATTTTCCCTGCCAACCTCAGAATTCAAATGGGTGTTTTCATGGCTTTGGAGCTTTTGTTTGCATCATTAGAAATCCCTTTTTAAATGAGTGAATTAATTTAGTGGAATTAGGTTAACAAGTTATATCTGAGTGTGCCAGTTTACACTGTGGTTTGTGGTGAGTTTATGGAGGTTTTGTGAGAAAACTCCAAGTGCTGAAAGCAAAAGTTCCTCAGACCGTATTGCCTTTATGTACTAAGCACAGAATTTCCTTTTGTGGTCTGGGGTGACGTGGCTTTGGATAATAAATGTCTGTAACAAGATTTGCTGAGGTCAACTGGAAGACATCATTGACACTTTAAGTGCTTGATTTCACAGCTTTCCACAGTGGAATTGGAAGACAGATATATATATATATATATATAGAAGTGGCATCGCTTTATAATCATGTCCTAATAGACAATAAGTATCTAATCCTTGGTTAACTCTAATATGCCCCCTTTGGGGTATGTGCCCAAGAAGTTGTACATAATAGCTTCTGTGTAAGTTTTGCATTTCTTCATTACTTTTGCATTATCTTGTATATTTCCAACTTTTGGAGGAGGAAAATCCAACTTTATGACTCCCCAGTTATCACAAAAAGTCTTGTTAGGAGCTTGATGATACACTTGCATCTCCTCCCTCCACAGAAATCTACAGCATGCTCACATTAACTGTGGGAACTGTTTTCCATTAATGTGTATCAAGAAGCAGGCAGACCCTTTATTTTGAAAAAATAAAATAAGAAACAATTTCTCTCCCATGTATGCCCTTCCCAATTAGCCTGCTCTCTCAGGCCCCATTGCCAAGTTGTTGGTCAAACTCAGCCTCTCAAAGAATCAATTCCCCTTTTGTCCCAGGACCAGTAACAAATCAGAAGAGATGGGTTTTTGGTAATGAGCTAAAATATTCCAAAAGCTCAAGGCTTCCATTGCAGTTGACCTTTAAGACATGTTGTAGCAGAAAAGTTAATTCACTCTGCACATGTTGCGGAGCAACAGGTGGTAGACAACCACGGGGCCTGCGTGCATTCCTCTGTTTTCAAACTCCTGGCCCCTGGTATTCTGGGATTTACACTACCTCCCCCAGGCCCTGACTGACACGCTAATCGGTGTGCTGGGAAGCACCGAGCTATTGATTCCACTGTAACAGAACACCACCCTGTCAATGAAACTGCAATGAAATGCTTCAGCAACGAAGAAAAGGAAGCATTCGACTGTTGAGCAACTGGAAGAAATTTGCTTGTAGGTAGTGCGGCAGAAATGAAAAGGCTCTCAGGAGCAGGGCCTTGAAAAGCCAGGTTATTAAAAAAGCCACAAAGCTGGAGTCTGGCTGAGTGGAGAAAAATAGTTATGGCTCAGTTAGGCGTGTCTAAAAGGCCATGGGAGGAGGGGTACAGCTTTCAAAATTGCGTTAATCCCTCGAGTACTTAATTTCTTTTCTTTTATGGCAGCTTGTAGTATAGCAACAAGTATTCGAGCAGTTAATAATTTTAAACAGTTTAGCTTACCTTAGGCAATATATCTTCTCCCTTAATTAAAATTTTATTTTAGTGGGAAAAATATTAAAATGACATTAAGATCCATCCTCTTTGATGGGAAGGATATGATAATATGAATATTTTATTATACAAACTATTATTAAGCAGCTGCTGATATATTCTTTCTTGAGCCTCACTTCAGTTGTTTGAAACAGTTGCTATTTCTTTACAATGCCTTGATAGTTTCCTTCTGAAATCTTTGCAAGTGCCACATTAATTAAAGACAGACACCAAATGCTCATCCCATTTTTAATACATTGAGAGAGGAGATCCATAAGCCAGGTTAAAGTATTAGTAATTCATTGAAAAATTTAGCCTTTTGAAAGAACCCCAAGCATTCATCAAAACATCAACCTTAATTATCCTGGTTAAATATTCCCCATTGAAAAGAAACATCCCACCTAGTACAGTTGTCAGAACTTAAAAAGAAATCTAGAAGGTAGAACTGATATTTGCAACTTTCGTAACCTTGTAGCTACCTGTTGGCTAGGGGTGTGTGTGGTTAACTGTGCACAAGTTTTTCTGGAAGTGTTTAAAGAGTTAAGCAGTTGGATCTCATCAGAGTATGGAATTTTAATAATAAATCAGATCTTCGAAAATTACCCCAAACTGGACTAGACAGAAAATAAGCATCAATTTTCATCTGAATGTCCCCTCCCATCCCTGTACCTTGCGCCCATCACTATGGTACTGAAGTGCTCCTTCAAACTAATTAATTTCAATTTCCATTGTGTATTAGAAGGACACATTTATCATCTCCTTCCCTGCTGAAGCCAATAATTGATTGGTCAGTGGCAGTTGGTAAGATCCTCCTCCTGGAAAGATGAGGGAAGGCCTGGAAGGTAGGGGTAACTGAGGATTTGTTTTCAAAGCTGGAGTTGTTTATGGTTCTTGTGACTCTGAGGATGGAGTAATTCAGTCTGGACCATTTTGTTCTGCAAAGCTGGCTACCCTGTGCCTTCTAACCAGAGTTAGTGCGTATGTGAGCTTCAGGGGATGATAAGTCACACGAAGAGTAAAAGACGGAAAAGTGTGTGTTTTGGTTAGAGGGTATGGGGCACACATGGAAGTGTGGGTTTGAGTGCCGCTTCAGCTACTAACTGGTGGGTCCCTTGGAAGATTTACTCATCCAAGAAGGAACCCAATTATTTTGCCTATAAACTAGAGAGGGAGGATTTATTCAATAAATATTTATCGAATGTATTCATTAGATAAAATGAATTGTAGTAGGTTCTGAGGGTTCAAAAGTGAGCAAAAACAGGCAGCCTCTGCCTGGAGCCAAGAGGAGATAAATGAATGCACCGGCAGAGCAAAGGGAATGTTCAGGAGACACAGCCAGACAGATGCTGGGTTGGGAGGCCTCAGGGAGGAGTGAGGGCAAGCTTGCTGTGAAAGGTTGCAGATGGAGGTGTGAGGTCCAGGTATGGGGCACTACCAGGTTTAAGTTGGAAAGAGATTTGCCAGGAACTTGGCAGAGAAAACCAAATATGGAAATGGGTCCAGTAGGGGGACGCTGTTGTAGTAAACCAATCCATTCTGATGGTTTCCTGCACTAGAACCAGGCCCCTTGGGGTAAGGATGGATGAGTGGAACCAGAGTTTGAAGAGAATTTGATACATCAAAGGGGACCATGAGGTCTGTCTTCTCTCTATTACCTCTGAAATTCTGTGATTTTCTGAGGTGGGATAGTTGCAGAGAAAGGCATCTAGGTCACCTTTGGAAGATGGCATCAGGTAGAGAAGATATCATTAGCTGACCCTGACCCCAGTTTAACTGTTTGCTAGTGGAGTCTAGTTTATTTATACAAACCTCAATTTCCTATTGTGAATTTGTGCAATGAGAATTCCTTTCATGGTTGAAAAGAGCATTAGAGGTGACATTTCTAGCATGGCACTGGATACAAGGAAGAGCTAGACATTTTTCCTTTTAAAAATGTGACACAAAATTTGTTGTGATGAGATATTCATGCATATTGTCCTAGGTCAAAACAAACTATTGTTGCAGACTGGAGTATCTGTATATAAAATCTACTTCATAAATGATTGTAGAGAACAGTGAGTATTGTTTAGAGGCACAGCCGCCTATATATCCAAGGGCATTTTGCTCTATGCCAGGAGCTCAATGAAGTCAAGTTATATACAAGGTTTTCTAGAGAAAGCTCTCAGATCTCTCTGCTAAGACTTCTTTTTGGCAGCAGTGGACAAGTGACTTAATGTTATTCTGTGGTTGCTTAGGAAAGGAACTTCCTGAACACTGTTTGTGGTAACACAGGGATTGCCTCCTCTACAGGAATATGTGTTCCCTGCAACCAGGACAGACTGATGGTGCTGTAAGAAGAAACTTCCTGTGTGTGTGTGTGTGTGTGTGTGTGTGTGTGTGAGAGAGAGAGAGAGAGAGAGAGAGAGAGAGAGACTTTGAAACTTTGGTATCTTAGTTACTGTTACTTAAATACTGCCCAGTCTACCTTACAACAGATCAAAACTCACAACTTTTGTTACCTAATTGAACTTCTTGTGGCTGTGTCTCTCATGAGACATGAAGGAGGCTGAGAGTATGGAAGAGTGATGAAGCTAAAATTGAAATCTCACTTTGAAACTTTCCTTTGGAAAAAGAAAACACAAGGGAATTTTGAAAGGTTTGAAGATTCTGGGAAACTATGTCTCTACAACTCCATAAAGCGGGGATGATTAGTTCAGCACTTTTAAAGGTTTTTAACGTGATGGTTTCTAATATATAAAGAGGACTCGTGCTTTGTAAACTCACTCATTCCCCCGAACATTCTAAAGTACCTGCATTTCAATTCTAATCTGTTATTCCATCCAAATGCCATGCACACTTTGTGCATTTAAAACGAAACGCTATTTAAAAAGTAACTCTATTTTCCAGGCACTTAAAAACTTATTACTACCTTTCTCCCACCTCCCTGTCCAAGTTTACTTACTTGTTAGTAAATTGGATTACTTTCATCAGTGAAAAGAGCTATAGTCATGGACATAAAGCTAACCATTGTTATAAATACTTGCTTAACATTACCAAAATTCTAAGGTCTCCAGCAAATGTTCATAAAAATGGAGAGGAATTGATTTGGATGATGTGTTTTTTTTTTTTACATTTGCTTACAGGTCTTGAAACTGAACTTGGAGACATCCACCTTAGGAAATGTTAGTGTTTAAAACTATTTGAAAAATGTTGGTCTGTTACAGAGTGGCCATTTGGGGAAGTGAGGAATGTTAGTATTTCCCTTTCAATTTAGCAACTGCTTATTGAGCACTTAAATGATCAATGTCCTGGATCTATTAAGATGACCCAATCCTGCTTCAGAGAATTCTGCATTTTATTCTGATTTAAAGTGAGGTAAGAATGTGCTCATATGAATAATTGGCAGTGGAAAATATGCCAGCTTTATTCAGCATGAAAAAATTAAATCTGGCGTTGAATCCTAGTTTAGTTCATACAAATAGGGTTTCCTATATATTTTAAATGATGTCATCAAGGCTATTATAACCAACTCATGATTTTCTGCATTACTGGAAAACAAGAAAGAATGAGTAAAGAACTTTGTTGGCCAATCCTTTCAACATCCTGCCCAGCCAACAATTTTAAGGGTCTGGTGGGTTTCTGATTTCTACCTTTATCTTCCTGAAGGGTTGCTAATAAAGTTATGACTGTGGCCAACAGCAGATGATGAAGGAAAATAAAGACCTACCTGATAATTATCCCCTGAATAATAATGAAACATACAGACACTGGCTGCTAAAGAGATGAAATCTGGTTGGTAAATCAATTAAAGCCCTTGGAGGAGTCTGCTCTGATGGAAAACAAGGACTGCTGGCAGCAATCTCAACTCTGTACTACTTGGGGAATCACTCTGTTCTTCAGGTCTTAGACTGTCTTCTATGAGCACCAAAAAGAATAAGAAATGCTCAAGTTCATATGGTTATGTAAACTCCCACTGGAACCTTTACAATCTGCTTTGCTATAATTACCACTCTCTTGGCTTCCTGAAACACAGCTTCTTTTCTCCTTAGTCTCCACTAACTCTGATTATTTATTTGTTCTCATGTGTGCTTTTCGCTTCTCTTTCTGGAATTATTCACCTCCTTGCTTACTGTTCATAAGTGGGTGACATCTCAAACCATGGCAGATCTACAGCCTTGTCTCAGTCAAGATTCTCTTCTAACCAAGAATAGAAATGATCTGAAGCCACCTCGCCAAAAAGGGAGAAGGAAAAGAAGAAACAGATAGAGAGAGGTGGTAGGTCTTGGGATAAGCTGAGGCAGGAGCTAGGGGAGAGGGCAGGAACCAAGGTGGCTTCTTTCTGAGTTCCACTCATTGGCTCACACTGCTCATATTAAGGGCTTCTGCTCTCTAAGAATCTACTTCATTTTCATATTTCTGCATATTTTTCTTCCTATTGATGAGATTTGCTTCTATGAGATCTTTCTTTTTGTTTTTATTTGTTTTGAGTGTACCTGTCCTCAGTTCAAGCCAGCCACAGAGATCAGTTTGCATCGCTGAATCCCAAATCTGAATCCTTAGATGATTCTATCAGTGGTGGCCAGTGGAACAGAATCATCTGCATCATAGACACATCTGCTGAGAGGTCTCCATGCAGTAGAAGTGATTGCTGACCTGATCATTCCAATGTCTCCCACATCCCAAAGTCAGCCCTGTCACCTATGTTCTTGATCTACAATACAGTCAGCTCTCCTATCCATAGATTTGAGGAGGAAAAAATTCTAGCTATACAGAATATGTACAAACTTCTCTGTTGTCATTTTCCCCTAAACAGAATATATAATTATTTATACAGCATTTGTATTTTATTAGGTGGTATAAGCAATCTAGAGATGATTTAAAGTATAAGGGAGGATGTGTATAGGTTAAAGGCAAATGCTATACCATTTTATATTAAGACTTATGCATGCATGGATTTTGGTATCCATAGATAGCCCTGGATCTAATCTCCCATGGATATGGAGGGAAGATTATTTGATGTCCACCATGAATGAAATTTACCATCCTTGTACCTTTAGTCTGACCATCCTCTCCACCTTTCCCATTTCTACAAAAAGAAAAACAAAATCGGTAATACCATAATTCCCTTCATTCTCAGGCTTTAAATCTCACTTATTTATAACTCATTTTGGTCCATATTTCCTTGCTGTTAATCATTATACCTCATAATCCTTGCAAAACACCACATAAATTGATTTTTCCCTCTTTTTGTATCAGTTTCCTAATCCATATTTGTTTTTTCACTTTGCTATCTTGCTAGATTTGCTTCTCATCTGTCTTGTGTTGTTTCCATCTTTCCATCTGAGTGATTCTTTCAAACTATCAGCCCCAAATTCTGTTACCACCATGACGTAGGACACTTGGGAATTGACCTTGAGTGCCATTGCATTTATTTCACCTTCATTCCTCTAATTTCCATGGTTTTCCTGGCCTTCTGATGGCACTTCTGAGAGCTGGACACTTTTGCCCACAGCCCTGGCCTCCTCATGTCCCTCACCTCACCTCTCAGAAGTGTTTAGGTTTTTCTGAGTTGAATTATTTTCCCGGAACAATTTTCCCTAAAGAAAATGTTTTCTGTGGTTAAGGGCCTTAAGTTTGTGATATTAATAAAAAAATAAAAATGTGAGCTTTTAATGAAATTATCTTTGTATTCCTTTGACTGAATTTTCTATTGAAGGACAATCATCAGCTACACTGATTAATGGTTCCATTAATAGGTTTAAAAGGTTATATTTCTAGGTCTTCTCTTTAGAGGCCCACTGTGGGTTTGCATCTTGATATCAGCCACACCATCAACATCCCCCTTTGGAGGGAAGATGCTTTTCATGATTATATGTGAGAGGCTAACACAGGATAGAACCTAAATAGATCAGGATCCTTGAAATATTCCAGCAAGATGCCCCAGGGCCTGCACTAAATCAACTTGTCTGCCTACAATGAAGAAAACTGAGAACATTCATTTTAGTATGAAAATTAATTTTAATGTATTTAAAATCACATTCCAAAACAATCATTCGCCACTAATGGTGAAATGCTAACTGCACTACTTCTACTTTATTACAAACTACTTGAAGTTTTGTTCAAATGGTCCTCGGCTTACTGTAAGTTTTAGATTAGCTGTGATATCAGAGCTGGCATGACCGACGGCAGCTGTTAATGCAACACATGCCTATCATTTGCTGTTGACAGGCATTAATAAAAACCTAATTTGAGGAAATTATGAAAAACCTACTCATTATGCAATCTGGTTTATGTTTTGGCATGTGGCAATCATTGGCTTGATAGCCGAGAAACCTTCATTTCCAGAACTTTATAGCCTATGTTTCAATTGCAGAACCAGCCAGAGCCCCTTACCTCTCCCATGTGTTTGATCTTCTAATTGCCTCAAGACACACACAGGTTTGCTTTATGATGCTGCAGGCCTCAGCCTGAGCCCTGCCGTGATGTACACTGGGATCTAGCTAGCACTGCCATCAGAAACAGGTACTTGGCTATTACAAGAAACTTAATTCGGACCTGTCTATCAAGAGCTCTCACCTGAAAGTCCCCCACCCCCACTAAGTTGTTCCTTATGGTCTCTTTGGACTTTCTAATGGTTCTACTGTAGTAGAAAATTCCCTCCAGCCTAGATGAAAAATTTCCATTAGTATTTAGTTTGCAAAAAAACCAAGTGCAGAGTGACCTATGCATGACTTGTAGTTACCATTTAACTCAAATATAGATAATAAAACAAACACATTTAAATATCTGATTTATTTTAGTTAAAAGAGACTTTTCTTGTAAATGGTATCCTATTAAATTTGTCCAAGATATAAAAATGCAGGTTGGAAAGGGTTAGGAAAACCTTAAAATAATCTGACTCTAGAGTCTGTGCTTCCTGCTAATTCTGTTCTTTTTGTAAATTATTGTTATTATTTTTTTTAATTTTTTTTTTTAGTTGTTGATGGACCTTTCTTTTATTCATTTATTTATATGTGGTGCTGAGGATCCAACCCAGTGCCTCATGAGTGCTAGGCAAATGCTCTACCACTGAGCCACAACCCCAGCCCCTTTTTCTAAATTATTAATATTAGACTTTAAAGAAAACAGTTGACAATTCTGTATTTGCAAATAAGAATTGGCTCCACCCACTGGCCTTTGACTGATGTCATCATAAAAATTCCCAGATACTCAGTGATGGCAAAGTGTAAACTTAAACTAATCAAACAGAATTGTTCTTGAAAAAAAATTCTCTTTTTGTTTTATCTGTCTTATCTTTTCCTGACTTGTCAAAAGATAAGTCATGGCCCTTCCTTTCTCCTTTCCTTCTTTCCCTCTTGTCCTTCCTCCTTTCCTCCCCTGCCCTTCATCTCTCCTTGCCTCCTTTCCTCTCTTTCCCTTCCTCCTTCTCTCTTGTCTCTCTCTTTCCTTCCCTCCATCTTGTTCATCCCTCCTTTCCTCCCACTCCTCCCCTTCCCCCCTTGTCCTCCCTTCCTTTCTTTCTGTCCCTCCGTCCTACACCATCATCCTCCTTCATCTCTTTCCTCCTTTCTTTCTCTTGGTATCTGATTTCAATTGATCATGAGTGTCACAAGCATTTTCTTTTATTTCAATTAGATAATTTTAAGTCTCAAAGCAGCAAAGATGGACACAATGATTTGCCTAACGCATTAGTACGTAAAAGCCCAATTTAATTAGGAATCATGGATGAGATTTAAGAGTGGAGCTGGAAAGCCTTGGTATTGGCAGTGAGCACATCCCTCTCTGGCAGGCTGTTTGCAGTCTGCGTCTCTGCTCTTATCTCACAAGTTCCAATGTGAATATTCATTCATCTGACTCAAAACCATGCCTTCCAAAATTGGAGAGGATGAGAGGAATCCTTCTGAGAAGGGCCACATTTTAAAAACTTTACTTATTTATTTTGATGTGATGAACACATATCATAGAGTGTTAGAGTTAAGACGGCTGAGACCATCTCTGTAGAAAAATTGACTTTATATAGCTATAGATATACCTGTTTACATATAAATCTGTATTCATTTTGAGTTATGCATTGGACACATTATGATCAATGTAAACAATCAAGATGTATAACATTTCAATCACCCACAAATTTGTGTCATGAAACTTTCTAGAATTTGCTATAAGTGGTATTATATACCAAGTGCTTCTTTGTATCTGATGTCTGAGTCAGTGAACAGTCTTATGATTCATGTCGTTGTGTTTTTCAGTAGTTCATTCCTTTTTGTTGCTGAGCACTATATTGAATGCTTGAAGTGCAATCGGCTTATCCTTTCACCTGTTGATGGACACTTGGGTTGTTTTGCACTGTCGGAAATAGAACTACCACCAACATTCCTGTATAGGCCTTTGGGGGCACATATGTTTCCGTTTCTCTTGGGTAAATACCTAGGAGTACATTGCAGGGTTACATATCAAGTGTACGTTTATCTTTCTAAGACGCTGCCATCTCATCTCTTTTCCAAGTGCTTTAACCATTTTAGACATCTGTGGAAACACTTGCTGTTGCCAGTCTTTAAAATTTCTAATTGTTTTAGCATGTGAGTAGTGGTATCTTATGGTTTTAATTTGTATTTTCCAAATACAAATTGTATCAATACAATTTCCACTGATGCTGAACATCTTTTCATGTGTTTTTATGAAGCATCCATTCAAATCTGTTACCTATTTTTAAGTTATATTGTCTGTTCATTGTTGAATTATTATCAGTTTTTAAAATTATACATTTTGTATACATGTTCTCTGTTGTATATGTGCTTGGCAAATATTTTATCCAAATATCTAATAGCACAAGTCATCATTATTATTTTTAAAAATTTATCATTTATTTTCAACTACTTATTTCTTCAAATGTATTCTCTAATAATTTTTGGAATAAATTACTTTAGAGCTTTAACAAAAAACGCAATTAAATGTATCAATAATCCAGAAAAAACTTAGACAAGTTTATGTCATCTTCCCTTCCAGTCGTGTATTATGATTTTCTACTTATTAATTTCTTAGATTTTAAGCAAAATTTATGTTTTTATTGCAGTCATGAATATTTATTTTAATGCTTAAATAGTTTTCCACCCTATTGTCTGTTACTTTGGAAAGTCCTTATTTTTGAATAATTGTTGCACTTCTTGGGCTAAATTATTTTTCAGTAATGACTCACAAGTCTCACTAATTTAACATAATAAATATCTATTTATTCAAGCGCTCTGCTTGTCTGGACAACTCTTTGGGGAAACTCCCCTCCATGTTTCAGCTCAGTGACCTAGGTCACATCTACCCTGGGTTATCTTAATATTAACATATGTTTTAACAATCTCTTCAGCCAGGGAATTGGAGAATTGTGCATTGGTGAGTAAAATGCTTTGGCCTAAAGATAGAGTTGAGTCACTTCTGCTAACATTTCGTGGCCATAGTTAGTCACACGGCCACCATTAACTTTTTTTTTTTTTTTTTGGCTCCGGGGATTGAACTCAGGGGCACTTGACCCACTGAGCCACATCCCCAGCCCTATTTTGTGTTTTATGTAGAGACAGGGTCTCACTGAGTTGCTTAGTGCCTTGCCGTTGCTGAGGCTGGCTTTGAACTCGTGATTCTCCTGTCTCAGCCTCCGTAAGTGCTGGGATTACAGGCTTGCTCCACCACGCCTGGCTACTCAGCCACCATTAACTTTAAGGCAAGCAGGAAGTCACATACCCAGAAGCAGAGAACAGAATATTTGCAAACATCAGTCACATGCTCCATCTTTATTTCCTTGACTGAACTCTCTTGTTAGACATAAGAATATTTCATTTGATTTTTAGGGGGTGCTAGGTAGTTTGAATAATGCTATTGCCTATTAAAAATTAATGTGGAATTGTTGGAAACTTTCAAAATGGTTTAAAATAATTTTAGTGATGAAGGACATTCTAATTTTTTACTGTAACTTAAAGGATGTACCTCAAACCAATATATGTGAGTTGTGCTATGTTTTGATATAAAAAAGCAGAAATGGAAAAAGCTTCAAAACAGAATATAAAAAACTTGCACTAGAAAAAAATACTGAATTTTCCAAATGACTTTAAAGTCCATTTAAAAAATCATTTGATATTTCTTCCATGGCCTAATGGTATTATGAATGATATTAGTGTATTGTTTTGTACTTAATTGTCCTTATATTAATAGACTAAATATTCCTTAATTATTTTGTCTTTGAATGTGATATGCGTGACTTATATAATAATGGTTTTTATTAATATTAAAAATTGACATGCATCTAGAATTTTCTCGTTTGTGCTATATTTATCAGGTTTCAAGGTATCACATTTATTGACTTTAAAAATGAATTGAGAAGCCAGGCATGGTGGTATTTACCTGTAACTCCAGCGACTTAGGAGGCTGAGGCAGGAAGATTGCAAATTTGAGGCTAGCCTCAGCAACTTAATGAGACCCTGAATCAAAATTAAAAAAATACATAAAAAAAGATTGGGGATGTAGCTCTGCAGTAAAGTGCCCTTGAGCACCAGAGAGAAGGGGAGGGGGGAGGGAAAGAGAGAGAGTGAGAGAGAGTGAGAGAAAGCTTTTTTTCCTCATACTCTGAAATAGCTTATGTGATCTGGGAAAATAAAAAATAAATATGTCTATCAAATCATCTAGGCATCTTACTCAGACTTTAAACATTGCAGTTTTGTTATTTTTTCCTTTCTCTTTTGTCTGTTTACATGCATGCACATGTAAACTTTGAATTGATTTTTTGTGGTTTAAACATCCTCAGAAACTTTGTAATCTCTTTGTATTTTCAAATCTTCAAAAATTTAGATATATAATTTTACGCCTTTTAAAAAATAGTTGTTTCTACTGATTTGACATTTGCTACCATTTTTTGTCTCCCAAGTTGATTCTTATTTTTTAAAATATTTTTTTAGTTGTAGATGAACACAATACCTTTATTTTATTTATTTACTTTTATTTGGTGCTGAGGATCGAACTCAGTGCTTTGCACATGCTAGGCAAGTACTCTATCACTGAGCTACAACCATAGCCCCCCATGTTGATTCTTGTATTTATTGTTCAGTTCTACTTTATTTCTTTATTCTAGTATATCAGAACCATTCTTTAGATCTATTATGCTTTTTCTCCTGTGTTCTTTGATATTCACTTTGTTGTTGTCTGACATCTGATTTGATTT
Source organism: Geosciurus inauris (assembly GCA_004024805.1). Lineage (NCBI taxonomy): Eukaryota > Metazoa > Chordata > Mammalia > Rodentia > Sciuridae > Geosciurus > Geosciurus inauris. The sequence goes on from PVHX01002003.1 coordinate 166,365, forward strand.
CATTTCCCATTTAATTATATTTGTATCTACAAATTTCCCTCTGAATACATCTTGTCTACATTATTTACCTTAAGTTATGTAATGATCACATATATAATACATTCTAACTTGCCTGTCATTTTATTTTGCTTTCCTCTGTGAGATAATTCCATGGTTAGGATGCATAATATTTGTTTCTTATGATGTAATGCTTTGTTATTTATATTTGATTGTGTGGATTCAAAGATGTAATATGTACAGTTTCTGTTTACTGAGATTACTTTGAAGTCTAACTCTCGCACAATTAGTATAGGTCTGTGATTTTCAAATTTCAGGGTACACAGAATTTCTGAGGTGCTCATGAAAACGCCTATGTCCATGGGTAGAGAATTTCGTTTTTTGCCAGTACTCAGTTGATCCCAGTATAAATCCATTCAAGAAATGTAACTATATATGATGGTTGGACACTTGAATAAAATCTGTATTATCCATTTATAGGGACAAAGTTTAAGAATGTATAATGAGTTTTTAAAATTATTTTAATTCTTAGAAAGAACTCCTGACATTTTAAGAATGAGCTTTAATACAGGAAATTAGGTATTTCCAAAGCATTGGAAACACTGTTGGAAACACTGAAGGAATGGAACCCAGGCTGACCTTTGAGGGAAGCTCTCAGACTGCACAAGATTGGATCTGGCAAGGAGGCTACTCTTCATTAGGGCACTGGCATAGCGGCAGCTGCCTCTGGCATTCAAGAAGCCACAGAAAATAGGTGCTAGAACACTGCTGCAATCAATGTTCAGTTTCCAGTCTTGTTTGCAGATAGAAATGGCCCAAAAGAATCAGAGATCTGATGAGTGCAAGGCTTTCTTCTGCCTCCCATCTCCTATGCAGGTCCACCTAACCCAGAGCAAATTCACACCCAGAAGTAAAGGAGCCTGGAGGTCATAGCTTTTAGCTTTTCAATTTCTCCCACTGGAAGGATGATGAGTTAGAATATGAAATAGCTTCTATTAGGGATATGATAGTGATCAAGAAGTGGGAAAAAAAGATTAAATGCGATGCCTGGAAGGGGAAATTCATTCCCTATTAATAGGTGGTTTATGATGGAGAAAGGTAAGTTAAAGGTGGCTTCAACCATTGGACCACGTGTAACTGCAAGTTTGAGGCTATCTTTGAACAAGATACTAAAGCCAAAGGCTGTATGTGTGTGTGTGTGTGTGTGCATGTGTGTGTTTAAAGGGATAAAAGTTGAGACAAATAAGAAATGTATTTTTTTAAAAATTTCAAGTTCAAGTTAACACTACACTATTGAGAGAACATTTAGAATATAATGGAATATCCAAACTTGCCAGAAAGAAAGAAAAGTAACTATAGATATAAGCCAACTATACATTCAATAAATATGAAAATCATATCCTATAATATGGGCATCAGAATAAGTATAAAAATATAAATTAGGGACATTATTTTAAGTTCAAGAACATAGGAATGTATGAAAAGCATTTTAGAAAATTATATATCAGGAAAAGTTGCTCACTGTATGAGGCTGTAAAAGGCATTTGTTGTAGTTTTTATTCTATTGTTATGTAATATGTTGCATGAGAAAATAATTTAATGTGCTTTGAATTTGTTCTCTACAAATATGATGTACAAATTAGCTATTGCTGTGAAAAAAAACCCACCCCAAGACTCACTGTCTTGATATATAAGCATTTAGTTTTCTCATAAGTTTTCAGACCAGCCAGGTGGATCTTCAGGACAAGATTGGGGTTACCCCTATGCCATAGTCACTTGATGTTTGGGGAGGCATCTCTAGCTTTGGCTATCACTTTTACATATGTATGAGTTGGCTAGCTGTGGGCTAATCCAGGGCATCTTTCTTTAGGACAAAGGGCATCTCTTCTATGTGATCTTGTAGCTTCAGTCTTGTTTGCTTAAAAAGAGATGTTTCAAGAGAAATAATGGAAGTGTGCGAGGCATCTTAAAGCAATAGGTTCAAAACTGGAAACTGTCATGTTTTGTCTGTTTGAGTAACAAGGTCAACTGAGATTTAAGGAGTAGGATAAAAAACCTGGAAAAATAGATAACAAAACTACATATGGTGGCAGTTATTTTTGGGTAAAGGAGTAATGGGTAATTCATACCCTTTTGCTAAAATTAAGAAATTTTGTATCTTCAGCTTTATGATTATATTAAAAACCTACATTTAAAATATATTCATTACTTAAAAAATATACTTCTACTGGGCGCAGTGGTGCATACCTGTAATCCCAGCACTTTGGGAGTCTGAGACAGGAGAATCACAAGTTCAAAGCCAGCCTCATTAACGGCGAGGCACTATGCAACTCAGCAAGAGACTGTCTCTAAATAAAACACAAAATAGGGCTGAGGATGTGGCTCAGTGGTCGAGTACCCCTGAGTTCAAAAAAAAAAAAAAAGAAATATAATTCTTATTATAAAATAAAGTATGAATTCATTTGTAGCTTGAGTATGAGCTGAGGTAACCCACTGGCTGAGAATTTAGCAAAAACTGACTTGAATATCCTTTTCTAAAATTATTGTTAAAATTTTCATAAATTGGCCCTTTTGAGATTTTTATGAATTTCTAGGAAATTAGGTTATTTTTATTCTACCCACTGTTCCTGTCCAATTTTCTAACTTTCTCATGGCATTAACAGTAAGTAGGCTTTTGGGAACGCACAGATATTACTGAGGGTTTGGGAAGAAGTCAGAACTAACATGAGAAATAACTATACTACATCACACAAAACATGACTTAAGATGTTAGGTGCATTTGTCAGTTAGATTTTCTTTCTGGCCCTGCCCTGTTCAATTTCCTTGAGCTCCTAAAAGTCAGCCCACTTGCCTGATCCATCCACCTTCTCTGGGCAACTTTAACATCTTCTCCTTTCCTATGCTGTTCCCAAATCCAAGAATTCTTGATTTTTTCCTCATTTAAATCAGTTTTACTGATGCTATTTTTTTAAAATATGTCTTTCCTAATATGTCTTTCAAAGGAACTCATCCTTTTAGCCCAAAGCATATCAATAAAATACTTTGCCTTAAACATAAAGAAATGGGATTGATTTTGTAAAGATGTATGTGATATAATTCCCTAAGGAAAGGATAAAACTAGAGTTATTATGGTTTAAAACTGTATAAAAATTGTCTACATATGCATTTATTCAGCAAATATTTTTAAAGACTCTTCCATCTTTCAGGCAGTATGCTCAGCCCTAGGAGTATATTCTTAACCTTATGGAGCTCCCCTGAGAATACGGTCTTGTTTTCTATAGGTGCTGAGAGAATAAAATATAGCTCTCAATGTCTGACTTACAGTTTTCCTCAAAGTTTTCATGTTATTAAAAACAGTAAAGCATATATAACAATTTCCATGAGATATAATAGTAGTGAGACCTGCAATCAAAGTGAAAAACATCAGTGATGAACATTTACAAACATCTCAGTGAAGAAATGATGAAATAACCATGTAACAAGTCCTAATTGTATACTTATTGCTGAGCAGCATCCTTGTGGAGGCAGGATGAATTAAGAGGAGCTCAATTCCTACTTCCTTGACCTCAGATATCTCCCTGCCAACCAGGGCAGACAGAGTGTATCCATAGGAAGAAATCACAGAACACTTGGATGCTAAATGTTGGATTGGAGCTATAATTCCAATGACCATATTAATAGAAAAAAGTCCATGAGTCAAAATGTTCCACAGAAACAGGTGTGGATTCATGTGAACAGAGTCAAAAGTATTCTGGTGTACCTCAAACTGGACTTAAAATTGAGTCAACTTGTGAATGAACAAGCCGCACAGTATTTGTGTCTCAAAACTAGATGGGCCATCAATAAATCACATAAAAATCATTTATTTTATTCTTTTTTTTTCCTGGCATATACCCATCTCTTGTGCTCTTATCCCTATTCAGTGCTGTTATCTTTACATGGATGAGAAGATATCTCATTGCAATCCTTTACAAAGATTTTAACAAGTTAAAATCTACACATTCCTTTATGGGAGACAGTCTAACCTTCAAGAAGGAAAGAGGTTGGGGGTGGTAGTGGAATTCAATAGCCCATTCAGTGTTGAAATGGGAACACTAAGGCTACTCTTTGGATAAATTCATGCCAGATTTGGCCTGCAGCTCTTGCTGGGCAGTTCCCAGATGAGAGCAGGCCTTTAGCCTGTGGTGAAGAAGCGCGGAATAATGCCTCTTTGAATTAGTTTCAAAATAGTGCTGCAATGCAGACTGACAACTTCTGATGCCAAATTGTAAGAACAACACATAATAGCAGTCTGTTAAAGTACTCATAGTATCACTGAAGGATATGGTTATTAATATAAATTAAAAACCATGAAAAGAAACCAGAATAAACTGGCATCAGATGACAAGCCTAACAGTAAAACAACAGAGTTGTTTTTTTTAATCAAACTAAGTATATTTAAAATAAAAATATAATAGTCCAAACTTATCCTTGGAGGAAAATTTCCAAGAACCCCTCCAGTAGATGCCTGAAACTACAGATAGTACTGAACCCTATATATACTATATTTTGCCTTCTATATAAAGTTTGATTTATAAATAAGGCACAGAAAAAGATTAGGAATATCAAAATAGAAGAATTAGAAGAACATACTGTAGTAAAAATTATGTAAATATAGTGTCTCTTAAAATACCTTACTGTACTATATTCACCCTGCTCTTTGTACAATGCGTAACTGATGAGGTGAATTACATATGCATTGTGACATAGCATTAGGCTACTATGTAAGAGATACTTAATCATAAGCGCTGCAATACCACAACAGTTGATCTGATAACAAAGCTGGCTACTAAGTGATGAATGAGAGGGTAGCATATACGGTGTGGATTTGCTAGACATAAGGATGATTCATATTCTTGGGCAAAATTGACTAAGATTTTATCACACTGTTCAGAATGGTGCACAATTGAAAATCACAAATTTTTTATTTTTGAAGATTTTCATTTAATGTTTTTGTACTGTGGTTGACTTCAGGTATCTGAAACTTAGGAAAGCCAAACCACAGATAAGTGGGGCAGAAGAGACTGATGTGATGAGATAAGTAAATGGTTGGTAGGGCTGGGGTTGTGGTTCAGTAGTAGAGTGCTTGCCCCTCACGTTTGAGGCACTGGGTTCGATCCTCAACACTACATAAAAATAAATAAATAAAATAAAGACATTGTGTCCATCTACAATTATTAAAAAAAAAGTAAATGGTTGGTATGTAATTTTTACTTATATATAGCTTTCCTGGGTAAATTTCAATAAATACAGCATGTTTGTAAACACAACAAAATAAATTACTGAAAATGTGTGCATTCTACTTTGTGAAGTATATAAAGTAGACCATCACATAATAGAATGTAACTTTTAAAAAACTGATAAAATTACATTTATTTATCATGTACAACATGGTGTTTTGATGTGTATATACATTTTGAGATGATTAAACTTGGCTAATTGACAAATGCTCCCAATAGTTATATTTTCTATGGTGAGAATTCATAGTTTTAATTCTTTTTGAGTTTTTCAAGAATACCATATATTGTCATTAACCATAGTCATCATGCTGTGCAATCTTTTGAACTTAGTTCTCCAATCTAATTGTAGTTATGTATCTTAGACCAACATCCCCCCTTCTTTTTGCCTCTGTTAACCACCCCAGTATCTTGTAATCCCTATTCTATTTTCTACTTCTAGTTGGTCAACTCTTTAAGATTCCAAGAGTGAAATCATGTGGTACATGTTTCTTTGTGGCTGGCTTATTCTACTTAACCTAATGTCCTCCACTTTGTGGATATAACATTTAAGATTACAATTAGTTCTGAGCTAATCAGAAGCATGGTAGCATGTACCAATTAGAATTTTCACTGAGACACAAATTTCTACCCAGTACTACTATGAATACATATGGGTGTTAGGTATTTATGTAGTTGGCTAGTTGATGGACCAGCACCTATCTCTCAACTTGGTTTGTGAAAATTAGTCATGGAGGAATAATGGACTGCAGATAATCTGATACCATCCCCAGCCTGTGGTTTCAGGCCATAGAAGTAAAAAGCAAATGCTAGTCCATGCCCACTATGCTCTACCCCCACATCAATGTGTGTCTCACACCTGCATTACCCTTCAAATTCTGCACAATCATTCCCTGAGAGATATTGCTGACTGTCTCCAACTCTGCATTAGTTTGCTCAGTCTACCCTAACAAGTAACAGGGATGGTATGGTTTAAAAAATTGAAATTTATTTTCTCACACTTCTGTATGCTAGGAGTCTGAGATCAAGGTATGGGCAGAATGTGTTTCTTCTGAGACCTCTCTCCTTGGCTTGGAGATAAGTGCCTTCTGCCTGTGTCTGGCATGGTCTTCCCTTTGTTTCTGTCTCTGATAAAGACATCATTGGTTATATTGCATAAGGACCCACCTTAAGGACCTCATTTAAAAAATAGTGTCTCCAAATATGGTCAAATTCTAAGCTATCAGGGATTAGGACTTTAGCAGATGAGTTTTGAGTGCCCACAGTTCAGTCTATAGTACTCTTTTCCTATTTCTGTTTCTGTGTATTTTTTCTCATACACTTGCTACCTCCTAAAAGAGCACATGGATTGGCTTAACTGCTTAGTGTCAGTTTTCTTCTGATGGAGTAGGAGCTCCCTGAGGCAGGGCTGCATGGACAGCCAGTCAAGGTAGGGGTTTCATCACGGAGCCCACATCCAGGCTCACAGCAGGCTGTCAAATATGTATTGAATGAATGGCTTCAAATTGACATGTGTTTTACTGTAATGCCACAGGCTTAAACAAACAAGGAAAGTTAGCAAATGCAGGTGTTTATGAAAGTCTTTGGACATATTCCTTAGAATCATCAAGGCTTATTTTAAAGCAAGGAAACTACTCTATTCTTAAGTAAAGTTAGTATTGGCGATCAAAGTATAATTTTGCCAACAAAATTATACTAATTTTGGAAAGGACTAATTTAATTTACTGTAGGTGTATCCTTAATTGTTTGGTATTGAGATATTTTAAAAATAAAATGATGATACTTTTAAATGTATACTTAAAAATCCATTGTCCTTATAACCACCCTCACACCCAAATAAGGGAAAGAAGGGAATAAAAAATAAAAAAGGGGGAATACTACTTGAGAGAGAAAAGAAAGAAAGAAGGAAGGAGCGAAGGAATAAAGGAAGAGAAATACTCTGATATTTCTTTAAAAGAATTGCTTGTCCCAAAACCTCAATATTCAGGTACCATGGTCATGGGTCCACTTTCTATCATCAGATAAAGATCTTTATATACTTTCTAGGCTTCTCTTGTATGATCTTTGGCATGTGGAAATTAATTTTACTTTCCCTTATACACTCAAAACTGAAAAGGAAAACCAATTCATTGTCTTAAACATATGAATATATACACAGATTTGTCTTTTGTAAATTCATAGTTCTCATTTATTTTGCATACAGATTTCAGAGTGCAAAGACTGCACTTCTCTTACACTTATGGAGAATTTAATTATGGATATTGATACCTGACTAGAGGCCTGAAGAATCATAGGGGTGTACTAGATAGATTACATGGCTGCTTATATCCTAGGTCTTCTCTCAGGAATCACTTCTCGAACTTGACTGTGCATCAGATTTGTGGAGATTGTTGGTCTTTACTCCTAGAGTGTCTAATCTAGTTGATGTCAAGTTAGACCCATGAGTTTTCATTTCCAGCGACCCCTTAGCTTGTGCTTTCTGGGGATCATACTTGAAGATTATATGCCCTTAGAAATTGTGGTATGATGGTAGGTGGCTCATGTAATTCTCCCAAGGCTAAGGCAATTATGATTATGTTTAGCTAGGTTTGGGTAGCAAGTGGATCACAATTACACCAAGCCTCACCCTTTATCCTGACATATTTTGGAGGGCTGGTACTTTAGAAGGAAGTCCTGGTAGGACAAGCTACTACCATCACTGACTTCAAGGGGGAAAGAGAGGGCAACTACATAGCTGTTTAATCTTGCAAATAATGCATCCTAATTTTTCTTAGGATGAATACCTTCCTCATAGCTATTTGTAAAATAGGTCAAATACTACTTGATAATCAATAAGAATTAGAATGCTACAGAAGTTCTTTCTCATCCCCATCTGATACAAATTTATGTTTCGAATGTCCATCTGGGTTATTTTATTCTTGTTTCTTTCGCAAAGTTTGAACATTCATGGGCATTTTCCAAACTGTGGAAAAATAAAACCCAACTCTGGTGAACCAATGTGTTTTCTTCAGAAAACAAGGTGCTGGGGGCAGATGCTGATGCTGAAGTGATGTGCTGAAGTAATATAGGATGAGCAGCACATGCACCAGGGAAATAGTGATCAGATTTGTGGAGAGAAGAAAGAAAGAAGGGCTGCCATCTGCCTGGGCACCTTCCAGGGACAGGAAGAAACCCAAACAATGCAATCTTGTGGCTTTATTGTAATAGTTTGGATATGAAGTGTCCCCTAAAAGCTCTGGTGTTAATGTAGGAGGTGAGATGATGAGATTATGAAAGCTGTAACCTAATCAGTGGATTAGTTCATTTGATGGATTAATAATTTGAATGGATTACTGGGCAGTAACAGTAAGCAGGTAGGCACGGCTCTAGGAAGTGAGTCACTCTGGCTATGCTTTGAGAATATGTATTTTGTCCTGGTTCCTTGCACTATGTATCTGCTTCCCCTCTGCCATGACTTGAGTAGCTTTCCTTGCCCCACCCTTCCACGATGAGGTTCTGCCTCACCTTGGGTCCAGAGCATGGAGTTTGCTGACCATGGACTATATCTGTGAAACTATGAACCCCAAATATTCTTTTCCTCTTTTTAGTTGTTATTATCAGGTATTTTGGTCACAGCAATGAAAAGCTGACTAACACACTCTTTGGTAAACATTGGAAACTGTGGATATTTTTGTTCTTTTTATACATTTTTTTTTTCATAGAGCTTCCCTCCATTTGCCCTAAGTTACAGATACTTTAGGGCATATCTGGGTAAAATTCTGGTCCTTTCTAAATGAATTCGGAGAGAAAAAAAATCAAAGGGGAAAAATTACAGCATTTTTCTCTCTAAATATTATGCTCCTTTTTGTCATGAAAACATTCCTTTAATTTTCTGAATGAAATGAAACAAAATAGAAAAATGATTTTGTTGGAAGGCATTTTACTCTTCTGTAATTTATCTTTAATAGATCTAGTTAGTATCTATTGAGAGATCAACTTAATGAAGAGATTTGTGTCTTTTAGCTTTTAACTTAATAATTCAAGGCTACTAGTGAATTCACAGATCAAAGATTTAAGCCTTAATTGGTCACTTGCCTCTGCATTTTAGAGGTTGATTAATCACTTGAGGGTGGTTATATTGTTGCTGTTAATATAAATTTTATGACTTTTTTCTTTGATATTTGTTCAAATGCACGTTTTGAGGCAGTCCTCATTTGTCTTCAGTCTGTCTGGCCTTCCAATGATATTGGTTCTAATAACAACTAATAGATCGTTAATGACTCTGAGCCCGAGTCTCATCTGTAAGCACAGAGGCAGGGAAACCATTCTTCCCAAGACCTTCTTCCCAAGACCTACTCGGGGACTAAATGAATTAGCACATGAAACCCCAAATCTGGCAAGTGCTGGCGTCTTCATAAGTACTAGTTGATACTGCTTAAAGTGGTAGAGTAGAACACTAGAAGCTGTTTAGGAATTTTTTGATTTTGATAAATCAGGTCAAATATGTCCGCCTCCCCAACTGTTGGCTGAATTAGGACACCTGCATGCATGTTTTGTATTGCTTTGAATATTTGAGCAACCACACCAAGAAAGAAACTATTGAATAGCTAATGATGCAAATCTTGAAAAAATGCCTCTGTCAATAATTCAAACCATAACATACCACTAAAGCTAAAAGCTAAAATATTGGTTTTATGAGTGAAGCAGAGATTTTATAGTTGACCTGAAAAATCACATAGCTAAACTGCTCATTCTGCTGGTCATGTCTGGTTGACATAGATTATCATTCAATTTTTTGGAGTGTAGGGATTGATATGTGTTCCAAATAAGGGTATAAAGAATTTTGTCAATGCTGGTATATACTTCAAGCTGTCTGAGAAAGATAAAAGGAAGTGTTTTCTGCCTTCAGTGAAGCTAAGCGTGGCCATGTGGCAAACTTCTAGGCAAGTAGAAGAAAGTAGAAATAATGTATACAACTCCTAAAAGGATTTTCAAAGCAGGGACTGGGGACATTGAGTTCTTCTTGTCCTTTTTCCACTCTTTAAGTTAAATGCATAATGGCTAAAAATAGAGCAGCCATCTTGGGCAATGAGGTGACTTTTAGAAAGGAAGTCATGTGGAGCCACGCATGGTGGCGCACATCTGCAATTCTAGTTACTTGGGAGGCTGAGGCAGGAGAATTGCAAGTTCCAAGCCAGCTGGGGCAACTTACTGAGACTCTGTCTCAAAATAAAATAAAAACAGCTGGGATGTAGCTGAGTGGTAGAGTGCTTGCCTAGCACGTGCGAGGTCCTAGTTCAGTCTGCAGGGATGCAAAAAGGGGGAAAAAAAGTCTCATGTGAGAAAACAAAAAGGGGGAAGAGCGTGAGTTTTTATGAACTTTGTGGAACAGGACAACTGATGACCCCTTGATATATTTTGAATATTTTGAATGAGAAACACTAAGACTAATTTATAATTTTCATCACTGTTATTTGGAATAATTGCTATGCATTTTATGAACCAGTCTTACTATACTGATAGATTTGGAGGTTAAGCATGGACATGGGCTTACAGGGATTTCCTTGCCACCATTGAAAAAACTACAATTTCTTGAATATGTGCATTTCCTTCTAACTTTAATGTCTCGTTGTTTATAATATAGACAAATGGTTACAAGGACAGAAAAAGTCTCCATTTTTTTGTGCCTTAGTATTAGTATTTATAGACAAAGAGGTTTACATGAATCCTGGAATATATGTAAGAGCAATATATAAAAAATATTTAGATGCATAAGGAAAAAAGTTATAAAGTTTAAAAAAAATTTCATCCTATATCACTCTTGTACTTATAACCCTGTGCATTTTTGCCACTCTTCAAATCTTTTGTGAAGAGGGAATAAAGAACAAATCAATTATAGCAAAAATCTTTTTAGAATGCAGTATAGACACAGCTTCTAATTGGTGTTTCTGCAAGATTATCCCTGGAGATATTTTCCCCTCACTTATAAGAAGATAGTGCTTTTGTCAAGTGAGAACAGAGCTTCTGTAACTGTCAGTACAAGCAAATTTTCCCTGTCTTGCTTATTTGGCCCCTGTATTTCTTTTGATCAGGTTGTGCTAATTTAAATATCAATTTAGAGAGGAGAGCACCAGGCATCGACATATTAGTGTAAAAAGAAGCCAATATTAGGTAGGTAATATCAAAAGAATGAGAAGAGAAATCATGGGCTGGAAGAAAATATTTACTAAAGACCCATCTGATAAAGGACCATTATTTGAAATACACAAAGATCTCTTAAAACTGAACAATAAGAAAACAAACAATACAGTTTAAAACAGACACCTCACCAAAAAAGATACATGGATAGTGAATAAGCATATGTCATTGGGTAAATGCAATTTAAAACCTGACACCACTATATACCTATTGGAATTGTTAAAATCCATAGCACTGTCAACACCAAGAGCCAGTCAGGAGGTGGAGCAGCAGGAGCTCTTACTCATTACTGCTGGAAATATGAAAAGCTGCAGCCACTTGGAAGATAGTTGGGCAGTTTATTCAAAATGAAATATCCTCATATTTAGTAGGTGAATGGATAAATAAATTGTGGTACATCCAGACAATGGAATAGTATTCGGTCCCCAAAAGAAATGAATAGATACAGAGGAAACTTAAAAGCATATTGCTAAATGAAGCCATCTGAAATGGGCTACATAATGTATGATTCCATATACAACTTTCTGAAACTGTGCAAAACTATGGGTACAGTAAGTAAAAAGATCAGTGGTTGTCAGGGATTGGGGATGTGGAGAGGGATGAATGATTGGAGCAGAGAATGTTTAGGATAGTGAAAATGCTCTATATGATACTATGATGGCAGATACTTGCCACTGTGCACTTGTCAAAACCCACAGGATATATAACACCAATAGCGAGCCCTAGTGTGAATCCACCCTATGTGCTTTGAGTGATGATGATACATCATGGAGGTTCATCAATTGAACCAACCTTCCATTCTGTGAGGAATGTTGATAATGGAGAAGCTATACATGTGAAGGGGAGGTGGCACATGGGAGATCTCTGCACCTTCTTTTAATTTTGCTTTAAAAGTAGGTGTTAAATTTTCTTGCATAGGCTAAGTGCATATGCAACCATGATATAACTTTTATAGATACATGTCATATGGAAATGTGATTTGGTGGGGCCTAAAAAGGTAACATGAAATGAAATAAAGAAAAATCAAACACCTAATCACGTTATGATCCTGGATTTTTTCATTCAGTCAAACTTATTGTAGAGATAATGTAAGCAGGAAGATGCAGGAAACAAAAACAAAATGAAACCAAACCAAAAAGAGAGAAAAAAAGAAAGTCAGTTAAGTGGAATGTAAGTTGTCAGGCTACAGTGTAGAACTCCATTACCATATCTTTCTTTCTTTTTTTTTTTAATAGTATTCTCTGAAAAGCACTAGATGTAATAAAGTCAATTTAAAATTTGTTCTACCAATCTTTTGCATCTGTAATTTTCCCATTAAACGTAAATGCCCATGAGGCAAGCTATTTGCATTACATTGCATTTGCAGTCTTTAAAACAAACTATAAATCCCCTCCTTGTTTCATGTGATTGATGCTGTGTGTATAAATACCACCATAAACCTCAAAGGGGGCTAACAGTGACAGTAAATTAAAGTTTTCAAGTCTGGCAGCATCTCAGCACTCCAGCCCTTGATCTTAAGCAGCGTTGTTAACCCCCGCCTTATTGCCCTCCTGAACCTATTTTTTTTTCTCTTTTCCCGCTCTGCTCCCCATTCTGATTTCCTTGGGAAACACCTTCCTAACCATGCAAGTCACACCAGGGCAGGGATAGGCAGTTAATTAAATCGAGGCAGCAACTGCTTGCTGGAGAGCTAAAGGCCCTGACTTGTAGCCCTCCACTATTTGAGATCAAGAATCTTGGGGCCCCATCCCTCTGTAAACAATGGGCAGCCACAGAGATACTGATTAACTGGCCCAAACCCCTTGATTGGCTGCTTTCATGGCAATTGTCTTCTTCTCAGTGGCCTTCCATCAGCAGTAGGAGGAGACAGGAGTAGCCAGTGGAGAAGAGATGCAGAGGAAACGGAAGAAAGAGATTCTAGCCATAGTTTTCAATTTTTCAGTTGTTAAATAACCTCTCCGCTTTTATCGTTTTATTCTCCATTTTAACTCTACATAAGGGATAAAATTAATTTTTTTTTAAAACTTGGAGCAGGGCAAAGAGAACTCTTTACCAACATAGGAGGGTTTCCTTGGGACATAACAAAGCTAATGCTTCTCTGGCATTTCAGAGGACCCCATAGTCTTTATAATTAATTGATGGGTGCAGCTGGTAAATTCTTTCATGTCTCTACCTTACTGTAGTGGGACTGGATTTGGAAAGAACTCAAAACAGTGATCATGAAGAAGTCATAAACATCGACTCATTGACTCTATCTGCTTCCCTTCTCAGTGGGAAGTGATTCTTCTCTGAACATGCCACTGTAAATTCCTCAATTGACCTCACGTGATTACTGCCAAAAAATTGCGCTAAGGCTAATTGATTCAGGGTGCACTGGGGTTTCTCACAGTTGTCTCCAATGCTTTCCATAATTTTTTTGGTATTTTCCCCTAGAATAAAAGCTAAATAATTGTAAGATCCCATGTCAATTTGCTTCTAGCTGTATGTTTCATATATGACTTCAAAATAGGAATGTAAATTAACAGAACCTCACAGCTCATATATGAAAAATTCTTGGGGGAATGCAAATCTTCAAGGATAGATAAATTATTCCTCCAGAAGGGAAAGGAAAGACACAGAGGAGAAGCATTTGGGAGGGGGGATGGGAAGACAGAGGAAAAGAGGGGAAGGCAATGAGAGAATGAAGCTAATTAATTAATTTAGGCTATTAATCTAGAAGAAATGTCCTTTGACGATCTCAGAATCAGTGGTATATCCCAAGTGAATATTGACAGAGATGCTGGGATATGTTTGGAAAAGAATATTTACATGGCTTTTTGTTTCTTCTAGGATCTTATGATAATCTAGGTAGAAGAATCGGAGAAATAGCGACACCAGGAAGGAGATCTGCTAAAGGCAGATTTCTCAAGAATTCTTTTGTCCCTTACTACTAAAGGATAAAGCTGCCCAGGAGTGGAACCTGCTCATTCCACTGGCCAGATATCTTCTTCAATGGCACCAGAATCTCACATGTAGTTTGTGCCAAACTATGAATTCTACACATAGTGTTTCTGCTTATATGAGTCTTCTATGTTCAAGTTGGAGCAAAACTGCAAACTCATGATGACTTGCTTAAAGATACAAAATTTATTAATTTCTGCAAAAGATCCTTTGACCACATGTAAAGCTAAGTAAAGAAATGCTGGGGAAGCAGAAATAGCCATTTCTTGAGACTCCTTTACAAGTCTGTCACTCTGGAAATTTCATGTTCTATCAACCTTTACAACAATCCCACAGGCAGACTCATTTTTCTTTGTCAATAAAATGGGAAAACTAATGTCTAAGACACTTGTCTGAGGTCCCTCCCCTCCATCCCCACAAATAAATGGCAACGTTTTCTTTGGCTAACATTTTTTTCCTTCAAAATTTCTATTGGAAGTTGTTCAGAAATACAAAATGTGAAATCCTTAAGGCAGATCTTAAGGACATAAACACAAGCCCTAGGATCCAGTGAACACCCAATCTAGCTCTTTTAGAAGCTATTTATACAAGGGTTTGAAGTCTGATATTAAGTACTGGCCATCTTGACATTACTTCATGTTTCCTTTGTAGGAAATAAATAGAATAAGGAACCCAAACAATGTATGTATGTGTGGAGGTGCATGTGCACATGCTTTGGGGATAAAAGACTAAGAAACAGAATGTTGGTTAGAATGGGAGGCTAAGAGAAAAGGCTGAGTTTTGGAATTTGTAGAATTTGGAGGGAAAGTGGAAGGCAGTATCTTAAAACACAATTTATATTCAAGGTTATATGACAGTCCTTTACCAAAATAGCCATACCTGCTCCATATCAACCTCTTCCTAACTGAAAGGTCCCCAACACAAATATCTCACCAAGACTCTCCACTGGAGAACTCCTCTCCTTTTTATTCACATTCTCAACTACTAAATCAAAACTTACACATCTTGTATCCCCTCTCCGTGAAGGACGAGTTTAGGCTAGATAACATGCTAAATTGATTTCCATTCTAGTGTTTTGAGGAAATAACCCTTTGTGTCAACTTGACTAGAAGAGTTAATACCGTCAATCAAAGCAAAGACTAATGGTGGAAGTTATCTCTTCTGTATTTAACTGCTTTCTTAGTACAATTTAAAATTACTAGCAATAAAGGAGTATGATCTTGAAGGAAATAGTGGCACTGTCCTGTTGGGAAGGTCCATGCACATCTGTTCCTTGCCATGAGGCCTCTTGCTTCCTGGAACTGTGTCCTCAAGGAAGTGCAGACATATAAACTGTGAGTGTGAATGTTGGGTGAATTGGTGATTTAAATGTTAGTCATAGGCACTAGGGATGTAGGTTCTAATGTCCATTGAATCAGCTGTATGCTATGATGACTGCTTGCTTTCTCCTAATGCAAACACATAGAGGGTGATTATCTTTAAGAA